>CM031600.1:95521420-95536420 GCA_018398815.1 Conus ventricosus
GATGATGATGATCCCCCTATTTTTCGAGCAGGATCTACAAAAATGTTTGTAATGATGTGTTACTTACATGTTCGGTTTCCGGGTCGCTCTAAATATGCATGTGACATAGACCGGCATGCATTGCTCTTAACGTACGAAGTTGTCAACGTAAATACATGGTTTGCACCAGAATTACGTCCAACGAAAGCTGTTCTCCGTAGGCCTGGCGGTCCCATCGAGTGTGAAGGAATGTTTGAAACTGTAGCAGGGGTTCATGATGAGCCATACTGGTTGAAAATCTGTGTTGTCGATTCAAAGACGGACAACCTGCTGAGCAGAGAAGCTGTATCAAGAATGGGACTTGTGAAGAAAATCGACACAGTCCGTGATTCTTTTGGCGACTCTAAATGGATCACCGGTGAAATGTCCCCCTGTCAAGATTGTTCTCAGTGACAATGCTGAGCCGTACAGTATCCACACTGCAAGGAGAACTCCAATACCTTCAGTAGAAAAGGTCACACAGGAGCTGAAAAGAATGAAAGAAAAAGACATAATTGAAGAAATGAGTGAACGTACTGATTGGTACAGTCCTGTGGCTCCAGTTTTGAAGAAGAATAATTCAGTGAGGATTTGTACTGACTTCAAGAAACTGAATAGGGCCATCAAGAGAGAACGCTATGTGATTCCGCCCTTTGATGGCATACTTCACAAACTGGAAGGGTCAGTCATCTTCAGTCGACTGGACGCAAAATCAGGATTTTCGCAAATCCCATTGGATTTATCAACTGCCAAACTCACAACTTTCATCACACCAGCAGGTAGATTCTTTTATAAAAGACTTCCTTTTGGCATCAGTTCAGCTCCAGAAATATTTCAGAGAACAATGGAGAACATTCTCAACAATGATGAGAACATCATTTGTTTCTATGACGATATTTTCGTCCACAGCCAGAAAAAAGAGGATCATGCTGCAGGTCTGAAAAGACTCATGAAGAAATTGGCTGAAGCTCACCTGAAACTCAGTCAAGAAAAACGTGAGTTCAGAAAGAAAGAAATTGAGCTCCTGGGCCACATAATCACATCACAAAAGATGGAATCAAGCCCGACCCTCAAAAAACGGCAGCAATCTTGAACATGCAAGACCCTAGCAACATCACTGAATTTCGACGGGCACTGGGAATGATTGATTATCTTGGACGATACATTCCCAATCTGTCAACCATTCTGAGGCCAATCACTGAGTTGCTAGAAAAAGATCGGCAGTGGACATGGGCAACTCCACAGATTGAGGCGTTCAAAACGGTCAAGCAACTTCTGACAAAAACACCAACACTCGCCTTCTACAGCCCCAGCAAACCAACAGTAGTCAGTGCTGATGCAAGTTCGTATGGCTTGGATGGTGTACTCCTGCAAAAACATGAAGATGGATTGAAGCCTGTTGCTTACTGTTCAAGAACCCTGACACCAACAGAAAGCAGGTACGCCCACACAGAAAAAGAATGTCTGGCAGCTGTTTGGGCATGTGAAAAGTTCCAGAGATATTTGGTAGGTCTGCCAAAGTTCACACTTCAAACAGACCATAAGCCACTGGTTCCCCGAATGAACAAGAACGATCTTCAGGACACTCCATCAGATGTCAACGCATGTTGATGCGGCTCATTCGGTTCGGTGCAGAAGTAGTCTACTCTCCACTTGTCGTGGCTGATGCACTCTCAAGAAGTCCCAAGAAGAATTTAAAAACACAGAAGTCAGGCAGCTGATTGAGGACACAGAAGCACATATCAGCTCTGTGAGAATATCTTGGGAAACCACCAACAGACGTCTGAAGGAAATTGCTGCTGAAACCAACAAAGATCTTCTCTTCAAGAAGAAAGCACTACAATATACAAGAGAAGAATGACCAAAATACCTTGCCGATGTGGAAGAAGGTCTTCGTGACCTGTACCTACTGCGCAATGAACTCAGTGAGCATGAAGGACTACTTATTCAAGGAAGTCGCCATGTGATTCCACAAGCTTTGCGAGATGATGTTTTGGCAAGAATTCACCAAGGGCATCAAGGCATTACAAAATGCATGGAAAGAGCAAATTCTTCAGTATGGTGGCCCAACATCAACAAAAGCATCAAGCAAGTGGTACAGAACCGCAGATATTGTGAAGAACACAAGCCAGCTCCAAGAAAAGAGCATCTGATTTCAACAACACTGCCAGAGCGTCCATTTCAACAAGTCGCTGTTGATATTTGTACTTTTAAAGGAGGGAACTACATAGTTCTGGTGGACTATTTTTCAAGATACCTTGAAATTGGACATCTTCCACGTATTACCTCAGAAGCGGTGGTTAGAAGACTGAAAAACATGTTTGCACACCACAGGATACGCGAAATCCTTGTCACGGACAACAGAAGACATTTTGTGTCGGCGGAGTTCCAGAAGTTTGCTGCCAACTGGGGATTTGATCACATCACGTCAAGCCCTCATTTTCCTCAGTCACATGGAGAGGCAGAGCGTGTGGCACAGACAGCAAAGAAATCCTGAGCCAGAGTGATCCATTTCTCGCACTTCTGACATACTGTGCAACACCACCGTCGGTAACAGGAAAAAGCCCAGCAGAACTCTGTCAACCTTGGGGTATGTCAGTGGAGGAAGGACTAGCGCACAGCCCAAACACACTCACAGCTTGCTTACAATCTCATTCATATATCATGCATTCGTCACATCAAACCACTAGTAAAGTCTATAACTTTACTACACATGATCATAGAAAACATCAATATGCATGGAATCAAACAAAATAAAACATTCTCCTTTTTTTTTCTTGAACTTCACAAAACCATTTATCTAAATCATCATAACTAACCCGGGTATAAAAGATTTCTACTTTACCTGGCAGGTGATCTTAAACTATTTACGAATCACTGTCTTTCCTTTTCTTTTTTTTTTTTCTTTTCTTTTCACTGTCACTTTCACAAACACCAGTCACAACCCAATTGCTGGCACTGGTCGGCTTGGACCGCCGGCACTGGTCAAGTTGGACTGCTGGCACTGGTCAGGTTTAGACTGCTGGCACTGGTCAGGTTACTGGCGTTGGCCTGATGAAAGTAGCGCCGCCAGGTATGAAGTCGAACCCCGGTTCAAGTCGAACAGTGACTACCATACAGACATTGATCTGTTCTACTTCTTTCTTCCTGCATTAACGCATTGCACTCGCTCTCTCTTCTAGTCTGCTCTATCAGATGGACATGGTTGCTTTTCTTTTCTTTTTCTTTTTCTTTTTTTTTCTCTTCATCAGTTAGCAACTCTCTCTCTCAACATCTCTCCTTAGTCCTTCCTCTGCAGACTCTGTCTGGTGCTAATGCCTCAACTCGGTTCTCTTCACCCCTCTCATCTCTCTGCTTTCTCTCACGAGCAGAGATACTCTCAGAACCTCTCTCTCTCTCTCTGTCTGTCGTCTGTCCTGTTCTCTTCTGTTCTCTCTCCTCACATCTCTGTTGACCTTTCTTATCGTGTTCTCACCTGTCAAAGGGCGATTTACCATTGGTCAGAATTTTTCCCGCCTTGTAAACGCCGTTACCTCCCCTATAATTCCTTTGGACGCGAATCATGAAAGTCACGCCCACCCGCCTAGCTCTCCGTGGTGGTCGATGGGTCATTTAATTAATTAGCTTGATTTCACCCCCACTACACAATACCTTCTCCCTTCCTACTTTAGCCGGCGGTGTCTGGCCCAACTGTGGAACACACGTCCTGTAAATTAGCCAGATCAGTCTGGCCCAGACGTTGCGATCCGTCTGGCCAGACCTATTGAGACGTTGGTCAGCCACTCGGCCAGTCTGGTGTCTCCGCGAGAACTAAAAATAGCCTTTAATTGGCTGAGGCGATGGATGGAGGCGTCGGCCCAGCGCCCAGAATGTCTGAGTCCGGCTTAAGTCCGACTGAGCTGGCTGGCGACTGACCACGATTTGGTTTTCCTTTTTTTTGTCCGTGACAATTTCCCCCTTGCAAAAGACTATGGCTCAGCATTGTCTCAAAACAACGGTACAAAAAAATAACAACAACCGAATTTGCTGACCCACAGCTACACGTGCGAGGTTTTGCAAAATAATTTACAACAAACGGTTTCAATTTATAAGCATATATTCAATAGTGATATCACCCCAATGGGTTATCTTGACGTGCGCTTTTGCCTTATTTCAGCTTATTTTCTGATAACCTCTGTGCGCACCTATGCGATTCCCCTACCTGCGGATTGCCATCTTCTCTCTCCACAACTACTTTGAAGAGCACAATCTAATATGATCACGATCCATGACACCTCACTGAGGAACCTCCATCCTCACTTATCGCAAATAAAGCATCACTACACAAGCGACTGTATGCTCAAGCATAACTACATTTACATGAACAGGTCTCACAAAGAAAATATGAACACGTCTCACACAGAAAATATGATCATAGCCAACTGGGAATGAACCCATATCCACTCAACATAACTGTAATCAACACATATTATCAACAAAGCACCCCGGATATGACTGACTTCCTCTGAGTTGCAGCTTGCTAGACAAACACGGCTTAAATAGTCAGTGCCTACATTCTGTCGGCCTGGGATGTACTGAACTCGATACCTGTAGGGCTGCAGTGCCATTGCCCAACGCAGCACCCTGCTGTTTTTCAGCTGCGCCTCCTGCAGGAATTTGAGTGGTTGATGATCCGTCTCGATCACGAACTCTTTCCCATACAAGTATTTGTGAAATTTCTGCACGGCCCACACGACAGCTAAACACTCCTTCTCTACCGTTGCGTACCCTTCTTCACACTTCGTCAACTTCCTGCTAGCATACCTCACAGGAAACTCGACCCCTTCGTGCTCCTGCAACAATACTGCACCTATCCCACCACCTGATGCATCTGTACGCAACAGAAATGGTTTGGACATATCAGGTAGCTTCAAGATGGGACGGGAACCTAGTCGTTCTAGCACTGTCTGCAGTGCTTGCTCTGCAGCGTCTGACCACTCGACCACTGCCGGTTTCCCTGCTTTGACCAAATCACTGAGAGGACTCGTGATTGCTGCGAAATTTGGAACAAACTCCCTGTAGAAGCCAAAAAAACCCTAGCAGACTCCTGACTTCTGTTTTGGTCTTTGGTCTCTCTGAATTCATCATCTTCTCCCCCTTTTCCCCTTTTCTGGCTGCTTTGTGTCCCCTCCGACAACAAACCTAGGAACTCCAGGCTTGGAAAACCAACCTGGCACTTTGTTGGTCTGGCTGTGAGATTGGCTTGTCTCAGCCTCTCAAAAACTGCTCCTAGCTGCTTCATATGCTCCTCCCATGTCTCAGATGCTATCAGAATGTCATCCATGAAATTCACTACGCCTTCCAAACCGTCAATAACTTCCTCATCATCCGAGAGAAAACTGCAGGTGCGTTGACCATGCCAAAAGGAAGTACTCGCCACTGGTATAGCCCCATGGGGAGTGGAGAATGCTTGTACTTCCTTTGAGTCCTCACTCAAGGCTATTTGCCAATAACCCTTGCTCAGATCTATCCTGGTGAAGTACTTGCTCTTGCTCGTGGCGACCTGAGCGAATAGGTCCTCCACGTTCGGAAATGACTTCTGCATCGACCTTGGTGACACTGTTCAGACGCCTATAGTCAACACAGAATCGATGCTCCCCTGACTTTTTCCTCACTAGGACGACGGGTGCACTATATGATGATTTGGACGGCTCAATCACCCCAAGGTCCAACATCTTTTCCACCTCCTCCTCGATCACTTGCCTGGTGGGCATACGGGACCGGGTAGGCTTTCACATGTACGGGTTTTTGCGATGTTAACTCCACGTACATGTCTCTAGAGTTGTCCTGCCTGGTTTATCAGTCAGGGACGCACTATACTGCTTTAGGAGCCCCCTAACTTCCTCCTGTCTCCTACCGTCTAGCCCTTCATACAGTGACACATCCCTGTATGACTCCTCTCCTGGAAACTCAGGCAACAAAATCTCCCTTCTTCTGCTGGGTCTCCTTCACCTCCATCAATGATTGCTGCTGCGCCTATGTGCTGCGTCTCACGCTGAATATATTTGCGGAGCAAGTTTGCATGGAAAAGTTTTGGTTTCCCATTCACATCAATTCGGTAATCCTGATCTACCTTTTCAATGATGGTGAATGGTCCTTTCCAATGCATCAGCAGCTTGTTGTGATCCGTGGGAAGCAGTAACAGGACTTGATCTCCCACCTTGAGGGATTGCTTCCTCACCTTCCTGTCATATTGCTTCTTCTGAACGACCTAGCCTCCTGCAAGCTTTCCCTTGCAACCTTACAGGTCTCCTCTAGCCTATTGCGTAGGTCCACCACATACTGATAAGTGGTTTTAACCTCTTCTGGCTCCTGTTCTCCGGGACCATAGCTCTTTGAGAATGCACACTGGTCCCCGAACTGTCCCGCCCATACAGCAGCTCAAATGGCGAAAAGCCTGTGCTTTCCTGAGGGGCTTCCCTGTATGCGAACAATGCCGCTGGAATGTAACGATCCCAATCTGCTGGTCGTTCCTCACAGAGCTTCTTTAAGATGCCCTTCAACACACCATTGAATCTTTCCACCAAGCCATTGCATTGGGGTGGTATGGGGTTGTGAGAAGCTGTGTGATCCTAGCAGCCTGTTGACCTCCCTCATCACGCTGAGGTGAACTGTGATCCCCTGTCACTGAGAATTTGTGACGGCACACCCACGCGAGAGAAGATGTCTACTAGCCCTTCAGCGACCTGTTGCGTATCTACGCCTTTCAGTGCGACTGCTTCTGGATATCTGGTCGCATAATCCACGAGCGTCAACACATACCTGTGCCCACCTTTGGAACAGGGCGAGATTGGGCCAATCAGATCGACGGCCACTCTCCTGAATGGTGTGTCAATTAAAAGGGGCTGTTTAAGAGGCGCTTTCCTCCTCACCCCTCTTGTGGCTGACCTTTGACACACATCACATGACATGCAGAACCGCTTTATGTCTGCCATTGCTCCTGGCCAATGAAAATCATCAAAGATTCAGTCAGCCGTTTTACCGGTGCCGAGATGACCCGCCATGAGCGACTCGTGACCCACTGACATGACAGTGTCACGATAACATGCTGGTACCTCTAACTGAGTTGGTACCTTACCTGTCTTCCCCTTGGTAAACACTCGGTACAACAACCCGCCTTTCACCAGAAATTCTGTCTCACCTCCTCTAACCACCTGTTTCTCTCCACCTCTTGCCAACTCCCAAGACTTCATGAGCGAAGGGTCTTGTTCCTGCACTGCCCTAAACTCATCAGGCGACACATCTATGCCTGACTTCCTTCCTGGAACGACTAACGGTTTATCAACCTTTTCCTCCTTCTTGCTCCGTGTTTGAACTGATGCCCTGTAGCAGTCAACAACTCAGGATCCCCTGGATCCTTGCACCTGGAATATTCCCAATGATCAAATCACAAAAAGGGGTTTCTCCATCACCAGCGCAGACAACTCGCCTGAGAAGTAAGGGTACGTACTTCTATCTTAGCAACTGGAAACTCCCTCACAGTGCCATCGATTAGAGTACAGGTCTGGATTTGCCCTGTCAAATCCCTTTCTCGACCAGCGTGTTCTTACTACACCACATGAACAACCAGTGTCTCGTAACACTTTCACCCCCTGCTGGCCAATCCACCCTTCTTCCACTGGTAACGAACCCCTCAGCCTAGTGCCCTCCATCCCCGACACTGACTGCTGTCCAGTACTAGCCATAGGCCGTACTCCACCCTCTTCAGATTGGATCCCTTTTGGTTCCATGCAGGTCGTTTCCCCTGGCGACCCTTATCAACCTCTTGCAAGGCTGCTGCCTTCTGGAACCCATGCGACAATCCCTCGCCACATGTCCCTTCTTGTGACAAATGAAACACCTAATGTCCCTTTGCCCTTCCTTTGCCCACCACTGGGTTGCAGACTTTGCAGAAAACTCCCCTAGTCTCCTTGCACTCTTCTCACTGAGCCTGGCACTGTTTCTCCTGCACCTTAGTGCTCAAACGTGCCTCCCTGTACACCTTGCTAACTTCAGCAACTCCCTGCTGTCTCTGGCTGTCTCTCTTTCAAATGTATAGTTAACTCAGGGCCGCAACCTGACAAAATCTGTTCTTTCATAACCAGCTCTTTCAATTCAGGGAACTCTATTTTCGTACCACTCAACTCCAACCCCTTCTCAAAATAGTGATCTAAACGTGCACCAAACTGAGTGTACGTTTCCACCTGCTTGTAATCTAGCTGATCGAAACTTCTTTCTGAACCCTCCTCTGTGAGGTCAAATCCCTTCATCAAAGACTCCTTCACAGCACCAAAATCAGATTGTTGGTCTGCTGGTAACGCAGTGAAAATCTGTAATGCCTTACCAGTCAATAGCGCTGACAAAATGACTGCCCATTTTCTGAAGGCCAACCCTGACTAGTTGCAAACGTTTCAAAACGACTGATGTACGCATCAATCGAATCTGATCCTTCATAGAATTTTGGCAACTTTGGTCGGGGGGCATAACTGCGCACAGGGTCACTGGAAACTGAACTACCATCATCAGTGGTCTCCCTCTGTGTTCTCACTTTTTCTAACTCTAATTGAATCCTTAATTTTTCTGTTTCCTGCTTTATCCTTTTCTGTTTCCTGCGTTTCCCTTATTCTTTCTGTTTCCTGCGTTTCCTAGCTTTAATCCTTTCTGTCTCCTGCGTTTCCCTAACCTTTTCCCCGTTCTGCTATTTCTACTGCGACACGGCGTCTTTCCGCTCGCTCATCTCTTTCCATCTTTTGTTGGTTTTCAACGAATGCTCGCAACTCTTCTCCCGAGTAGCCTAAATCACGAGCGACGCTCACAAGTTGTTCAATAGGGGTGTTCTTTCGTCCGCCATCATATCCTTTTTTTTTTTAACAAGATTTTATTACTACGACAGCCAAACTGGTGGTTACCGACACGAGTGACGTAATAGCACAATCCTATGAATGATAATATTAGCTTGGGACAACGTAATAGTTTTTTATAAGACGCCTAGCGCCTGACCCAACTATGAGAGCGAATTATAGGCAATCTGTGGGAAATAAGTACTCTGGGCTGAAATGCCAAGCCTAGTGTTAACTATCTTGGAAGCAATGCCAAGCCTAGTATTTAACTATCTTGGAAACATTTCAGTAAGACACTACCTTGTCTTAGGATTACAATACTTGAATCCACCCAGCTTCCTCTCTGAGAAGTTGAACAATTATAATAAATGGGCCAGAATATCCTGGCAAGCTCGCCAATAAATTGTCAACCTCGGGGTATGTCAGTGGAGGAAGGACTAGCGCACAGCCCAAACACACTCACAGCTTGCTTACAATCTCATTCATATATCATGCATTCGTCACATCAAACCACTAGTAAAGTCTATAACTTTACTACACATGATCATAGAAAACATCAATATGCATGGAATCAAACAAAATAAAACATTCTCCTTTTTTTTCTTGAACTTCACAAAACCATTTATCTAAATTCATCATAACTAACCCGGGTATAAAAGATTTCTACTTTACCTGGCCAGGGGATCTTAAACTATTTACGAATCACTGTCTTTCCTTTTCTTTTTTTTTTTTCTTTTCTTTTCACTGTCACTTTCACAAACACCCGTCGCAACACAATTGCTGGCACTGGTCGGCTTGGACCACCGGCACTGGTCAAGTTGGACTGCTGGCACTGGTCAGGTTTAGACTGTGGCACTGGTCAGGTTATGGCGTTGGCCTGATGAAAGTAGCGCCGCCAGGTATGAAGTCAAACCCCCGTTCAAGTCGAACAGTGACTACCATACAGACATTGATTGTTTCTTCTTCTTTCTTCTGCATTAACGCATTGCACTCGCTCTCTCTTCTAGTCTGCTCTATCAGATGGACATGGTTGCTTTTCTTTTCTTTTTCTTTTTCTTTTTTTTTTTCTTCATCAGTTAGCAACTCTCTCTCTCAACATCTCTCCTTAGTCCTTCCTCTGCAGACTCTGTCTGGTGCTAATGCCCCAACTCGGTTCTCTTCACCCTCTCATCTCTCTGCTTTCTCTCACGAGCAGACTACTCTCAGAACCTCTCTCTCTCTCTGTCTGTCTGTCTGTCCTGTTCTCTTCTGTTCTCTCTCCTCACATCTCTGTTGACCTTTCTTATCGTGTTCTCACCTGTCAAAGGGCGAGTACCATTGGTCAGAATTTTTCCCGCCTTGTAAACGCCGTTTTCCTCCCCTATAATTCCATTGGACGCGAATCATGAAAGTCACGCCCACCCGCCTAGCTCTCCGTGGTGGTCGAATGGGTCATTTAATTAATTAGCTTGATTTCACCCCACTACACATACCTTCTCCCTTCCTACTTTAGCGGCGGTGTCTGGCCCAACTGTGGACACACGTCCTGTAAATTAGCCAGATCGTCTGGCCCAGACGTTGCGATCGTCTGGCCAGACCTATTGAGACGTTGGTCAGCCACTCGGCCGGTCTGGTGTCTCCGCGAGAACTAAAAATAGCCTTTAATTGGCTGAGGTGATGGATGGAGGCGTCGGCCCGGCGCCCAGAATGTCTGAGTCCGGCTTAAGTCCGGGCTGAGCTGGCTGGCGACTGACCACGATTTCGGTTTTCCTTTTTTTTGTCTGTGACAAACTCCTTTATGGAAGGAACATCAGAACAACACTTCCAACTCTTCCTTCCAATCTTGAGGTCCAGTACCCTGACAGAGCCTCAGGTGAACCCAGAGACAGCAGACAGAGAAAGCGAAATCAATGGAACTACAGCAGAAGAAATGGTGTGCGTCAGCTTCCAGAACTACAACCAGTTGACATTGTTTTACAGAAACATGATAGTGAGAGAGAGTGGAAGAAACCAGCAGTCGTGTTAGAAAAGATCGTTCCAAGATCCTACATGATTAAGACATCCATGGGACAATATCGAAGAAACCGACATCACCTAAAGCTTTCTAAAAACCATCAGCTCAGATCTGAGACGAGTTTCCATCATGGTCCAAAACCTGTGTTAGGACCCCAGTAGCCAGTTGTTCCCAATGTTGGTTCACAAATGACCAAGTCCATGACCACAATTCCATCTCCAAAACCTATCCCTGGATCCAGCCACAAAACACAAGGGCCTTCATCTACTAACAATCCTGTGGCAGTCAGATCCAGTGACGACAAACCAGCTGGTGTTGGCACAAGCCCTCCTCGCAGGAACCGTGGTGGCCCTGTGATGTATACACACAGCCCTGTAACGCCTACACCCAGAACTGTGACATCTACAACCAGCCCTGTGAAGTCTACACACAGCCCTGTAACGCCTGCACCCAGAACTGTGACATCTACAACCAGCCCTGTGATGTCTACACACAGCCCTGTAGCGCCTACACCCAGAACTGTAACATCTACAACCAGCCCTGTGATGTCTACACACAGCCCTGTGATGTCTACACACAGCCCTGTAACGCCTACACCCAGAACTGTGACATCTACAACCAGCCCTGTGATGTCGACACCTGGACAACCTCCGGTGAGAACCAGCCAAACTCCAGTTCCAGGCAACCTGTCAACGTCTGTTGAACCAGGAGTCACGACTACATGCAGAGGCCGAATTGTCAAAAAGCCAGCACGTTTTCAAGACTGAAGATTGTTTTTACTGCATATTTACTCCAGAAGGAGGAAAGTGAAGTGAATGCATGGTATTATTAGTTGAATTTCAGTTGCATGCTATTCTTGTTGAGAAAATAGTGAAGCAAGACAGCAAGCCGCAAGTTTATTGACATTTTATGAAACTTCAATCAGCAAAATTCAAGAAGTGCTCAACTATTGCTTTCCTCCCCCTGGACATGAATGTATAACTTAATTTTAATCGATTTTGTCAAATCTCAAAGAAGGGGAGATGTTACATGTTCGACTTCCGGGTCGTTCTCTCTCTCTCTCTCTCTCTCTCTCTCTCTCTCTCTCTCTCTCTCTCTTCTCTCTCTCTCTCTCTTTATATATATATATATATATATATATATATATATATATATATATATATATGACATAGACCGGCATGCATTGCTCTTAACGTACGGAGTTGTCAACGTAAATAAATGGTTTGCACCTAGTCAGTTGAAGTGCTGTGTTGACGATTGGAAGATCGTTACAATGTTACAATCGTTACCTGGCCGAAGGTTCAGCGACCGTCTTTTTGGCAGCTCTTCTGTCCTCGCTGTCCCTGTCAGGGAAGACGTGTTTAGAGTACATGGACAATTTGCTCTATGCACTAGGTCAGAGACAGGAGGTTAAGGCAGCGTTGCGAAAAGCTGTCCATCGGCGGTCTCTTCCTTTTGGGGACTGCCTGTCTTGTATTGCTGAGAGGTTTAGGAAACCTTCTTATTCAACATCCATGAGAGTGCGGGGACCGACCCTGCCTTCATGCTGTTGTCCATGGGAGTGCGGGGATCGACCCTGCCTTCATGCTATTGTCCATGGGAGTGCGGGGATCGACCCTGCCTTCATGCTATTGTCCATGGGAGTGCGGGGATCGACCCTGCCTTCATGCTGTTGTCCATGGGAGTGCGGGGATCGACCCTGCCTTCATGCTGTTGTCCATGGGAGTGCGGGGACCGATCCTGCCTTCATGCTGTTGTCCATGGGAGTGCGGGGACCGACCCTGCCTTCATGCTGTTGTCCATGGGAGTGTGGGGATCGACCCTGCCTTCATGCTGTTGTCCATGGGAGTGCAGGGACCGACCCTGCCTTCATGCTGTTGTCCATGGGAGTGTGGGGATCGACCCTGCCTTCATGCTGTTGTCCATGGGAGTGCGGGGACCGACCCTGCCTTCATGCTGTTGTCCATGGGAGTGCGAGGACCGATCCTGCCTTCATGCTGTTGTCCATGGGAGTGCGGGGACCGATCCTGCCTTCATGCTGTTGTCCATGGGAGTGCGAGGACCGATCCTGCCTTCATGCTGTTGTCCATGGGAGTTCGGGGACCGACCCTGCCTTCATGCTATTGTCCATCCTCCTTTTGAGACTGACAGTCCTCCGCCTCACATCAGGCCATTGTCTTCCACACACACACACACACACACACACACACACACACACACACACACACACACACATACATACACACACACACACAAAACACACACACACACACACACACACACACACACACACACACACAGAGTCCCCCCGTTCAAAGTCGCTTGGGAAGGGATGCTCTTGAGGCCAAGAACGAGGACGCTCTCAGTGATTATCTTCTTGCAGAACCTCTGCTGGTGGAAGTACACCTCTCGGTTTTTACCGGCAGTGGGAAAGACTCGCGGCGGATGAATGGGTTCTTTCGATCGTATGGTTTGGGTTTGGTTTGAAATTTTTTTCATAATCCTCGCTGGGGCTTCTGGTCATCTCTACAGAAGTCGGACAGAACCCTATCTCAGAGGGTCGTACATGTGGGCATGCATTTTCTTACGGATGTCAACTTAGGCAACTACCAGGCCCCCAAGGCAGAGAAGATCTGCTCTTTAGCGCTCCTCCAGCCTCTACCCCTCCCAGCATCCACACCATGACTGCTCTGGCATCAGCTGCGGAACTTATCCCATTAAGCCGCCTCCGTCTGCATCCTTTGCAGTGGGCACTGAGTGACGTCTGCTCTCAGACACCCGTGAACAGGGATGTCAAATCACTTTGGGCCCAGCCTGTATGGCAGCTCTTCAGCCACGGCTGAACATGAACTGCCTAACTTCAGGTCTGCCTCTGCAACTCCCCGTCGTCGAACACGATTTGTGCGGAAAGACTCCGGTTGGGGAGCTCACCTATGCCCCCTCTCTCTGGGGTGCAGCAGTCTTTGGGAAGACAGGACCACAGAGCACATAAATCTAGTACAGATGCAGACAGTATTGATGGCCCTGCACAACCTGTTCCAAATCTTGAAGAACAAGACGGTGACAGTGTGTCCAGACAATTCGACAGTGGTCACCTATGTGGAAATCGAATGGGCTACTCCCTCCAGGCCGTTGAATGATCTGGCAGTGGTCCTTGCATCTTTTCTGCCAGTTGATGAGAATCACTCTCCTTGTGAGGCGCATCCAAAGCAAACTCCATGTGCTAGTGGACGCCCTCAATGTGCTAGTGGACGCCCTCAATGTGCTAGTGGACGCCCTCAATGTGCTAGTGGACGCCCTCAATGTGCTAGTGGACGCCCTCAATGTGCTAGTGGACGCCCTGTCCAGGAAAGATCAGGTGCTGCCATCAGAATGGATGCTCAACAAGAGTGTCTTTCGCTTCATATGCTACTGTCTTGGAACTCTCCGTCTGGATCTGTTTGCCACCAGATGGAACAGTCTGCTTCCAGTTTGTTTCGCCGGTACTAGAACGTCTGGCGCTGGCTGTGGAGGCACTGTCGATCCCGTGGGAGGGGATGTTCGCCTACGCGTTTCCCCCCTCTCCACTCTTACCAACAGAACGCAAAAACCTGTCAAAGGAGAAATGCCTGCTGGTACTTGTCTCCACACTGAAAAGGACAGAGTTGGGTCAACCTTCTGGTATACCTGCTGGTGAAGGTCCCACCTGTCTCCACACTGAAAAGGACAGAGTTGGGTCAACCTTCTGGTGTACCTGCTGGTGAAGGTCCCACTTTCTCTACCCTCTCGCAAAGCTCTTTTCCAGGCCAGGACGAAGAGATGGCACGCGGATCCAGCGTCCTTCTGTCTCCCCGCCAGTCTCATATCAGGCAATACCTACCTCTCTGAGCAGACACGTTTCTGCCCTTCGTGCATGGAGAAAATCACGGCTGCCCAATGGCAGCCTCCTCCGAAAGTAACGACAATAAGTGAAGAATCTACACACAGTGGGGCTCGCAGGCTGGTGTCTCTCTGGCGTTGGCAGCGGTCGAAGAGTTGCCAACTTTATTGAGGACTTGCAAATGTCATGGAGGAGAGCCAGCACCCTGAGAAGTTTCGGGCAGCTATTGCAAAAGCCTTCAGGTTGATGGACAGATACGTTGATATCGCCAA
>CM031600.1:95538920-95548046 GCA_018398815.1 Conus ventricosus
GTTCTAGATATCTCTTTAAAAGGAATGGGGGTGGGGATTATTGTAGTGTTCGTGGGGCTAAAATCGACACATTCCAGGCTAAAGAAAAAAGGTGAGATTGAGTATTTCAGTAATGATTATATTGTTGACATCGTCGTCATTTATTACTATCATTGTAGAAGAAGTAGAAGCAGTCGTCCTAGATCCTAGGCGTAGTAACTAGTAGTGTTGTTGCTCTTGTTGTTATCGGTGTTGTTGACATTTTCCCAGTTGTAATAGTGGTAGTGGTGGTATAAATGACATATGAAACTGCTAGGAACAGAGCAAGACCACACAGTCCCCAATGGCCGCTTATTTCAACTTGAGTCATGGTTAAGGGAGACCTGTATAATGTGTGATGTCACAATACCAAGTCAAGGCCACCTTTTTGTTGTTGTTGTTTGCGGGCCTGAAATGAAGAAACTTTTAAAACATCCT
Organism: Conus ventricosus; assembly: GCA_018398815.1. Taxonomy (NCBI): domain Eukaryota; kingdom Metazoa; phylum Mollusca; class Gastropoda; order Neogastropoda; family Conidae; genus Conus; species Conus ventricosus. The sequence continues at coordinate 95,539,377 of CM031600.1, forward strand.
TCATGAAAATATGTATACAATATCTCACTATCGCCCCAGTATTGGAGTAATCAGTCTATGTACTTAATTTCCACACAGTTTGCGGGTTACACCACATTGTTGTTCAAACTTGCCACACTGCTGTCCGTGCACGCACATTCACGCCGGTTTTCAGCTAAACCAACAAAGCTTCTGTCCCAGTCAGCTACTGAGAGGGTATATTTTAGCAACCTTAGTAAGCTTAATCATGTCAGTGGGATCTTGGCCTGTTTAATTTTTGGCTGTGTGCGAGTTGAGCTGTGTGTAGCTTTACACCATTCTTGTAAACCGTTTCATTTTGACTTGCAGGCATAACAGGTGATTCGGTGTAATCAGTCTGCTCTCTCTCTCTCTCTCTCTCTCTCTCTCTCTCTCTCTCTCTTTCTCTTTCTCTCTCTCTCTCTCTCTCTCTCTCTCTCTCTCTCTCTCTCTCTCTCTCTCTCTCTCTGCAAAAGCTGTAAGCATATGAAATGGAAAAATCAAAATTATTTCACTGTACAAGAAATCGGAATGTACAAACAACTTGGGTATCTTCGATAAAACATTTTTGGATACTTATGGCGTTTCTTTTGTTTGGTTAAACGGTGGAATGAATTACGAGAAACGGGTTTTTTTTGTTTTTTGTTTTTTTCGTGAACTTAAACAACGCATGATTGACTCTTATAGACAAAACTGGGATAGTAAAATACTTGATAGTGACAGATATTCAATATATCGTTCCTTCAAATCCTTATGGCAGCCTGAGAAATATTTAACTGATTTTTGCTATTTCTACATTTCGCAAAGTGTTCGTGAGATTTCGACTTCGTATTAGTGATTTGAATGTCTATAAAAGATATACAATAAACTCCAAAAACTGTCCATTCTGTCACCAAATCGAGGATGCAATACATTTTTGATTGCTTGTCCATCTTATAAAGATTTCAGAGATAAATGCATTTTGCCTCTGATTAGAAATGTTCATCAAGTATCATTGCTTCTTTTACTGCAAAATGAAAAGAGAATAGGTAGCTCGCACTGTAGCTATGTTCATTTTCAAAGCACTGAAACGAAGAGAAGGACTGCTATCAGTTAACACACAAATGCGAGGGTAATTTCACGTCGAATATATTTTTTTTATACAATTTTTTTCTTTCATAATTTTCAGTATATGCGCCGAGCGTGTGTGTGTTCTACTTTGTTTTTTTTTTTTACCTCATTGCAGATAGGTCGGGGGCCTTTGCAATTAAACTGTTTGAGTTGAGTTGAGTAGAGTCTCTCTCTCTCTCTCTCTCTCTCTCTCTCTCTCTCTCTCTCTCTCTCTCTCTCTCTCTCTCTCCACTGTAAACTTTTTAAGTTTAGCATTTTCTCAGTTAGTACAGACATGAGCTTAATAAACTTGGCAAAAGGACTGATGTTGTTAAAAAGTCTATCCAATCATTCTATGCATGAAATGTTACTAAATCGTCACAGCTATAAATAAGAGATTGGCATGTTGAGTTTTAATAAGATCAATGGTACAAAATTATCATTGTCTTCTAAGTTATTATCGCATACGAGCAATGCTGTTTTAGGACAATTGAAATCATGTTATACGCAAAAACTGAAACAAAATGTCAATTTACATTTTTTTCAACCAGTTTCGGGTGGCTGACCCTAGAACAGACATTTTACTGTTCTCTGACAAGTAAGACTTCAATAACCAAAAAAATAACGATTATCTAGAAACAAACATACTGTGTAGGATTATCCGTTTCAATACTAATTTACTAAACTTTTCAGATTTCAGTTTTTGCTTAATCCTGTGTTTTTCCCGATCATTTTCGATAACATCATTTTCACGCATACATTCATCAAATGCGTCTCTGTCTTTCATGTGAAATAAAACTACAGTCTTTAACTGTTCTCTAAAGTCTTTTAAAACTGAGTTATATTTCTGACATAAAATCCACACACTTATCCTAGCATGACAAAACTTATAAAACGAAGTAGACAGACAGACAGACAGACAGACAAACAAACACTAGGAATTGAAGTAAAGCTAGCCGAATCACACCATGTCTTTAATCACTCATTGTCGGCCTGCCTAAGATACTGCAGAGACCTGTCATTAGGCTGACACCTGATTACTTAATTTGCGTTGTTGGGTCTTATGACTTGGCAAGTGCAATACCGCGTGACCGGACATGACGATTTCGAACCAACGCCTCTCAGTTTGGCCATGGCTTCCAATGCAGACGGACGTGTTTTTCACAGAGGAACGGCTTCTTGCTATAGATGATCATGTGTTTTAATACAACTGTATGGCGGAGTATCTAAACAAAAGAAAATCAGGCGGGCCCAGTTCTTTACCTCTTAAGCCAAAGAGAAGTATTGCTTTTTTGGAAGGTGAGGAGAAATGTTCAGTGACGGGTGTACTACCTGGCAATCAAGAGCCGCCATAAAACACTAACTCCGCCAATGCCGGTCCTAAGCCCGGATGAAAAAGAGGAGAGTTAAACTCTTTGTGAAACTCTTTGTGAAATAGGCGAGAGGCGTGTGCTGCAGTGAAACTAACCTTGCGGCCTCAACAGCCCAGCCCTCGCTGCTAGGCAGGCGGTTACGCGTAACCGTTACTATTTTTAGAAGCCCGTCACAGTAAAACCGTTCGGATCCGAACGGTATCTAAAAATAGTTCTTACTTCACCTGCTCCAACGTCCCAGCCTTTGCTGCTAGCCAGGCAGTTACGCCGTAACCGTTACTATTTTTAGAAGCCCGTCATAGTAGTTCAGAAAACTTGACAGACGGTGTGCCCTCTCTCCAGCGCTCCAACCATGGTCGGTCAAAGGTCATGAGAGGGGGAGGTGAATTGAAACGCTTCCACCGCTAACGAGACCTGCCTGCAAGTCATCCCCAAGTAACTTCTAAGTTCTTGATCAAGTCACCTCAAGATTGTAATTAAGTCATCCCTAAGTACAACCAAGTTCTTATTCAATTCAACTTATAATTATTTATTAAGTTCTTGAAATATTAATGCATCACAAATGGATCAAAATGAACTTTTGTTGTTGGCGGTTCTGGCATGCTTTTGTGTTCGACTTCTGTATTTAGTGGTTGAGATTTTTTTGACTGCTTTGGTTTTGCTGTCTTTGTTTATATATTTTATAACCGTAATAACCACCCCAGCAGCAATGAAGCCAAAAATGACACCTTTAAGAAAATTCTTTGAAGACTTTGGCGGTGTAGGCAACCCTGTTGTTGTTGTAGGTCTTGAATCAACTTGTTCTGGTGTTTTTATAGCTGGCATTGAAACAACTGGCTGCGGCTCTAGCACTTTTTCATTATGAATTATATTATGTGCTTGTAATTTTAATTTTGTTTGTTTGTTCCACTCTGCTAATCTTTTTCCTGCTGCAACACGCCCAGGATGAGGAGGCTTTTTACTGGTCACATTCTCCACCTGATTCAGTGTTTTCTGATTCAATGTTTCCTGATTCTGCTGTTATTCTGGCTCGTTCATTTTGAAGGGAAATAAAATCTATATGATTAAATGTAATTAATCCCATGATTAATGGCGACAATAATGTTCCAAATCTGTAATACAGATCACATCCTAGAGACTCTAATGACTTTGTTAAAACTGGATCCTGCGTTAAATCATACATAAAATCTTGTTCAGAATCAATGGGAACAAATCTACTGACTAGTTTAGTGTACAAACTAAGAACCGTTTGCCTGACACTTTTTACCATTCTCGACCCTAGTTGCGCTTCATACCTGTTATGATACTTTACAATGTCTTGTGGCGACATCTGTTGAATCTGTTCTATGCTGAATTCATTTCCAAGGTACTGTTTTGTTTTTCCACACACCGCCAAAGAATATAGCCTTTCCTTTTTGGGCATAATATCTTGGTCATCAACTTGATCATTTGTAATCATAAGTTCAGGAAGGTTTAGTAGATCGTCGCTGTTCATGTTTTTTTTTATTAATTATAATTATTTTATTTTTTTTAAATGAGCACCGAAAAAAACTGTTACCAACCTTGTATACCATTCTGCTGTTATTGGAGGTCTAAGTGTAGGATACACACTGCTTGGTAAAAGCTTGTTAAAAATAAAACCGGCAGATCTTGGCAAACTAGACTTTGAGGATTCAGCAAAACTGATTGCTATTATTACAGCTTCAATTTGCTACGAAAGATTTTCTAGTTAAGCAAGGAATAATTCCAGACAGTATCAATATGTAAAAAAAAAATACATTTATAAAAAATGGCTTCACTCGTAATGATGATAGGTGGCGCTGTGGTGAATGCGCTTGCTTTTAGCGGAAGTAATTACGCATTTAGTAAACTACGGGATGACGGCGAGAGAAAAAGACATAACAAAGCTATGGAGCAACTAGCTGCAGCACAAGCTGCATATGAAAAGCAGAGAATTGAGCAGTTAGATTTCATTAACGATAAACTGAAAAAACAGGGACATGCAGCTTACACATTTAAAGATGTTGATCAAGCAATAAAAGAATATTATCTAGTAACGGGCAAACCAATCGAAACATTGCCCCACCAAAATTCAGTGACTTTTATCAACCATCAGAAAAACAAAAGATGCAAGAAATCGCGTTTATTGCCTTTGGTATGACTGTTGTGTATTTTGTTGCGCATAATATTGGCTGAATAAAAATGAACAAAATCTATTATTCGCCAAAAGGATATTGGAAGGGAATCACGGCAATTAAAAAGCTAAGCCAAGCAGCGGGAGTCAGTGAACAAACAGCGAAGGAATGGTTATCTAAACAAGCGATTTGGCAAATTTATTTACCTGCACCTAAACAAATACAGAGACCACACTTTGTCAATACAATACCGAACGACACCATCAAATGGACCTTCTATATTTACCTCATGATACGATTAGACGAAAAAGATTTAAGTACGCACTTACAGTCATTGACATGGCTTCAAGATACAAAGATGCGGAACCATTAACACAAAAGAGTGCTTCTGCTGTTGCTGTCGCTATACAACTGATATACCAACGAGGTCCTTTAACTTACCCTCGCATGATTCAAGTCGATGATGGAAAAGAATTTAAAGGCCAAGTGAATCAATTATTGTTAAAACATAGAGTTACCATTAAAAGAGGCATTCCGGGAGTTCACAGATCACAGGCTTTAGTTGAAAACTTTAACAAACAGTTAGCTGAAAGACTTTTTTCTTACCAGTATCACAGAGAGCTTATTGACAATTGTCGCAACACAGAATGGGTTAGAAGACTGCCCTCAGTTTTGCGCGCAATGAATAATGAAGAATTTAAATTAACGGGGCTAAAACCAGCACAAGCAATCAAAAAACAGACAATAAATGTTGCTGAAGACTCCAGTACAACCAGCAAACTATTACCGTTTGGTTTAAAAGTAAGGTACCTTTATTTACCGGGGGAAGCAGAAGGGGACACTCGCATCAGGGCAACCGATCCAGTTTGGAGTGTTGATCCATATGAAATAAAAAGAATTGAAAAATGAATCCGCCCGTGTATTATTTACGAGAAACTGACACAACAAAAACAACCCGCTCCTCAAAGATCTTTGTGAAGGAAGAACTGCAGATAATCCCACCAGACACAGTTCCAGTTGCTTAATTAATTTTTTTAATTTACATAAAATGGAAGCTCAGAAGGAAGCGCAGAATGAAACAAGAATGATAAAGGAAGAGACCTTAGAATTAATACAGGAATCATATGATACGAGTTCTATTATTAAGGAAACATTTGCGTGGATTCATCGGCGCATGACAATGCATCCAGATCACCTACAGCCTAAAATCCCAAATTTTTATTGTCAAATATGGGGAAAAGAATATCTTCTTACAATAAAACTTGAGGAAAAATATGAAGAAGGTATGTAATTATGCCGTTCTCCAGTGTCCAATTGCATATGAAAACTCTGGATTAATAAATACTCGTTTTGTGTTGGTGCTGTCGAGAGACTTTTTTGTTACAACCGTTGTGTTGATCTCATGTAGATTAGATCGTAGTTTTACGTTGTCATGATAAAAAGTATGTTTATTGAACAATGCTTCTTTGTAGTCGTCATGTGATATGTTTGACTGCACAACACTGCGAGATATTCCTTTTGCTTTCTTAATGGTTTCCTTCTGGCTCGAAATACTGTACATTTTCGACCTTAAACCAATAAACTCCTTAATCACCCCTCCAGATAATTCATCCTTCATCTTTCCTAAAACCTTCTTATTAGTAATTGAATGTAAAGGCGAATCTTTAGGGTAATCAGATGTGTCATACCATCCCGCATGCCCTTTAGCTACTTCTATTTCCATGTCTTTATAGATGTCTTCAGTAGGGATATCTATAACAAAACTATCTGTATCTGTGTAAAGTACTTTGGACTCTGGATACAAGGGTTTAAAGTAGTCATAAAGAAATTCTAACATCAAAAGCTTTGATAATTCTAAAACAGTAAACCCAATAAATACAGGCTTGTCCAATTTGACTTTCTTTTTTTTCATTATTATGCCAAAAAGCTGATCATGAAATTTTCTGAAGTCCCGATAATTTGGTTTTGAAGTCAGCTTAATTGCTTCGTTCTCTTTGGTGACCAATCTGACATCTTTACGCTTGTGTGGATTCTCCATAGTCTTTCCAAAACAGCTGTTGTTCATCAGCTTGAAAAGTCTTTTTCTGAAGCATCTGTGGATTTAGTTCTGAGATCAGTGTTCTTCATGATGTATGGTTTCATGAACTGTTCTTGATCAAAAGCAATTATACGATGAACTGCTCTCAGCTTCAAACCATGTCTTAAATAAAATTGTAGAAGTCTGTAATGACAGACATAATTGTTTTTGCTTCGAAGATTAGGCACAAGTTTAGGTGGCTCTGTTGGATTCATCTTTAGGCTTTCTGCTGCTAATGGATAGTCATTATGCAGGTCATGGAGTTCATGAGGATATTCTAAATCAACTTCTAGAATGAAACCACGCTGCTGATCAGGCGTTAAACTGCTCAACCACTTTAATGCCTTTTGAATATTTTTCGGACCGTCGTCTGTGTACATTTTAAAGTTGCGTAATGGAAGTGATTGCGCCATAGCCCAACCATACAGATTGTTTGCATCTAAATACATGAGATAGTTAGACCTTTTACTTGGATCATAATCGTCCAAGTATTTGTTGTTTGCTTTACAGTAATGATGCGACGCCATACTATTGCCCCACGCAATCCGTTTTCAATCATCTGAATCATTGGCAGGTCAGACAATAAATCAATCTGTACTCCAGTAAACTTTAAGAAAGCATCCCAACTCATCCGGGCGCAGAAATGTAATGCGCGGGATCCAGGCTAAAATGTTTCATGCAGGTCTTTCTATAATTTTCAAAGACGTCCGCCAACAAACAAACGTCAGCCTTCAAGTATGAATCATGATAGTCTCCCATCGTTTTACACTCTAACTTCTGCCATGCTTCTTGAGCATGCTGGTAATCAGAATCACTGATGTCCTTTCCTCTAAGACTAGAAAAGAACGCGCCTTTAGGTGGAAGCGTATCTTCGTCAAACCTTTCCCAACTGTTCATGTACTCATAAGGGTAAACGCCCTTTCTAACGAGAGTTGGGTAAAAATATTCTTCTGTTATTGGGCAGGACTTTAAGGACATAGCTAGCGACTCTAATGAACCCATCAGGTGTTGCATAGAGTCATAAAATACATGTTATTTAAAGTGAAACACATGTACTTTTCCCATGACTGTGCGATGCATGTTATGTTAAAGGCGCTGTCTACTGCTTTCATTATAAGGTGAGAGTCATAACCTCGCAAGTTGTGAAAGAAGATGGGTAATTTCCATGTCCTTGGGTCAAGTTTAGTTGAAGATTGCAGTTGTTGTGCGTTGCTCCTCTGAACTTCCCGCTAATGTGATCATGGTCTCTTACTGTTGGATTCGCTGCGTCTGATGAGAGGCCTAAACCACAAATCCAACAGTGAGCGGCTGAGTCATACTGTTGTTGGTCTTCAGGCGTCATCATGATTTCAGATAAATTCAGATTATTAGAACAATCATTACGCAATTGCTGCATGCGTTCTAAGAAGTACTCTGCTGCATGAGGCCCTCTATACCATTCTAGCTTTGAATGAGCGCCATCCGACCTGACAACGATGAAAGCGAATGAACAAATCTGATGATTACTCACTAAGGCTGTTTTTGGAAGTTTCTGTGGGGTTGGTCCTTCATAAGGAACAATGAGTGATTCGAAGTCTGCGTAAACAACATATGGACTCGTTTGCATCCGTTTCCCGTTCTTAAAACTAACTTTAGATCGGGTGGGGGCGTAGTTAGTTTTGTATGGCAATCTACAGGGCCGATACAATGTTTCTTATGTTCGATTGTGGTTTTACGGATGGAATTCTTGTTAAACATTTTCTACAGAATTCTTGTTTGTTAGTGTTTTTTGTAGTATGCGCCAATAATCTACTCATTGTTCGTATCAATGTGTAATGTGGCAGCCCTGCTAGTGAAAACATCAGTAGTAAGTCAACATGATTTTTGCCTGGCTCGCCATCGTTGGGCTGTTTTGGACACTTTAATGGGCAGTAGATTTGTTTCCTCAGACCATGTGTAGATATTGACAGTTATTGGTTGTTTTGTTCTTCAAACTGATCATTTTGTCCACGCTAACAGA
>CM031600.1:95548146-95705646 GCA_018398815.1 Conus ventricosus
TTTGATTTGAATGTCTAAAAAGATATACAATAAACTCCAAAAACTGTCCATTCTGTCACCAAATCGAGGATGCAATACATTTTTGATTGCTTGTCCATCTTATAAAGATTTCAGAGATAAATGCATTTTGCCTCTGATTAGAAATGTTCATCAAGTATCATGCTTCTTTTACTGCAAAATGAAAAGAGAATAGGTAGCTCGCACTGTAGCTATGTTCATTTTCAAAGCACTGAAACGAAGAGAAGGACTGCTATCAGTTAACACACAAATGCGAGGGTAATTTCACGTCGAACATAATTTTTTTTATACAATTTTTTTTTTCATAATTTTCAGTATATGCGCCGAGCGTGTGTGTGTTCTACTTTGTTTTTTTTTTACCTCATTGAAGATAGGTCGGGGGCCTTTGCAATTAAACTGTTTGAGTTGAGTTGAGTAGAGTCTCTCTCTCTCTCTCTCTCTCTCCCCTCTCTCCACTGTAAACTTTTTAAGTTTAGCATTTTCTCAGTTAGTACAGACATGAGCTTAATAAACTTGGCAAAAGGACTGATGTTGTTAAAAAGTCTATCCAATCATTCTATGCATGAAATGTTACTAAATCGTCACAGCTATAAATAAGAGATTGGCATGTTGAGTTTTAATAAGATCAATGGTACAAAATTATCATTGTCTTCTAAGTTATTATCGCATACGAGCAATGCTGTTTTAGGACAATTGAAATCATGTTATACGCAAAAACTGAAACAAATGTCAATTTACATTTTTTTCGAGGACACATTATTATTGGTATTTCTACCAAGCGGGGGTGGAGATATGGAGATATGTCAGTGTGGAAGTGAGCAAAGACTACGTATTCACAGAAAAGCCTCATACAGGTTTTGTCACAATTTAACGTCACGCTCGCTGATGATGCACGTTTTTGGTACGTGAGCGACAGGTGGGGCAGAAACACACACACACACACACACACACACACACACACACACACACACACACACACAAAATATATATATATATATATATATATATATATATATATAATTATATATATATATATATATATATATATATATCCAGTCCAATCCAGAATCGGTCTAGTCCAAACTGGAATCTCAATATGGCTCAGTTCAGTGGTTTATTTAATGTCCTTTCATCGCCAGATGATATTAGACACTTGTTTTTAAAAAAATCAACTTATCTAGTACTTGCAAAGCCACATCTGATATGTGCATATTTACATTTATAAGTGAAATACCCTAGTGGTACACAAAGTTGTGATATTTACAAAATTTTGCAACCTGTGACTGCGAAACAACCATGGCAATTTCAGCAACACATGAACCATATAAGACACTATTGACATTATCAAAGTTAATCATCTCAATACCTTTCTCCTGATAGAGCGAGGTCAGCACTGACCATTCAAACAAAAGATGACACACAGAAATGTTTTCTCTGCAGACACAAGTAATGCCATGATAATATTTAGTGTTCCAAGTATTCAGCCTTAATTTATGAATTAATATAACAATGTCCCTTGGGCACAATGGTAAAGTAGCCATGTTTTGACTAAAATTCTGCTTATGTATATACTTTTCCATAACTTGGATTAATTCACAAGAGGACAAATCTAAGGGATTTTTTGATAATTTTTCAGCGTTTCTGTTTGCTCCTTCTTTTGCAAGACTGTCTGCTATTTCATTCCACTTTATACGACAGTGAGATGGGACCCAACAAAAATCAATTCTTATTCCTAGAGTTATGAAACAATGCAGTAAATGTTTTATTTCAAAAAGCAAATCTTTTCAAGCTTTACAGTCCCAACGCTCTAGTGATTGTAAAACAGATTTGGAATCAACACACAGTAAGATTTTATATTTAGCAATTGGTGTGTTATGTATGTGCATCAAAGCCTTTAGTATTGCATATAATTCTGAGGTACAGATTGAAAAACCCTTTCCTAAATGATATGATTTCCTGACATTTAAGGTGGGAATTACAAAGCCAGAACCACTGTCAGAGGATTCCAATACCGACCCATCTGTAAACACTTTTAAAAGATTTGGATAGCTGTTTTCTAAATGTTCACGAACTTCAGTTGTTTAAATATTTACATTATCACTTTTCTTTAACATGGTGTATTTGTAATCAAAAGAAGCATTTAGGTGCTCCCAAGGAGGCATTGGAGGTACCGCAGGAAATTTTGGTATAGCAGTGATATCAACATTACAATGTGACATAAAGTCAGATGTGTAGTTTTTAACTGGCTGGATATATGATATGTTTTTAGAACTCTTAGGAAAATCTTTATTGGAATCCATCAGTATTTCTTCAGTAACTGAATTTTCAACAGAAAGACTTCTGAGAATATACTTAGACACATCCAATATTCATTTTTCATTAAGTGGTAATACATTTGTTTCTTTATAACATTTATAAGTGTTTGTATGAATACAAACATACGGCAATATGTCCAAACAAGAATCTTAATACGGCCTAGGCCATATTAAGATTTCAGTTTGGACTAGACCGATTCCAGATCGGACTAGTCCAAACTAGAATCTTAATACGGCCCAGGCCATTTTAGTTTGGACGAACAGTCACTCAGAACTGGAATTTAGTCCATATTGGAATTTGAGTTTGGACTCGCCCAAACTGGAATTGTGTCTGCTGGATATGATGGAATTGTCTTATTGTGTCGTATAGATACAAATGGCACTGTTGTTTGCAGTGTGCAGTCAGTCTGAAGAAGCAGCAGCAGCGCACACACACACACACACACACACACACACACACACACACACACACACACACACACACACACACACACACGCACACACACACACACACACACACACACACATACACACACACACACATTTGCCACACACAAACACAGCACACACAAGCACACATTTGTGTCGATCTGTTTTAATTGTTTAGTATTAAAAACTACACCTTTGATTCAATTTGGTGAAATACACCACTCGTTTAAATACACCATTCGTTTAAAATACACCACTCGTTAAGAATACACCATTTGTTAAAACGCATATATATCGCCTTTTTCTACGTGTGTAAAATATGAATCCCCTACTCGGTGCCAGAGTTTTTGCACTTAACATTTTTGGAATGGCATTTAGTGCCTCACGGAATTCCTGCTGCCTTGCAGGAGCATTTTTTACTTTTGCGATTCCCTGAGCAAGAACACACTGTCCTTACATTCGCTCGGCTCTGCCATTTGGTCGAGGCTCTTGAAGCCTGTATCAGTGTCACTTCTGAAAGGCATCTTGGATCGACTGCATCCAGGTCTGGGAGAACTAGTGTTCATGTCGACCAGTTCTTCGCCCCGAAACCAACCTGTGACGATACCAGCAGGGCAGTAGAGTCTGTACAAGACACTTTCTTCCTGTATCTTTGTCTCTAGCACTTTGCACGTCTCCAGCCGCACATCGGTGTGTGTATGGTCAGCACCATGGATCTTCAGTCCAACTGCATCATTCTCTGAGAACGATTTTGTCACAGCCTGAACTTTTCTTTGGCAGCGTGATTCCTGACGCCTGACAGCTTTCAAGTATTGTCTTCTTGCGGCCAGCCGCTTCCCCTGTGAACTGTAGAGGTTTCATTTTCCACAACCGCACTTCTTTTCCACAGAACAAACTGTCCTAGTTCTAATGCTTCGTCCATAGGATTTGCCTCTGTCGGTACATGTGTTGAATCAAAAACTTATTCAACTAAAATAACAACAGAATCGTCGTCCACTTCCACACCATGTACAAATCTCCGATTAACATGTTTCTGTCCCTTCACCAACAATCAGTTTGTCACTTAAAAGGAGGTAGTCTCTTCCTCGTTTCTGCACTTCCCATGTGTTTTCAGCAGGTGAGTGGATTTGTCCAGGCCCGGGTCTTGAACCACCTGAATTGTCACATAGACTCTATAGAGTCTAACATCTACCTCAGATTGTTGTCTTGAAGATGCATCACCAGCAGCTTGATGAACTAAAGCAATGGTGACGGCACATTGACATTCTGAATGTGTGTGTGTGTGTGTTGTGTGTGTGTGTGTGTGTGTGTGCGTGTGTGTGTGTGAACGTCAGTACAACCTTGAGTTAATCTGACAATAAATTGGTTTCAGTCAGTGTGTGTGAATTCCATTTTGGACTGAATTCCATTTTGGACTAAATTCCATTTTGGACTAAATTCCAGTTTGGACTAGTGCTTAGTCCAAATTAGAATCTCAGTATGGACTAGGCCATATTAAGATTCTAGTTTGGACTGGACCGATTCCGGATTGGATTGGATTCCAGTCTGGGCATGTGATATATATATCAGAGTTGAACCTTTCACCTTGCCAGACACACATCACTGCGTTCAGACAGACCGGCGTTACTCAAGAGTCGAGATCGAGCCGCTTTCAGATCGGTGCCTTGAGTCAGGGCGAGAAACAGTCCAGAAGAGGACAGGAGGTTTAAGGAAGGGAGGAGGGGGGGGCAGAAGGGGGAGTGGGGGAGGAACACCGCCTAAGGGACCTGTCATCAACGTATCTGTACCAAAGGGAACGTGGGCACTGGGAAGACTCAAGAGCTTCTTTTTCAAATTGTTCCATGAACAAGTTGGCTACAGTAGGTGAACTGGTGAGCCCATGGCTGCTCCTTGGGTCTGTTGGTGGAACTCACCTTTATAGGAGAAATAGGTGCGGGTGAGGAATAACTCCAGGAGTGTCATGATCTGGGTCACACTGAACTCTGTGGAGGCTGAGTGTGAGGCCATTTTCCAGTCTTTCCCTGACAACCTTGAGAGCGTCCTGGATGGGAATGCTGGTAAACACTGAACAGACATCATATGATACCAGAATTTCTCCATTCGGAATCTGCTGATCTCTTACTTTTAGAACAAAATCTGTGCTATTGATGATGTGATGTTCACTTTTGCCTGCAAGGGGTGTCAGGATTCCTGCAACAAGTCTGGCCGTCTGATACATCACACTCCCACAAGATGAAACGATGGGGCGGAGTGGAGCACCTTCCTTGTGGATCTTGGGTACACCATATATTTTTGGTGCACATTCTGTGGTGGGATAGAGGCGTGTGTAAAGCTGAGGATCAATCGTGTTGTTCTTCTTCCACTGGCGTAGGGTGTTAACTAGTTTGTTCTTGATGTTGAGGTGGGATCTTTGTTGATTTTCTGATAGGTGGTCGTATCACTGAGGAGAACCTGCATGGTCGTATCACTGAGGAGAAAACCTGCATTTTGCTGTCATAGTCTTCTTTTTTCATGACTACGGTGGTGTGCCCTTCGTCTGCTGGTAGGATGACCACAGTTTTGTTCTCCCTTGGTGACATTGGGTCTGGGGGGGGGGGGGTTGCTGGTCTTCAAGATCTTTATGACATCTCCACGCAGACTGTCTGCAACTGCCCGGGTTCTTTTATCAGCATTCCCATCCAGGACACTCTCAAGGTTGTCAGGGAAAGACTGGAAAATGGCCTCACACTCAGCCTCCACAGAGTTCAGTGTGACCCAGATCATGACACTCCTGGAGGTATGCCTCACCAGCACCTACTTCTCCTACAAAGGTGAGTTCTACCAACAGACCTAAGGAGCAGCCATGGGCTCACCATGTTCGCCTATTGTGGCCAACTTGTTCATGGAACAATTTGAAAAAGAAGCTCTTGAGTCTTCCCAGAGCCCACCTTCCCTTGGTACAGATACGTTGATGATCCTTTTAGCAGCAAGAATCAGAGAAGGACAACTTCACTGAACACCTCAACTCCATCAACCCCAATATCCAGTTCACCTGTGATTCTGAACAAGACCATCAGATCCCATTCCTAGATGTCAAAGTTCATAAAGCCAATGAGGGAACCATGGAAACATTCGTATACCACAAACCAACCCATACTGACCAATATCTACACTTTTACTCGAAACATCCATTACAGCATAAACGTTCAGTTGTCCGAACTCTATTATACAGAGCAAAAACCCACTGCACCTCGGAACAGAATAAACTGAAAGAAGAACACCACGTCAAGACAGCTCTGACAGCCAATGGTTATCCTTCCTGGATTTTCAACACCCCAAACCGAAACAAAGGCATCCCAACGAAAAGACGTCCATCACTATCGGCATGCCCTACATGAAAGGGATGTCAGAGCGCCTGTCAAGGGACATTCAGCCAACACGGCATTCAAGTATTACACAAACCAGTGAATTCCATACGATCACAGGTTACAAAAGTCAAGGACAGAACAGAGTTGGAAAAGAAAAGTGGTGTGGTGTATCACATTCAATGTGAGGAGTGCAGTGAGGACTATATTGGAGAAACTGGTCGGCTTTTGAAAACAAGGCTAAATGAACACACTACCAAAACTTCTGCATATTATGAACATCTGACAACAACAGCCACCATACCAACAAGTTTCAAGCCACCATAACTGCAGTTTAATCTTCTTCTTCTTCTTAGTACTCTGAATTCCCTGGGGAACATAGGGCCGCAACCACACTCTTCCAGCGGACAGGGTTTTTGGGAGATCTTCTTCAGCTTGGCCCACGTCATTCCGGCGGCCTTCACTTCCGCGTCGGTACTCCTTCGCCATGTCTGTCTTGTCTTCCCACTCTTCTTTTGCCCTGAGGGTTCCATTCAAGGGCTTGTCTTGTGATGTTGGATGGAGACTTTCTGAGGGTGTGGCCAATCCATCCCCACTTCCGTTTTCTGATTTCTATTTCTATTGGAACTTGCTGGGTCTTGTTCCACAGTTCTGCGTTGGCAATAACATCTGGCCATCTGATGTTCACAATGTTTCGCAGACATCTGTTGATAAATGTTTGGAGTTTGTGGGTGTTTGTCTTTGTTGTTCGCCACGTTTCAGAACCATACAGAAGGACAGGTTTCACATTTGAGTTGAAGATTCTGATCTTGTTATGGAGTGAGAGGGCAGAGGAATTCCAGATAGGCCGTAGCGTAGTAAAGGTGTGCCTGGCTTTATTGATGCGACTCTTGATATCCTCATCTGTACCTCCATCTTTGCTGACCACACTGCCGAGGTAGACAAACTTGTCAACTTCAATGATGTCTTCCTGTTGTAGTCGTAGTGGGTCTCGTTGCTGGTTGTTGACTCTCATGGCTTCTGTTTTCTTTATGTTGATTTGGAGTCCTGTCTTTCCTGCTTCTTCTGCTACCCGGCACAGCTTCTTGTGCGTCTTGCTGTTTGTGGGACAGAAGGCTGATGTCGTCGGCGAAGTCCAGGTCTTCCAGTTGCTTGGTGAAAGTCCACTGGATTCCTGTCCTCTTGCCGTCTGTAGACTGCCGCATTATCCTGTCAACGACCATCAGGAAAATTGTTGGCGATAGTAGACTCCCCTGACGGACGCCGGTTTGTACAGTGAAGGGCTTCGTTAGCTTCCATCGTGGACGACCTGGCATGTGGCATCCTCGTAGAGTTGCTGGATGATGGCAACAAACTTGGGTGGGAAGCCATAGTGGTGCATGAGTTTCCAGATGGTATCTCTGTCGATGCTGTCAAATGCCTTCTGGAAATCTACAAATACTGCGTACAAGGGGGTCTGCCACTCCAGAGACTGCTCGATGATAATTCTCATGGTGGCAATTTGTCTGTGCATGATCTGTCTTGGCGAAATCCAGCTTGTTCTTGGCGGAGGGTCTTGTCTAGGGCGGTCTTTAGTCTCTCTAGCATGATTTTGGTCAGCACCTTCTCCGGGATGGACAGCAACATAATCCCTCTCCAGTTTTTACAGGATGACAGGTCCCCTTTCTTCGGCAGCTTCACCAGGTGGCCTCTTTTCCAGTCTTCTGGCACTCGTTCCTGCTCCCAGATCTTGCTTAGGAGTGGATGCAGCATCTCTGTTGACGTTGGATGTCTGCTTTCAGTGCTTCAGGTGGAATTCCGTCTGGACCCGTTGCTTTACCTGACTTCAGTGACTTGATGGCTTTGGTAACTTCCGTCTTGGTTGTGGGCCTGTGTTGATGTCCAGAAGCTGGGTTGGTGGTGGAATGTCTGGGGGGACAGGTGGTGCAGGTCTATTCAGTGTCTCTTTAAAGTGCTCTGCCCACCTTGCTCTCTGCTCAGCTTCTCCTGCGATGGTGTTTCCCTCCTTGTCTTTGACCGGGCGACTGGGGTTGCTGGTCTTTCCAGAAAGTGTTCGGGTAATCTCATACGCCTTTCATGTTTCTCTGTCCTGCTGCTGTTTCTGCCTCTTCTGTGAGCTCATGGATGAATTGTTTCTTGTCTTGTCTAGCACTTTTCTTAACTTGGCGGTTGACGTCCCAGTAGTGTGCCTGTAACTCTTGCTTGTGGTCTTGGTCTTGGTCTTGGGTCTGGTTGATCTGGTCTTTTGGGTGCTTCCGCTCTGTGATGAGGGTCCATGTTCCAGCTGTCAGCCATTCTTTGTGTTTTCTTCGCTTCTTTCCAAGCACTTGTGTACATGTCGTCTGCCAGACCTCCCTCAGGTCACACCAGTGGTCTTCGATTGTTTCTTCCAGCAAGTTGGTCAAGTACGCTGAATCTGTTTCTCAGTTCCAGTTTGAACCCCTCTGTTGTGCTCTCTCCTTCAGACTGTGTACATTGTACTTATGTGATAGTCGGCCTGCTTGCTCTTTGTAGGCTTTCAATTTGGTCTTTAGCACAGCTATCACAAGGTTGTGGTCTGATGCTGCGTCTGCTCCTCGTTTCACTCTCACGTCATGTAAACTTCTGCGCCATTTTCTGCTGATGGTAATGTGGTCGATTTGGTTCTGGGTCTTCCCATCAGGTGAATTCCAAGTCATCTTGTGAATGTTTTTGTGTGGGAAAACAGTGCCTCCGATGACCATGTCGTTAAAAGCACAGAATTCCACAAACAGTTCTCCATTTTCATTTTGTATTCCCGTTCAGTGTGTATGCCCATAATCTGCTCTCTGCACTTGTTGTCCGTTCCCACTTTGGCATTGAGATCTCCTCTTCGGCACTCTATCCACGACTGTTTGGAGTTGATTGTAGAATTCCTCCTTTTCCTCTGGGTCTGCTACGTTTGTGGGGGCGTAGCACTGTAAGATGGTGGTTTTCCTGCCCTTTGAATTGAATCTTGCAGTGAGGATCCTTGGTGTCACATGGTTCCCAGGACAGCAGTGCTCGCGTCGCCTCGGGTGTCATCAGCAGCGCTACTCCGTGCGTGTGTGGCTGGTCTTCTTCTCGTCCAGAGTAGATGATGGTGTCTCCACTTGTCAGCCTTGTTCTTCCTGTTCCTGTCCATCTAGTCTCGCACAGGCCAAGGATCTTTAGGTTGTACCTGTGCATCTCACTACTCACTTGTGCTGTTTTTCCAGTCTCGTATAGGGTTCTGATGTTCCAGGTCCCTATCCTGGTCTTGGCTTTGGTCGTCAGAAGAGTTGTCGGCGCACTGCTTCCTGAAGGCTTTCACCAGCTCGCGTCATGGGCTCTGCTAGAGAGAACTCTTCCCCAACCATGCTATTCTCAGAAAATGTCATTGCGGTTTCTGTAACAACGTTTGTTTTCTAGGACCGGGTTGTTAGCCCAATTCAAACCCCCAACCTGGAGGGCCAGTTGAGTGCTCTTTGTCTGGTCTCTACCCTTTGACCTGTCTGGCTTGGGTGGCCCTACCAGGAGACGAATCTCCCGCCAGCATAGCTCTCCGGGTCAAAGAGACACGCAAGCTCCCCAACCAACGGCAAGGTTGCACTCACTGGGAAGGCAGTTTAATCACAGTTCACTAAAAGGAAAGTGAAAGAAGCAATAGAAATCAGGGAGAGAAAACCAAATTTGAACAGAGACTGTGGCTATGACCTGCCCCCCATTTACAAGAGTGTGCTGAACACCTATCACTCCTCCAGCGAGGACAACTCAGAGAACACCAACACCCACCACAACTATAGTCAGTCGGGGCTGATGAAGACCAGCAGTAGCTGGCGAAAATTTCCCTAAGGTAAATTTTATTAGGCTCTTTAGTCAGAACACACAGAAACACAGCTTTGGTTGCTTTTTGAAAAATCAACAAACAAACTATGGTATTGCACACCAGCCTTTTTCTGGGGTAGCATTCTGCTTAAAACCGAAAAGGCAGAGAAGTCGAGTTACCACTTTCCGAGGTCACTGAGGAGAAACAGTCAGGTTTCGACATACCGGTATCTGACCAGGAGTTATGGTATGTTAGTGAGCATCCTCCCCTTTGGAGATTGTCTCCCCCTTGGAGACTATAAGCTTGCTGAAGGCTCACATTGAGAAGCATTTATTATTCCCCATTCACCCACTCAAGCACATACTGTTAGTTTGGCAGAATTATCTACCACTGCAGATATAAATGCTTATCTCCCCTATTTCTTCAATCTAAGACATAAGAACAAGCTTTGTTTATACTTGAAAAAAAATATATATATACACATATACATACATATATAATATATGTAAGAATATATATATATATATATATATATATATATATATATATATATATATATATATATATTTCATATTGACATGCAAAGGTATGTGTTGCCTGTTGCTTTCTTAGTGTGTTATATGCTAATTCGATGTTAATGGATTAATACGCTATTGTTATTTCATATTTGGTAGATTCTCATTGATTTTCATATGTTCATTGGTTTGATCCTCATTGATTGATAATTATATAACATTTTACCCATTTTCCCTGTGCAATGATTATATCTTAAACACTTGTACACATTCATGTATAGGGTTGGTAGGTTTTTGTCTGTTGTATGTCTCTCCTGAAGCCTGGAAGGGGTCAAGACAGTGATTCTTGGCCCTGGCCCCTTAGTTGGACTCCAAGGTGGGTGGGTAAGGGAGAGATGAAATTTTTGCCTATAAATATGACTTCCATCAAAAATCATCCCCCCAAAAAAGGAAAGTTCAGTTACTTTCGCAAAGGTCGTCACAGGAGTCCGATGGAGACTCTGATTCTGAAAATGAAACAAGGCAGTTGTCAGGATTTTGGTCCTCTTGGTTGATCATGGAAAGTAAGGAGCAGGACAAACCTCTTTCTGCATTAAGCCCATTTGCAATACAGAAGGGCTTCCAAGGTATTGCAGGAGACCCACAGTCCATTAAGCGACTCAGAAACGGCACATTTCTCATCCAGTGTAAAAGTAAAAAACAATCAGAGCAGCTGCTGAAAGCTACAAAGCTGGTAGACCGAGAGATCGGGTGACCCCCCATAAACAGCTGAATTCCTCTAAGGGAGTCATTCGTTGCCCAGATCTTCGAGGTGTCTCAGAGGCAGAAATCAAGGCGGAGCTGGCATCCCAGGGTGTGACAGAGGTGCATAGGGTGACAGTGAAAAAAGGTGCAGAAAGAGTGGCCACCAACACCCTCTTTCTGACATTCTGCAACCCTGTGCTACCTCCTGTCATCAAAGTATTTGAATGTCCGTATACAAATGTATGTTCCATCTCCCATGCGTTGCTTCAAATGCCAGAGTTTGGTCATGTCAGAGACCGTTGTTCTGGGCAGGAGGTGTGTGGGGTTTGTTGCAAGGCAACCCATGATGGGCCATGTAAAGACCCGGCACATTGTGCAAACTGCGGTGGCGACCACCCCTCCTCTTCACGCAACTGCCCTGTCTGGGTACAAGAGTCAACCATCCAAAAGGTCAAAACAGAAAAGAAGATCTCGTTTTTTGAAGCCCGCAGGCAGGTTGTTGGCAGTCAGACGCCAACAGCATCTTCATACGCTTCGGCGGTAAAAAAAAGTATCGACTCGTTCAGTCTGCTGCCAGACTGACGATTTTACTTTCTCCAAAACTTTGCAAGGAAGACAGATAAGCTTTGGTGGAAGCAAGTCCACCACCTCCCAACCCAAAGTAGGTGCCCCTGGTGGGGGCAAAAAATCTGCCACCCCCCAGACTGCTCAGCAGTCTACTCCATCTGCTGCTGGGCAAAAAATCCGCCACCCCTCAGACTGCCCAGCAGTCTACAACATCTGCTGCTGGGCAGATTAAAAAACCAGCACCCGCACCTCGAACTCCCATGTCCAGTGCCCGTGCAGGCAAGGGAGTTCATCCCAGTGTGGAGATGGTGGAGATGAGGAAGAAACCTCCTCCGTCTCCCAAATCCAGACCTTCTTCACCTGTTGGCAAGTCTGCCAGCAGGTCTGAAGACCAACACAGTCCAGTGAAACTAAGTAATAAATTCACTCCATTGGAAGCAGATGTTGATGAGGAGATGACCTGATCTCTCTCCTTTTCGCCCTCTGCACCATGGATAGTACAATATTCCATTGGAATATCCGTGGTCTAAATTCCAACTTCGAGGAGCTGCAGCTTCTGTGTCAATCTATAAAACCTTCTGTCGTGGCTCTTCAGGAAACTCAAATTCAAAGCCAGAAGACCTTTACTCTTTCTGGCTTTAATATTCTTTCAAAACCTGCACAACCATCCACGTTGGGACTGTCGGGCGGTGTTGCCCTTCTCCTACACAAAACTTTGTTGTATAGTCCTGTCGCTCTGTCTACCTCCCTTCAGGCTGTAGCTGCGAGAGTCACTCTCCACAAGACTGTGACAATCTGTTCCCTTTATCTCCCACCTTCTGTCCCGGTTTGTCGTCAGGACCTTGTCAGTCTGATAGGAGAACTTCCTCGACCTTTTTTGCTGTTGGGTGACTTTAACGGTCACAATCCTCTTTGGGGTAGTGACAGTACGTCATCCAGAGGTCTGCTAATTGAGGATGTCCTTTCGGATTTGGATTTGTGTTGTCTGAACGACGGATCTGCAACTTACCTCCACTCTTCCACTGGTTCACTTTCGTGTTTAGATTTGTCAGTTTGTGACCCCCTCCTGGTCCTGGACTATGAGTGGTCTGTCCATGACGATCTGCACGGAAGTGACCATTTCCCTGTTCTTTTACAGCCCATATTAACTGAAACCGCCTCTGTCTCTCAACATCTCAATTATAAGAAAGCAAACTGGGATCTATTTGCAACCACTATTTCAAAAGAATTCCAGGACACTGATTTTTTTCAGAGTCCAGACCCAGCAGAATCTCTGACTAACACTGTAATCAAATGTGCTAAAGCCTGTATTCCAGTGTCTTCCGATAAATTTCAAATGCCAAAAACACCCTGGTTCGATTCAGACTGCCAACAAATTTCCAAAGTTCGCAAACGGGCTCAGCGTCGGGTATACCAACGACCTTCGGGTCCCAACGCTCGAGCCCATCAGAAACTCCGTGCTAAATCGAGATACACTTTTAAAATCAGTAAACGTCGGTCCTGGAGAAGCTTCTGCTCCAGGCTGACATCTAAAACTTCCAAGAAAAAAGTTTGGAACATCATTAGAAAAATAAAAGGGAAGAACACCAACCCCTCCATTCATCACTTGAAACTTGCCGATGCTCTGATCACTGACAAACAAGCTGTTGCCAATCTGTTGGCCTCCACCATCCAACAGAACTCCTCATCTTCAAATAAATCTGCAGTCTTTTTAAGAAACAAAGAGATTAGAGAGAAATCTTCATACAATTTCACATCAGACAACTCTGAAACCTATAATCTTCCTTTTTCAATCGTTGAACTCAAATTAGCTTTACAAACCTGTACTGATTCTGCCCCTGGTCTGGATGACATTCATTATCAGGTTGTGAAACATTTTCCAGAAAGCTGTCTCCAGACTCTTCTCCAAGTTTATAACCATATCTGGACCACAGGGTCCTTTCCGCCCTCCTGGCGGAAAGCCCTGATCATTCCCATTCCAAAGCCTGGAAAGGACCTTACCAACCCTTCCAACTATCGCCCAATCGCTCTGACCAGCTGCCTCTGTAAGCTGATGGAAAAGATGGTCAACTCCCGTCTGATGTGGAAGCTGGAAACCGATGGTCTTTTGGCCAGTGAACAGTGCGGTTTCCGGAAGTACCACTCGACGGTTGACCATCTAATCCGTCTGGAAACCACCGTCCGCAACGCCTTTGTTAACAAGCAGCATGTGGTTGCTATCTTTTTCGACCTCGAAAAGGCGTACGACACCACGTGGAAAGCAGGAATCCTCATGGACCTGCACAGACTTGGTTTTCGGGGTCACCTGCCTCTGTTCATTCAGAACTTTTTAGTCGATCGACAGTTCCAGGTGCGTGTTGGCACCACACTCTCTGACATCCATGGGCAGGAGTTGGGTGTTCCTCAGGGGAGCATCCTTTCTCCAGCCCTTTTCAGTATTAAAATAAATGACATTGTCCAATCGGTAAGCCAGGACACTGAGTCCTCTCTGTTTGTTGACGACTTCGCGCTGTATGCAGTTGGAGCTTCTTACGCCAGCGTACAGCGTCGACTCCAACTTTGTGTCAACAGAATCCAACAGTGGGCTGAGGAAAGCGGGTTTACGTTCTCCCGTACCAAAACTCAGTCAATTCATTTCCACAATTTTCGTCGATTCTTTACTGATCCTGAAATTCGTCTGGACAAGTCCACCATTCCAGTTGTAAAAGAAGCCAAATTCCTGGGGGTTATTTTTGACCAAAAACTCAATTTTCTCAGCCACATCAAAAACCTCAAAACTTCTTGCCAGAAAGCACTGAATATTCTGCGGGTCGTAGCGCACACCGACTGGGGCGCTGATAAGAAAACTTTGCTGCACCTCTACAGAGCCCTGGTCCGTTCCAAACTGGACTACGGCTGTGCTGTGTACGGCTCCGCAAGATCGTCTTACCTCAAACTCTTGGACCCTATCCACCATCAAGGGCTTCGTCTCTGTCTTGGAGTGTTCCGCACCACCCCTGTGTACAGCCTGTACGCAGAGGCGGATGAACCTTCACTGTCCAACCGCAGGCTGAAACTGTCTTTAAATTATTATATCCGACTGTTCTCAGAACCGCAGAATCCTGCCTATGACTGTGTCTTTGACCCTCAGTTTCAAAACAAATTCGAAACCAACCCTAACTGTATTCCGCCGTTTGGTCTTCGTATGCAGCCTCACGTGCGGAATGCAGGTCTAGACCTAGGAGTTGTGTCGGATTTTTCCAAGTTTCCGGATCAACCTCCGTGGACCTTTTTCACACCAGAGATTCGTTTCGATCTTGCAGCTTTTCGTAAAGAGTCTACCAGCTCTCTGGCGTACAAGGCGTTGTATGCTGAGCTCTGTTCGAAATTCCCATCCTATCAAAAAGTTTTCACTGACGGTTCCAAGTCTGAAGATGGAGTGGCCTGTGCAGCCTACTGCCCTGGGGCTCCTTCTCAGATACTGTTGGAACATATCCATTCCGATGCTTCTGTCTATTCTGCTGAACTTACTGCTCTGGTACTGGCTTTGAAGATAATTTCACATTCTTTGAAGAGGGATTTTCTGGTTCTGTCGGACTCGCTGTCAGCTTTGGAGGCCATAGCTGGCCGCAACCTTCAGCATCCAGAACTTTTACTTTTTTTTGAACTTTTTAGCAAGTTGAAGGCGGACGGTTACAACATTACTCTTGCTTGGGTTCCTGGTCATGTTGGCATCGGCGGGAACGAAATGGTTGATCGTTTAGTCCAAGAACGCCACAAGTGAAAAACTGTCCAACATTTATATCCCCTGCTCAGATGTGAAACCGAAAATTAACGATTATGTGAGAGACCTCTGGCAGGAGGATTGGAACACACAGACGAATAACAAACTCTTTCAGATCCGTCCAAACCTTAAGGAGTTCCTCCCATCTACGTCGGGAGGTCGTAAAGAGGAAACGGTTCTGTGCCGGCTGCACACCGGCCATTCGTATTTTTACCCATTCTTACCTTTTAAAGAGTGAAGAAGCTCCGTGGTGCATTCCATGTCATGCGCCACTCACAGTGAAACATGTTCTTTTAGAGTGTTGGGACTTGCACGATGTGAGACACAAACATTTTACAGCGGAGTCCATGAAGATCCTGTTCAGGGATGTCCCGCCTGACGTGATCCTTGAGTTTTTGAGAGAGATTAACATTTTTCATCTGATTTAAGATTTTACGGCAGAAAGATTTTTAACAAAGTTTCTGGTGCGTTTGTAGACGAGGTCATTTAACGAGATGTGTGGAAAGTTGGTTTGTTTTGTTTTTTATGACTGGTGAGTTGATTTTAACGTGGTGACAGCCCTGATGTGGCCCTTTGCGGTCGGCTGGGCTATAAGCAACATTATCTTATCTTATCTTACACATTCATGCAAGTACCGACAAACACACGTACGTTCATATCAAACTTTTACATGCAGTTAACTCATTCCCTCTCTCCCCATCCCTTCCCTTCTCCCCCATCCTTACCCACGGTCTAATATCACTTCCAGTGAACAGAGGTTACATAGAATAACAACAACAACACACACACACACACACACACACACACACACACACACACACACACACACACACACACACACAAATGCACACACACACACACACACACACACACTCTCTCTCTCTCTCTCTCTCTCTCTCTCTCTCTCTCTCTCTCTCTTCAAAACCCGGAACATACCAAAGTAAAAAGAAAACACTTTCTCAGAAATCCGAAGGGAACTCTGCTGTATCAAAACGAGTCATTCGCATGTGACGCACACAAGCTATTAGACTGCTTCTCACGGTACATGCAGAAATAAGATAGTGGGATCACCTGCCACCTTTGTCAGGTGCGGTGGCCATATACTAAGTGTGTGTGTGTGTGTGTGTGTGCGTGTGTGACAGGAACAGAAAGCAGCTGTGAAGATGAAGAAGATTGCCTTCCACGTTCTTCTCTTGCAAGTTAACAGTGAACAACTGAAGCAAACTCTAAATGTTGTTTTGTAACTTTGTATTTGCCCTAAAAGGCAGCTTTTGTTGATGTTGTCATTGTTGTTGTTGTCGTTGCTGCTGCTGCTGCTGCTGCTGCTGCCGTCATGGTCATCGTCATCGTCATTGTTTTTGCAGTACTCTTGCCAGTGATATTGAATAGGTGGACAGGGATACAACTGCGCTGAGAGGCAAATGAATAGACTTCATCAGTGAGGTGCATGAGAAACGATGGCGTTCCTGCTAGCTGATTCTAATCCTTTCTCATTCTTTACTAAGTCTTTCCAAATGCAGGCTTGCCTGCCCCTCGATGGCTTCCTCTATCCCTACCTTCTAGGCTTGGTCACATGTTAAAAAAACCTAAAAAAAAAACTGTTGGTTAGTGTCCATGCAAAACGGCAAAAAGAAGTAGATGGAATAATTTAGAGGACTTTATCATATCACCGTGTAATGCCGACGAGCAACTTTAATTGTTGTTATTAACAGGTGTTCTAAATGATAATTAATTCATTAAAAGAGACGGGAGAGGGGAGAATTGTTATGTTCAATAGGCTGAAATGGACACGTCCCAGGCTAAAGAAAAGAAATGAGTGAGCATTTCAGTAAAAGTTAGATTATTGTCATCATCATCATTTTATTACTTCATTGTTGTAGCAATAGAAAGTCGTAGTGGTAGTGTTGTTGTTCGTGTTGTTATCACTGTTGTAACATTCATCTAGAAGTCGAAGTAGTAGTAATAGTTTTCGTAGTGGTAGCAGCAACAGTAGTAGTAGAAGTGATGGTAGTAGCAGTGACAATGGTAGCAGTATCAGTGATATATCAAACTGCTAGTCCCAAATGGCCCATATCTTAACTTGAATCATGGTTAAGGGAGATCTGTCAAATGTGTGATGTCACCACAGCAAGTCAACTGCCATCATAATTATCTTCTTTTTTTTCTTTTTTCTTTTTTTTTTCTTTTTTTTTTGCATCTCCGAAAAACTTGTAAAATTATCCTTCATTTAACCACGAATACATTTCACATCCCCAGTGTATTAGTGTACGCACAATGTGCGGATTACACTAGGCCTATAGGTTGTTGTCTTGTTTACAGCTACATCAATCAGTACGCTTCTCTCTCAGTCAGCTAATGAGAAGGTATATTCAATTAAGCAAACGTAATAATTACATCAGCGGGGACTTTGGGCTGTTTCATTTTCAGCTGTGTGTGACTTAAGCTGTGTGTAGCTGTGCCCCATTCTTGTAATCTATTTCATTTTTGACTTGTAGGTGAAACAAGTGACTCAGTGTAATCATACTATTTTGCTTCTCTCTCTCTCTCTCTCTCTCTCTCTCTCTCTCTCTCTAGGTGTAAGAAGTGTAATCATACTATTTTGGCTCTCTCTCTCTCTCTCTCTCTCTCTCTCTCTCTCTCTCTCTCTCTGTGTGTGTGTGTCTCTCCGTCTGTGTGTGTGGAAAACTTAATTTTACCATTTCCTCACCAAGTACAGACATGAATTGAATCAAGCTTTGCAGAATGATAGATATCGTTTAGATCTTTTCAGTCATTCCATGCATGAAATAGTCACTGAATCGTAACAGCTTTAGATATTGGTTGACATGTTGAGTAATAAAATCAGTGATACAAAATTGTCATTTTCTTGCAAATTACAATCACTTGTGAGTATAGCTGTATGCGCCAAGTAAATCATTTAATACGCAAAAACTGTAACAACTATCTAGTGACCTTTTGTCAAGGTCAGATTATTTGATGGAACTGCTACCAAGCGAAAGCGGAGATATGCATTAGTATGTAACAATGTAGAAGTGAGCAAGACCACGTATTCACAGTAAAGCGTCAGACATGTTTTGTCCAGAATTTAACGTCACGCTCGCTAACGATGCACGTTTTCAGTACGTAACCGACTTGTAAGCGACTTGTCCGGCAGAATAGAACTCCGGAGTGTTCTTTTCACCCCGACAGGTGCGCATCTTGATATCGCGTTCAGACAGTACTGGGCGGTGTCACACGAGGTGGGGCCGTTTCAGAGCATGGCTGCACACCAAAGATGAATGCGCCAAGGCTGTCCTTAAGGTGTCGAGTATTTATAGACGCGCGCAAGTGGATCGTTTCGAGAACTTTTATTGTGTCCGATAGTTGATTCTCCTCATTTTCTTTCATATGGCCATCAAGGTAAAACCAGTTGGTTCCAAGCAGACAGATTAAAATCAAAGCAGTGGGACTGTTTGGGTACTTTTCAGCAGGCCCAAAGGTATGGATGGTCCTTCCTCGTTTCTGCTTCAGTCTTCTAACTGCAGGCTGTCTTGATAGTTGAGGACTACTTTCTCCCTGCAGAAGTGATAGATCCTACACCACCCCTACACCTACCACCCAACCCACCCACTTCCCGTCAGATTCTGAGGCATGAAGTATTACGTTGTTGATCTAGGCCGCGCACAGCCGCAAAGAAGAAAGGGGAAAAAAGGTAAATTATATCATTGACAGAAGAAAAGCTTGGTGGCGAACGGGCAGAAGAGGGAGGGCTTTTATGATGATGATGATGATGATGATGATGATGATGATGATGATTAGGAAAAGGATGACCAGGAAGATGAGTATAAAGCATAAAAGATGAAAAACGGGAAAATAGTGAAGACAATAAGACTGTGCATTTGCCATATGGCAACCTAAACCATCTTGTGTGATGGCCAAGGGAGACCTATACAGTGTGTGACGTCACCACAGCAAGTCATGGCCCTTGTGTCATTGGCCATTGTATCATGGCCATTGTACCATGGCCACGGGAAACCTGCATAGTATGTAATGTCACCACAGCAAGTCATGGCCGTTGTGTCATTGGCCATTGTGCTATGACCATTGTATCATGGCCAAGGGAGACCTATACAGTGTGTAATGTCACCACAGCAAGTCATGGCCGTTGTGTCATTGGCCATTATGTCATGGCCATTGTATCATGGCCATGGGAGACCTGCATAGTGTGCAATGTCAACACAGCAAGTCGTGGCCGTTGTGTCATTGGCCGTTGTGTCATTGGCCAATATGTCATGGCCAAGAAATACCCATATATTGTGTGATGTCACCAGACCAAATGGCCACCTTGTCATGGCCATTGTGTAATGACCTGTACTATGGCCAAGGGAAAACTGTACAATGTGTGATGTCATCATAGCAAGGCATGGCTATCATGTCCTGGAACTAAGTATTCTCCAGCCTTGCTAACAAGTGTTTAACAACTGCAGAGAGAAACGGTGAAATTATTTTGTTTTCAGTATGTGCGTGCGCGTGTGCGTGCGTGTTTTTTTTTTCATCTTGAGAAAACTATGCTTGTGGGATTGAATTTATTTCAGTATTAATGAAACATGTTTTACTCTCAGGTGTGATTTATGATTTATACTATAGCAACGGTTCTTGTACAATTACGTATGTATGTTTATTTTCATAACAGTGTTGGAACTTGCCTCTCTTTCTAGTATTAACAATGCTGCTTCCATATTAATGCTGAGTGGTCATGCAGCTGCTGTGATGCTATGGCTAGCATTGCATGAAGGCGAGTTGGCAGGTTGTACGTTCTGCTTCCATCAGAGGATGTTCAGCCTTGGCAGGCTGTACGTTCTGCTTCCATCAGAGGATGTTCAGCCTTGGCAGGCTGTACGTTCTGCTTCCATCAGAGGATATTCAGCCTTGGCAGGCTGTACGTTCTGCTTCCATCAGAGGATGTTCAGCCTTGGCAGGCTGTACGTTCTGCTTCCATAAGAGGATGTTCAGCCTTGGCAGGCTGTACGTTCTGCTTCCATCAGAGGATGTTCAGCCTTGGCAGGCTGTACGTTCTGCTTCCATCAGAGGATGTTTAGCCTTGGCAGGCTGTACGTTCTGCTTCCATCAGAGGATGTTCAGCCTTGGCAGGCTCCCACTCACAGCTGAGCAAACTATAGGCACCAGTGTGCAAACTGAAACCATGTTGTCGAGTTTTCTCCCTTGGCTGGCTGGATCTTTGAGACTTTGGTTGCTCAGATTTCCTGAACTTCATGCAGGTTTCGGTATCCCTCGGGCCTGGTTGACACCGGGAAATATGGGAGGAGGTGTTGAGTACAGCCCTTTTTTTGTCATCTCAGACTAGACTGGAATTATTCAACTCGGCCATCATCATCTTTCTCGATGTAAAAAAAGAAAATAGTTGTATTTAGGTTAGACCCCGGAGTGTCCATCTTTAAGTGGAAATGCCACTAACCTCAACATGACCCAAGTGAGGGTTTTACAAAACTGTCTGCCTGCTCTCAAAACATTCTTTTAATGTAAACACACTGTTTCTTTAGGATGTGTATGGCGTGATGTCTGTGACGTGTTTTAATCGGACAGCCAACACTGTGCAGACTGGCAGACACTGTGTTTACTTCACCTGTACCTGGCGTAGTCACTGTGACATGTTCTGACTGGACACCCATTGCTGTGCAGGTTGGTTGAACCCACTCAGTCACCATCATGGCTTCAGGACACAATCCAACCGGAGTCAATCTCAGATCCCAAGGTCAGATGGGAAACAGTGGTGGAGGGGCGGTACAGGCTGACACAGGCTCTAACGACTGTGATATCGACTTGAATAAAACACTGACCTTGAAGACACTGACGCTGGAAGACAGCGCCTCTGTAGGGGAAAGGAGACAACCCAGGGGTCGCAGGAAAGAGGAGGAGCATTGTGCCCAGTCTGCATCACAAGACAACGGGTCTGCAGGCTCTGCCGGTTGTTTTCAGGGTCTGGCATACGGGACTCAAGAAAAGCTGGTGGAGTATGTGAGCAATCTGAGAGAAAGAGAACGGAATTCCGGAATCTTTGTCTGGAATGTAAGTAGAATGGCAAGTCATGGCTGTCGTGTGCTTGAACTGAGCATTCTGCAGCCTTGCTAACAATGTTTGCCACTGCAGGGAGAAACTGTTTCTAAAATCACTTTGGTGTGTATGTGTGTGTGCGTGCGTGCGTGCATGCGTGCGTGTGCATGACCCATTCCCCTCCCCTCCGTCCCTCACGAGGGTGATTTAAATAAGTTTTGAGTGAACTGGTTAACTTCTGGTTAGCTTCCTTATACCGTAAGTCCTTCAGACTATTCCCTGAAGTCAATGGTCTAGCCATGTATCTGTGGAAAGAAGCTGTAGGGAAAGCCTGACAGCAGAGAAGAAACAGGTGTTTCAGCCCTGAACTCATTACACTCTAAAGGAGGCCAGGTCACATCCAGATAATAATTCCTTGATACCCTTCTGCAGACAGAGTTTTGTCCCAATTCAAACCCGCACTTTGTGGATGAGTGGGCCTCTCTAGGCGTTGCCTTCTTGGACAAATGTCTTGCCAACATGGCTGTCAGACACCTGCTTTTCTAAGTGAAGAAATCTAAGCCAGATGAAATGCAGCTTTGTTCAAGATGCATCTGTGATATACAAATA
Source organism: Conus ventricosus (assembly GCA_018398815.1). Taxonomy (NCBI): domain Eukaryota; kingdom Metazoa; phylum Mollusca; class Gastropoda; order Neogastropoda; family Conidae; genus Conus; species Conus ventricosus. Next base: position 95,570,307 of record CM031600.1, read on the forward strand.
TACATACATGCATACATACACACCCACATGCAAACAAGGAAATACAGTGCATGTGTGTGTGTTTGTGAGCATACACATGCGGGCCAGCGTTGTGTGTGTGTGTCTGTGTGTGCGCGCTTGCGCGCGCAAGCACATTTGTCTATAGTTGTGCAGGTATATGCATTTGTGTATGTATAAGTAGATCTAAATCTCTCTCAGTCTCTCTCTCTCTCTCTCTCTCTCTCTCTCTCTCTCTCTCTCTCTCTCTCTCTCTCTCTCTCTCTCTCATTGATTTTTTTTTCTTCTTCTTTTCTGTGTCATTACACGTTGCAGAGGTGTCATTTTTGTGTGTGTTTGCTTGTTTGTTTCTTTCTTTTTTCACTTGTAATATTGACTTTTCTAATTGCCTGATATCCTGCAGACTGATTTTGCTTCGCATTGTACACATATTGAAGGTAAAGTGTCGTTCTTGTTGTTGTTGTTTGTTTGTTGTTGTTTTTCCCTTGTAAAATAATGGCAAATAATCCCAAGACCGAGAGTAGTAATGAATGGTTAACCTACTCAGGATCCAAAATTGGCTATCTAAATGCATGTCATGTGTTAAACAAATTATGTGATTTACCTTCTGTTTTATCTAATGCAAACAATTGTTTTCATTGTTTTTGTTTCTCTGAATCTCGGTTATCAAATTTAGTCTCAGACGATTTAGTAATGATTCCAGGTTACAATTTTATTAGGAGAGACTCTACATCTAAGCTAGAAACAGGTCTTCTGGGATATGTACATCACTCAATGAACTATAAACTGATCCATCATTTTGATAAACATAATATTAAATGCATCTGGATAGAGTTTCGTTTAAAAGGGACTAAACCGATATTAGTAGGCTTTTTATATAGAAACCCTGATGAACGTGTGGAATGGTATGATAGATTCGAAGCAATGATGGAAGATGTCTCAGATTATTCAACAGATGTTGTATTGCTTGGTGACTTTAACATTGGTTTACTTAAACCTCATGATAAATGGAAACGAATTTTTTAATCATATAACTTAACACAACTGACAGACACGCCAACAAGAATAACGCTACAGTCTGAAACACTCATTGATCATATATATGTAAACAATCCAACAAATATTACAGAAACTTCCATACCAGTTTATGGTCTCAGTGATCATTTTCCTGTATGCTTAACTTGGTCCAAAAAAGGCGTAAAAATTCCTAGATGTAGCCACAAATGCATTTCTTTCCGTAGTTATAAATCCCTTAATTCTGACGATTTTCTTCATGATTTATGTACAGCAGACTTTTTCAGTGTTTTTCAGGAGACTGATCCAGACAAAGCTCTTGAAGCTTGGTATAACATATTTGTCCCTATTTACGACAAACATGACCCAACTAAGATCAAACGTGTCAAACCCGATGGAAAACCACGTGGTTAAATGATGAAATTAGTGCTGCTATTAAAATTCGTGAAAACTTGTTACAGTCAACAGGAAAAGATGCAAAGTTTAAGAAACAGCGTAACAAAGTTACAGCTATGAAAAGGTCTGCTCGTAAAAAATTTTTTAGTGACCTTATTTATCGAAAAAAGATTCAAAATCGATCTGGAAAGCCATTAATCAATTATCTGGTAAATCGTCAAAACAAACAGCTCCATCATCTTTAATTCTGTCTGCAGATAATCTCAATAAACACTTTTCTACCATAGTCGAAAATACTATTAAAACTGATTGTACTAAATATAATGAACTGTTGTTACTAAGAGAATTTTGTGATACTAGACAAATAGGGTCCAGACTTGATTTTCAGTTTATCAGTGTACACGAGGTATGTAGAGAACTTAATTCATTGAAGGAATCTAGAGCCGGGGATTAGATAATATAGATAGCAAAATTTTAAAAATTTCCACACTATTATCTCTGATAGCCTTACTTATATTTATAACCTTTGTATTCAGAAATGCTATTATCCCAATATTTTAAAGAAGCTAAAGTTTTGCCATTTTTAAAATCTGGTGACCCACAGGATCCTTCGAACTACAGACCGATTTCCATTCTGTCTAATTTGTCTAAACCTTTAGAAAAGCACCTTAAGCAAAACCTTCAAAGGCATTTCGTTACACATAAATTATTTCATTCAAATCAAAGTGGTTTTAGAGAAAATCATTTATGTCAGACGGTTCTTACCAATCTAGTAGAACAGTGGCATTTAAATATCATTGATGATCTTCTCACAGGAACGATATTTGTGGACTTTGCTAAAGCCTTGATGTTATTAACCATGATGTCCTCTTTAAAAAACTTACTTTGTATGGTTTAACTCCAAAGTCTGTCAATCTTCTCTCATCTTTTCTATCAAACAGAAGGCAGATAGTTGTTCAAGATATGATATCATCCACTTTCAGGCCAGTCAATTTCAGTGTGCCTCAGGGTTCAGTCTTGGGACCAATATTATTTACAATTTACATAAACGATCTCCCTCTTTACATTTCCTCTTCTTGTGAACCTTTCGCTGATGACACCACCTTACACAATAAAGCAAAAAATGCAGATGTAGTGTGCGCTACTTACAAAATGATGTTGACGAGCTCATAAAATGGACAGAAACTCAATCATATGGCACTACATCCTCAAAAATCTAAATTCATGTTAATATCAACAAGGCAAAAGCGACAAAATACCAAAGATAATCTAAGGAATTAAAGATACATGATAACGTATTAGATGAAGTAAGTTCTCACAAACTACTTGGTCTTTATTATCGACAATAATTTATCCTGGTTGAATCAGCTTTCAACTTTATCAAAACGAATTTTGAAAAAAGTCTTTCAGCTTAATAGAATCAAACATTTTTTGGATCAGCACACTCGGAAATTATTTTTTCATGCTTATATTCAAAGCGATGTGGATTATGCTTCAACCTGTTGGGATTTAGCAAGTAAAGCCTCCTTAAGGCATCTTGAAAGTCTCTACAGACGCTCTCTCAAACATATACTTCTTAAATCTTCGTCTCTGGAAATAAGTGATTATAAAGAACTAAACATCTTGCATTTTGAATTTAAATGTATCTTCAGCAAAGCTGTCTTTATGTTTAAGATTATGAATAACCTTGCACCATTCTATCTTCGAGAGAAATTTCCCGTACGAGAGTTTCGTAACAAAAGCATATTTATCCCTCATCCAAGAACTGATTCTCTTTATGACATCTTTTATCTATTTAGGAGGAAATTTATGGAATGAAATCCCAGAATACATAAAAAAAAAATAGTTTATTATCTTTCAAAAAAGCATACCACAGATATTTAATGGAAAAGTTATAAATGGTTGGTTTCTTTCAGTTGAGACCTGAATTTAATGATACAATATTTACCTTCTTTTAACCCCCCTCTCTCTCTCTCTCTGACCCCCTCTCCTCTCTCTCTCCTCTTTCTCTCTCTCTCTCTCTCTCTCTTCTCTCTCTCTCTCTCTCTCTCTCTCTCTCTCTCTCTTGTTGTCATGTGAATGAGAAAAGTGTTATGTGAATGGAAAAGTTTCATGTCAAAGAAAAGAGTGTTAAAAGATTTTGTAATTTTTGCGATTGTGGATTGGAACCTACGGTTTTGATGCTTTTTGTATTCATGGAGTGCAACCGCTAGTGATGCGGAAGAGTAGGACACACTGAGTGGATTGTGAAGTGTGTTCACCCAATGTGAGGAGGGTGGAAGATTAGGCTACTGTTACTTCAGAGGAGCTCTGGACACAGACATAGGAAGATGTCTGATTGTAACCCTCGTTGGGTTTAAACATAGTTAGGACTAGATTGTCCTATGCAACCCTGGGTTGGGTGTGCTGTATGATTGGACTGGTTTGTCCGATGCAACCCTGGTTTGGGGTGTGCTTAACCCTTGGTGGGTGTAATATGCCTGCGTGGCAAGTTTCACTCAAGTATAGAGTGTAGATGTAGACTGGAAGTCTACTAGGGTAGGCTTGTCGCTTATTCCCTAGAAGGTGAGTACCAGTTGGGATTGTAAACTGGTTAAAGCAATTACAGTAAAGGTGTAATTGTAATGATAACAGAGTTTGATAATTATAAAGATTTGATGATATTGCGCTGTTTGGGAAAAAGAGAAAGATGAACGTTGAACGCGAAAAGAAAAGAATTGAAAAATAAACAAATAAAATATTGTTGTATAAAGATTTCTTTCTATACCCAACTGTAGTAGGAATAGGTTGGCGAACAAGACTCATGTGAGTATCCTATATTGATTTTGGAGTGAATGTGAAAGGTGTTAAAAAGGAGCTATGAATAATAAGAGAGAAAGAGAAAAAATAAATAAAATTCATTTTTAGAGGTTAACCTAGGGTTTCGTTACAGAATCCCTCAGCGACCAGTGGTGGTCCAGACTTGAGGTGTACCAGCCTAGTGAGGGTCCAGGCTGTGGTGGTCCAGAGGTGGTACATCCACAGGGTGCTAATTTTCCGGCATGTTCCGGAAATCCGTTTTACGATTGCTGAAAAAAATAATCTCCGGTTTTTGAGTTTGTTTGGAAAGTCATTTCCGGACTGGAAAAGCAGGGACAAAGAGATTTTAATAGCAGACGATAATAGGATCGTTGCAAGGGAGATTATTTGACCTCCGACAGTGACGTTCCTTGGTTGTAAAAAACGAGGTTTTTCACTTCGGGTAGCAGCATGCAGCTCTTGGTGCAAATGACAACTTGCCACAAGCAACTTTGTCAGCTAGTTTGTGTGCCTTTGTGTCTTTCAAAACAAGAGTACAAAACCAAACAACATGAAGGTGTTACCGCCGGGGGCAGATATTTCTACAGTTGAGAAAGGTGTGAAAAACAAGTGGAGGTGGGATTGGTTGCAAGATCGGAACAGCGATGGGTATGTCATGGCGATTGGTGTGAAAAGGTCGAGTCGCCGGGAGTTTGTTTTTGCGTGCCATGCAACAAAACATTACTCTATGGCTCAAGTGGGAAAAAAGCCTTGCTTTCTCATGCAGAAGATGTGGATCATCGGCGCAATTTGAAGTCTGTCCGCCAGTCTACAAAGCTTGATGGAGCTTCCACAACTACCGTTACGCAAGACGGTATGGGAGACAGGAAAGCAGAACTGAAAGCAGTTGTTTGTGCATTTATTGCCGAACATTGTCTGCCCTTTTCTTTGGGGGGAGATCTTGTTGAGCTTGCTAAGAGGTTAGCTAGTGATGACAAAGCACTTGGTTCTCTCTCTCTTTCTCGTGGTAGTACAACTTACACCACTGTACATGGAGTAGCACATGCTATGAAGAAGGAACTGAGTGCAAAGCTGTCAGACAGACACTTTTCTTTAAATATTGACGAGGCTACAAAAGCAATAATGACAAGATTGTGAACGTGCTTGTTCAGTATTATGATGTGGAACTGGGAAAAGTTGTAGCAGAACACTTAGGGTCAAGAGAAGTAAATGTTGCAACAGCAGAAAATATCTTCAATGCAGTGTCTGGCATTCTATCAGAAAGAAAGTCATCAGAGAAGGCAACGGGGAAGAAGCGAAAAGGCCAAAGTGTGGACATCAGGCCATTCTTTGCAAAAAGGTCCAAAGATCAGTAAACTTTCCTCTGACTAGATAATATTCCTGGACTTGTAGAAAGTGAAATGAAGACAGCATTGTGAATTCTCTACGTGAGTGACAAAATATATTTGTGATGTCTCTTTGTGCCACAATACATTTTGAAATGAGAACAGTGTTGTGAATTCGTGTTAAGAATTGCTGGGAAACTTCACAGACAGTGTTTGTTTTTATACTTGGATAGGAAGTTTTAAGGGCAGTATGCACTTTGGAACAAGACAAACTATTTTAACCAAGAACTTCATTATTCAACACTTCATGTGCCTTAACTACAATCTGATACCAGATTCAGCAACGTAAGTATTCATAGTGTTTGTGAAAGGTGTTAGTAATGAATCGATGAATGTTGTTAATTTTCAGGTTTACAAGAATTTGAAACTTATTTTATAGATTGGTTTCAGGTTTTGGGTTCAGGAATTTTTTTGGTTCAGGTTTCGGAACTCTTTGGTACTATCACCCCTGCATCCAAGTGCACGAAAACTCCTCGACAAGTCGAGAAGATGACTTGTCTTTACTGTTACTATAGTTAATATAAAAAGAATTGATAGTGTAACATGTGTGTGAGTGTTTGATTTTAGATAAAACTTTGAATATTGTATTATTGTTTGCATGTGGGGAATTATCTTGTAAAGAGAAGAAATAATTGTTGGAAAATGCAGTGAAGAGAAAAGATATTTTCTTTTGAGTAAAAGGAGCGTTTTATAGAAAACTTAATTCAGTTGTGATAGTGCTCCTTTGGGTGAATGGAGTGATTGCGTGTTGCGTACGAAGTAAGCATACTGTGTTTGTGAATGTAAGTGTGTATGTGCACAAACATGGGTGTGTGACACTTGTGTACCTTCTATGTTAATGTTAAATGCCGTGCCTTGCTTCTGCCTCCCGCTTCCTTTCTCTCTCTCTCTCTCTCTCTCTCTCTCTCTCTCTCTCTCTCTCTCTCTCTCTCTTTCTCCCTCCCTCCCTCTTTAGTCTTATGCCCCCCACCCCACCATATCCCACCCCTTCTGTCTGTGTTCACTCTTGTACATTAGGTTTGTTGCATTTGGTATTATTATATTTCCAGTGATCATTTTATGTCCGCGCCTTGCGCCATTGGCGCATAAATTACAAAAAATGACCATCAAAATCTTAAGCTGTGCGCCGATCCGCGCATCGTTATAAAGTTTTGACACAGAGTGCTGTGTGCTCACAGTCTGTAGACTCCCCAACAATATTCGTCTGCTACCCAGCGACAGCTAATGTGACGTAAAATGTCATTGGATGAGACTACAATCTGGCGGTCTGGTCTGCCCAATCAGAAGCAATCTTTCGTCTACCCCAGAGCCTCGTTTTGGAGCGCTTTTCACACACGAAAAGTTGTGTGCGCGTCGCCGTTTTTCTGTGTGTGTGTGTGTGTGCGTGTGTTTTCAGTTGCTGTGTGCTTTTTCATCTGTTTGGTTCCGTTTTAGAATGACCCATAAAATTTGGAAATGGCCCATAGAAGTTGGTCACAGTGGGCCATTTGAACCATAGATTTTCAACAAAAAATTATCACTGTATTTCAGAATTTGTATCTTTTCTTTCTTTTCTTTTCTTTTGGCCCCAGAAGGCTGGATGTAAAAAAAGCAGTTATGCTTACTCCACTACCCTCTGAAAATAAAATTCGTTTGTTCGTTCGTTCTCTCTCTCTCTCTCTCTCTCTCTCTCTCTCTCTCTCTCTCTCTCTCTCTCTCTCTCTCTCTCTCTCAGTGTGTGTGTATGTTTATAGTTGTGCAGGTATAGGCCATTGTGTATGTGTAGGTGAATCTCTCTCTCTCTCTCTCTTTCTTTGTGTGTGTGTGTGTGCTCTTCTTAGCATATTCTGTATCTCACTGATGTAGTGAGGATCTGGTTTTGTGCAGGAAATGAAACTAGTATGGAGGAAAGGAGTGCTGAGCTATGAAGAAGACAAAGAATTCAAAACAGAAAAGCCTCTTAAGCATCCTTCCAAGAGCCTTCCGTTCGGCGTTTTCCGTTGCCGAGACTTACAGACATTCCATCCGTTTATCCTTAAGAAGGTAAGCCCAGGTGCATCGTTGTAGTCACTTGTTGAACAGGTAGGACTGCATTTCAGTCAGTACATCCTGCTAGTCTTTGCAAATAATGTACTGACCTCATACGCTTTTATCTCGCATGGAATTGGCTTTGTAATCTTAACCAGGCGCTGTGTCAAAGGGTTTAACTTTAACTTTAACGTTGTGGATTCCTCGAAGGGAGGACTTGGGTTCGATTCCAATCAGAGCCATTTATTTGTGGGATTATTCTGCCCCGACCCACAGTTGAGTTTGCTCTGGGTTCACTTTTGAAGACTGGGACCATGTATGATGTAGTTTCTAAGTGAGGTGACTGCAGGCTGAAAGTGAAAGAAATTTAAAAGAAAAACTTATTCCGCCAGACAAAAGAGACAAATCAAAAGACAAAGCATGACGTGTTTTGACCTGTTTGGTCTGATTCTACTTACTGGATTCTATATTTCCCATAATCTGTTAGGTCTTCAATTTAACGTCTATACACATTATGTGATATTAGACGAACCTAATCTATAAGAATAACATTAACAGCAACAGCAAAAAATGGATAACTAACTTTTAAACATCGAAGAATAACCGGTCATAACAAGGACGTTACTAAAACACCAGTTCCCATTTTACAAAACAGAAAAAAATAGTACTTTGATGCAATGAAACGGCAATTTTACACAGTGATAAATCAGTTACAACTGTATCCAGAGAACAATTAGGTAGAGGTGGTAGATGAGGTTTTAACTGCTTGCAGTGGAAAAGTATGTGGGAATTTGTTATCATTTCACCACAAAGGCATGTTATATTTTTGTAAAACTTAGTCTTAAAAGCGTTTAGTTTGATCTTATATATTAGCGAAATTATGATCCGAGAAAACGGCAAACTAATTGATAAAAAGAATGAAGTGTGTCAAAGTTTAATAGCTGGTTTATGCGTGTATCAAGAGAACATCCCGAATTTTGTTGTTTTTTCCTAAAATGTTTCCAGCATCTGCCTCCTTCTCCTTGTTCTTCATGTCCTCTCCTCTTCCTTCCTTCCCATTATTACTATTATTACTTGTATTAACATTATTTTTTATCATTAGCACTGTGACTTATTTCTATTACTGTTACTATTATTATTAATGTTATTGATAGTATTATAATCATCATTATTACTACCATTATTATTTTTACTGTATAACCTCTATTAATACTACAATTATTACCAAAAGTGGTAGTAGTCTGCACTGTGTTGTTGTTGTTGTTTTTTTTACTCTTATCATCATCATTATTATTACTACTGTTATTGCTATCATTATCTTTATTATCATTATTATTTCAACTCGCATTGTCTCCTTCCCAGCGGCCTCGTTTTCATTCAATGTCCATTTTGTGACCAATTTGAGAAGATAAGTGAATTGCGTGTTCTTCGTTTTCATTGTCCTGAATGTTTTCCATCTTGCCTGGAGACCAAAGAGGCCAAAACGTCATGTTTTGTCTTGCAGTTTCTTTGTCCCTTTTGTCTGGCGGAATGATAATAATTTTTCTTTTAAATTTGGGACCATAGAGTCGAGTTTCATCCTCTTAATGGCTGCGTCTTTGGGAGTATTGCTCAAAGTTCCTGTGCAACACTGCAGGTGTCTTTGTCTGTCGGGGCTGGTTTTGATGCCAGATATGCTATAAAAGTAGGCCAAGAGTAAGCCAAGACCTAAAGAAGAAACTAGGCCCTGTCTTGCAGTCTCAGACCAGAATGGGAATCCGTAGCATCATTTTAATCCTTCTCATCCTCGTCAGTCAGGATTGATGGATAGATCGGCAGACAGTCAGGCAGAAGATAGATACATAGATATACACATATGTACTGTGACGAGTTCGGGTGACGGGTGTGGTCCTCTTGGAGGACTCGGAGTGTGTTCTCTATTAGAACTGGAGAGTAGTTATATATCTGAAGGCACTTCCACCTTTTCTCATACTAATGATGATAGGAGCAACTTTCCAGAAGTCATCAAAAGTTGTTTTCAGTTTACTGTTAAAAATAAAGAATGGCTCGGAGGTCATTCACCTGAGTTTAATGCACATAAAAGTGTTTATACTCCGAGTGACAAATAGAATTAGAAATAGGTTGAAACAGGAAATGATGTATGAACAACAAAACGACTGACACAAAGCAAGTGCAATTTCACACACAAAACTTTACTTTTGTATGCAAGACTGGAGCCTACAGAACCTGGTTTGACGAGTCCTCACACTGGTCCTCTGACTCTCAGATAAAGCGTGAGGTCTCGCTGGCAACGGCAAGACTAACATAAATGTATCAACTTTGAATTTCAGTCTCCACTTAAGTTCACTCAGGTTTTGAGTGGTATTGAGTCAGCAGTTTGAGGCGCTAAGAAACTGTTTGAGATGCTAAGAAACTGCTACACAATTCAACGGAAATAACTTCAGTAAAATCAAATGCTCAGGTGATGTAATTAGGTAATGGAATACACCTAATCCAAGTACACAAGTTAATAAAAGTCACCTACTACAAAGCATTTAAACAATTAAATGATGTACATAAATCATCTAACGAGATTTTTACCAAGTATTAGCATGAAGTTATCCTATCAAAATACAGTGTTCATAAATCATTCTAACAGATTTTTGACAAACAATTATCCTGTAAAATGTAATGTTCATTATGTTACCAAGTAGTGGCATAAAGTTATATTGTTAAAATATAGTGGTCATTAATATGATATTTCTTTATTAACTTGTACTGGATGACGTTTTTGACTACACAGACCCGATCGTGCGGGTCGCCCAAGACCCACACATTTTGTAGAGGCTTTCTCTATCGCTTATCTCTATTCAGATCATGTGGGTCTTGTAAGACCCACACTGTAAGACCCACACCTGATAAAGGGCGGTTCAGCAGCTTATTCCTCATCCGATGACATGGGTCATGTGCGACCCATTAAAATGTATCCGATGACATGGGTCATGTGCGACCCATTAAAATGTATAGGTCCTGAGGGAACAGCGACTGAGTATGCTAATTGATTGTGCCCATACATGAAATTTCTGTGACCAATGGCTGTTAAGATCATTGACAAACTGCTAAGATTTCATGAGCATGGCTCTGTCTGTTCTTAAGATAATGTTTTTATTGAGTCACTGGGTCACGGGAGCCCCAGGAAGCATGGTAAAGGTTAAGAGACAACACTGCATTATTTGGGGGCAACACATGCTTGGGCTTTTCATTAACAAAGTCATAAAATTTCAGCATTATTGTATGAATAATATTTGAAATAGGAAACATTGAGTACGGGTGCAATTGACCCACAGTGTATGGGAAGTGTCACCAAGTATTGTCGTAAAGTTGTACCCTTAAAATGTAAGGCATAAATGCAAACAATGCATCGTCTGAAGACTGAGCAACTGACTTCAACTTACGTTTTTTCAGGGGCAGTCGGTGAATCTCGACACATGATCTCGGAGTATGGGAGATGAAAATTCCCCTCTGGCATACACCAGTGTTGAGTTTTATACGTTGAAATCTGAACAGTTTGACAGCCTATGGTGGATCAGTGAAGTGGGGAAGCTTTTTCTCCGCTTTCTGAACGTTGAGCTAACATGTTTCTGATGCCTGTCTCATTGACAGGCTGTTAGAGGAATCAAACAGGGGGGAGGGAGAAGGGAGAAGAGTATTAGTAATCTGACGAGAGACAGTCACTTCCTGACAGGTGCAGTGTGACATACTGTTGTTTGGATCAGAGATGATAATCTCTAAGATCCTGGTGGTCTTCAGCCTTTATGCTAATGAACGAAGTTCAGACATAGTATATGGTCAGATCACAGGGTTCATTTAATAAACTGATAGAACTTGGCAACTGCATGGTGGCAATCTTACTCTTGAAGCAGAACTGAGTGTAAGGGAGACCAGTGGTGGCAGTTTCCTTTGTAGTAATGAGAGTGGCCCAGGAAGCACCTGCACTGTTTTCACGTGAAACACGTCACTAGGCCTATCGGATAAGAAGGGAAAGAAAAGGAGTGGTGGCGACCACCCGCGCTATGATTAGGTCGGTATTCTCTGAAATATTGTCATCGTCGTGTCATAGCATCGGCTTGGAAGGGAAAAAAAGCCAGACAGGGGGAAGGAAGGGAGTGAAGGGGTTGAGGAGGTGAGGGTTGGCATTGTAAAATGACGTAAATTGAATGTATGGGGAGTGTGTGTGTGTGTGTAAGACAGAGAGAGAGAGAGAGAGGGGTTGGGGGCTCAGAAATCGCGTCACATATGCATACATATTTGAATGAGAGGTTTGTTAATCTTTTCGTTAAGTATGTAGACCAGATCGAGTCACGTAACAGTCATGTGAAAGGGATAGAAATGATTTAAGTACTCGGTGTGTTGAACAGAGTGCCATGAAGATAGGTCAGTATTTACAGTTAGTGTGTTGAACGGGTAGAGGTAGTTCACAGTCGTGAAGTAGTCAGCTTGAAGGTCAGGTTCACTTGAAGTCCCTTAGCCTGAGGCATGAGCCAGTGGACTGGGGCACAGCATGACAGAAAGCAGAGAAGATTATTGTTTGTCCACTGATCTGAGCCAGGTAGGCTACCCATTTACTGCTGGATGGACACACAGTTTTCAAGCTGTAAAAGCCTGACTCCACGGATCGTTAGAGCCATGACTTAACACTGCAGGCACGTACTCTAAGCAATAGACTACGGGCCTGCCATTTCAAACCAAGTAGGGTGGTCAATAATCAATGTGTTGAACAAGCAGACTCATAGGTGATCTACTTAGAGACATTGCAGAGAAGGCTAGGGGGGAGGGCAAAGACTTTTTTGAGGGTCTGTATTCAAAGGTTTTAACTGTCGGCCTTTCACTGAATTATTTGTTGTCTCATCTGTCCGCCAATAGTAACCGATACGATATGTCTTAAGTATAGAAAGATTGACCTATGGTTGTTTGTCCTCAGATTCAAACCACCAATCACAGGCTGCCAGGCATCAAGTACTTGGTCATGCATGTGACAGAAAAGTATCTGCCTGAAATCTATGGTGTGTTTAAAGAAAAAGATGTCATCTGGATCTTCCAGGAGTATATTCAATGTAAGTGCAGTGTGTGTGTGTGTGCGTGTGTGTGCATGCTTATGTGATATCAACTATCTAATTGATCCATCAGTGTAGAGGCACTAGATTTTTTTTTTAAAAAGGACGATAAAAGAGCGAAAGACACATAACATTTTTCATTGTCTTTTGGGAACATGAAATTATCAGCCAGATGATTCTTTCAGTAGCTGTACCATGCGGTTTCCCCCGATGAAGCAAAATTCACTATGGGCACTTGAATAGACCTGCCCAATGGAAGCCACTGCTTTAGACATTCTCTCTCTCTCTCTCTCTCTCTCCTCTCTCTCTCTCTCTCTCTCTCTCTCTCTCTCTCTCTCTCTCTCTCTCTCTTTGTGACGTGGTTTTGCTTTGTTTTTGAGGACCTGATGAAAATAAGTATTGAAATGCTTATTCAGTTATCCTCATTAAAGATTTCAGATATCTCTCTCTCTCTCTCTGTCTCTCTGTCTCTCTCTCTCTCTCTCTCTCTCTCTCTCTCTCTCTCTCTCTCTCTCTCTCTCTCTGTTGACGTGGTTTTGCTTTGTTTTTGAGGACCTGATAAAAAAAAGTATTGAAATGTTTATTCAGTTATCCTCATTGAAGATTTCAGATTTCTCTCTCTCCCTCTGCATGAATGTTATGTATTCGCACAATCGCGTGTCTTGTTCAATTCAGTTGACTTTCATTTCATCGCTGCCCCATATCTCCAGTGTTAAGTCAATTACCTTGAAGACTCCTCTACCCTTATACCCCACCCCTTCCTCCATCTCTCTCTCTCTCTCTCTCTCTCTCTCTCTCTCTCTCTCTCTCTCTCTCTCTCTCTATATATATATATCTCTCTCTCTCTCTCTCTCTCTCTCTCTCAGCTCTGTGCTGCCTGTTAGAGGAAAGCGTCACTTTCATACAGTATTCTCCCATAAATTCAGACTTAAAATCTGCTTATGAAGAATATAACGCGAAACTTTCCCCACGTTTGCTGCTGGCACAGTAATAGGAAACATCCAACTCAGGGGAATGGCTGTAGCTACTAAACTTACAGACCACATTAAAGGGCTGTGGTGCAAACCAAAACTTCCGCATGCGTTGCTCCTTCAGAAATGACAGTATCAGCCATAAATCTGAACTTAAGATTATCTTTTTTCATTTTTGATACCCTTGTGTGCGTGTGTGTTTTAGAGAGCGAGCAAGGGAGAGAGAGAGAACATGGTGTATACAGGCCGTCGGTTTCTCTGTTTACGCTCATTAAGAAAAATTGTATTCTATGCATGAACAATTTTATGTATCCAGACGATGGCATGTTTTGTTCTATTCAAACGATTTTTATTTTCATCCCTCTGCTGTTTTTAACTGTAAAAGGGCTGGAAGCTCACAACACATTCAACATTTTGAACCTCTGTGCTTCTCAGTCTCTCCACTTCTGAAACAATTTCCTAAGATGAACTCCGTTTAAAAAAGAAAGAAAAAAGTCCAGAGCTGTAATTTCAATCTTCCTGGCTGATTTAAATCTTTATCTCTTTCATTTGTTTCTTTATTGAATGAATTTGTTGATGGGATGACTTATCCATCTTTCTTTCTCTCCCAGATACACTGGAAAACATCTCTTGGGATCTGGGTCAGATCCATGTGTTCAGTCAGAGCTTTCTGTCGGCTTTGAGTGATCTACATCATGAAGATCTGGTACACTATGACATAAAATGGTAAGCTGAGTTCTAAATTGTGGCTGAGAATGGTTCTCAGGGAAGGCATGGGAAAATAATCCATCGTGATAATGATAATAATAATTACTTCATCAAAGCCCTCTAAGTGGGTATTAATATAATGAAAGTCTCAACAAATGTGTTAGTATATTTATGTGCACATTTGAAAGTTGGCTTTTCAGAGGGTTTTTTTTTTAACATCACATGTATCTGTAAAAAGTTACCGTTCATCATCATGAACATAATACCCTGTTCCGGACAGAAAGTGTATGTGCTCAAACATGTTTCAGATGTACATGGTGTTTAGAGGTCAGCCCGATATTCCCCCATACAGATAGATAAGATTCCCCTTATGGATAGTCCACCTGTTCGACACTCCCCTTGTTCCATTCTACCCCTGCCCAATACTTCCCCTGTTTCCCCAAGGCATGCGTGTCTGTGTGTGTTCAGGTGTGCATGGTTTTTAGATGTGTAATGGGAAAGACTTCCTTTCATACCCCTTCTCCCAGAACAAGATTTTTTTTCTACTGCAGGCGGAGGAATATATTGAGCAAGAGAAACATTGAGCAGGGGTAATGTCGAGCATAGGGAGTATTGGACAGGAGTTTTGAGTTGAGGGAGTGGGAGTATCGAGCTAGGAGAATATTAAGCTGGGGGAGGGGGAAGGGGTTGCGATAGGCTCACCACTGTATGTCTGCTGCTTAGGCATTATCCCCAGTGAAATGTCGTCGCGCACGAAATGAACCAGGAGCATGAACTAAACATATGTAACATTTCAAAATAACAGGTAAATCTGTAATGGTGTTCCCTTGCATATATTAATTTACATTGCTGCACCAGTTGTCTGCTGTGATTGTGCGCACTGACACATATCAGTTTTCTTTGTATGATAATGTTTATGTGAGATAATGTTCATGTGTGTGTAGGGATCGAGTTGTACATGCAGGCCTAGATCCCAGTATCAGTGTGTGTGTGTGAGCATGCATGTCTGCATGTGCATATGTGATAAAGAGGAAAATAACCAAATAGAATAGAAAAGATAAGATAAACCATCAAACTCTTGCCCATGACAATTTAAAAGACTTGCTGCAGAAAACATCCAACATGTACCTCTGGCAGAAGTTTGCCCTAAACACATGTGCCACTACTAAACAAAAGATACTGTGTGAGTTTGTTTTTATTTTAAAGAGCCAAAATCAGATGCTTTGTTCAGTTTAGCTTTGTCTGTACCAGACTACATATTCTTATCCACCATTTTTGCTTACTACTCCCCATGTCACTGCTGTGGAAGAGTATGGTATGGGAAAGGTCACTGGTCAACAGTTCAGTAAACATTTTGCAATCGGGAGAGGATATCTCGACCCCAAATTGCCCCAAACTATGCATTTCTTTATCACATTCTTCCTTGCGCTGAACTCTGAAGCGATCAAAGCTAAGTGAATTTTCGTTGTTTTATTCGTTTATGTCTCACCTGAGGAAGACCTAAGAGGTCGAAGCGCGTTGTGTTTTGTCTTGTGACTCGTTTGTCCACGTTCTCTGGGCGGTTCGCTAACATTTATTTAAGATTTGTATGCATTTCTTGTCAATAGATCGTAGGTCTGCCCATGCACCAGATTTGAAGTCAAATTGTTGAATATACGTTTTTCATTAAGACAGTCATTTTCATATTGTGACGTGACAATTGCCAGCCACGCTACCTACTACACTGCCCCCCCCCCCCCCCCCCCAACTTCTCTGTCTCTCTTTCTCTCTCTCTTTGTCTTACAACTGGCAATGAAGATTGCTACTCTTGGTCAATTTTTCAGTTCCTACCCCCTCACCCCTCGACCCCCCTCCCCCATTCCCCACCCACCACCTTGCACTTTCCCCACAGTCGGCCGGTGTTTGCTCTACAGCATGCCGACCCCAGGATCAGGAGTGCTGGCGACAGTGGGACAGAGAAAGGTGACGTCACTTTGGAGCATGTCGCCCTTTTCTCTCCCTCCTTTAATAGTGCGCAGATGATTGCCAGTGGTTGAGGCATGGGGGCGTGTGCTGTTCCTTGCATTTCACAGAAGCTGGTAAACCTCCCCCACCCCCTTCCCTTCCTTCTTCTCCCAGGTCGTGTGATCTGTAAACTCGTGTCTCACATAGGTGCAAACAATGTAGCTTTGTTTAGTTGCGTAAGGTCTAAAAATATTGCCAACATTTATGAGTAGGTGTTCTCGAATCTTCTACAAATTTCCTCACACTGTAGGTGGTGGGGGGTGATCAACCTCCCCCCCCCCCCCCCCCCCAACCCTCCTGCTTACCAACACACACACACCCCTCCTCTTTGTCTATGGTGACACGATAGGCTGTCATGTGACTTTGACAGCCTGTCGATCAAACTCATCAGAAACCAGATGTGTAGTTTAGCACACCAAAAGTGGAAACCATGGCTCCTCACTTCACTGCTTTATGAAGCGCTGTAAGACTGATCACCCTGATGAACCCAAAAAGAAAACGGGTTTCAAGCCAACTCTGAGGTCCTGTGTAAGGTTTCACTGATCAACCCAGAAAAATTGTAAGTTGAAACTATGCTTCTAACTTTTGAGACTGTATAGTGCTTGTATGTATGCCATATGTTTTAACTGTGTAACTTTATGCCAATACTTGGTGACATCTATCAACAGGATGAATGGGCTCTCTATTGTAATGGTTTTTTGTCACAACTTGGTAAGAACTGTTAAGATGCTTGATTAACATTCTATGTTAACAATATGCCATTTTGCTAGTATTCAATACCATCTGTTCAGATGATCACTGAACGTTCCCTTCTGGCAGAAAAATAGTATGCCTATACACTTGGCGAAAACTGTTTAGTTGATTTATGAATACTGCTGATTTTCTTAATGCTTTTTAGTAGGTAACTCTAAGTCAAATCATCATGTGTTCTTGGACTAAGTGTATTCCAAATTACTTCAACGTAATTTTGTAAGAAAAATTGAAGAGTTTTTTTTTTTTACTTCAGTTGTTTAGATCCAATTGCAAAGTATGGCAACTGCAGGCAGAAATGTAAACAATCTTTTTAAAAGTATTATACAGCCACTCTGAAAATCGTAGACAAATGAATCGTAACCAGGATTGCAACCCCTGGGAATCATGAAGCCTGGAAGGGGTCAAGACAGTGGTTTCTTGGCCCTGGCCCCTTAGTTGGACCCCAAGGTGGGTGGGTAAGGGAGAGATGAAATTTTTGCCTATAAATATGACTTCAATCAAAAATCATCTCCCCCAAAAAAGGAAAGTGCAGTTAATTTCACAAAGGTCGTCACAGGAGTCTGATGGAGACTCTGATTTTGAAAATGAAACAAGGCAGTTGTCAGGATTTTGGTCCTCTTGGTTAATCATGGAAAGTAAGGAGCAGGACAAACCTCTTTCTGCACTAAGCCCGTTTGCAATACAGAAGGGCTTCCAAGGTATTGCAGGAGACCCACAGTCCATTAAGCGACTCGGAAACGGAACATTTCTCATCCAATGTAAAACTAAGAAACGATCAGAGCAGCTGCTGAAAGCTACAAAGCTGGTAGACCGAGAGATCTCGGTGACCCCCCATAAACAGCTGAATTCCTCTAAGGGAGTCATTCGATGCCCAGATCTTAGAGGTTTCTCAGAGGCAGAGATCAAGGCGGAACTGGCATCCCAGGGTGTGACAGAGGTGCATAGGGTGACAGTGAAAAAGGTGCAGAAAGAGTGGCCACCAACACCCTCTTTCTGACATTCTGCAACCCTGTGCTACCTCCTGTCATCAAAGTAGGATATTTGAATGTCCGTGTACAAATGTATGTTCCGTCTCCAATGCGTTGCTTCAAATGCCAAAAGTTTGGTCATGTCAGAGACCGCTGTTCTGGGCAGGAGGTGTGTGGGGTTTGTTGCAAGGCAACCCATGATGGGCCGTGTAAAGACCCGGTGCATTGTGCGAACTGCAGTGGCGACCACCCCTCCTCTTCACGCAACTGCCCTGTGTGGATTCAAGAGTCAAACATCCAAAAGGTTAAAACAGAAAAGATCTCGTTTTTTGAAGCCCGCAAACAGGTTGTTGGCAGTCAGACGCCAACAGCGTCTTCATACGCTTCGGTGGTAAAAAAAAGTATCGACACGTTCAGTCTGCTGCCAGACTGATGATTTTACTTTCTCCAAGACTTTACAAGGAAGACAGATAAGCTTTGGTGGAAGCAGGTCCACCGCCTCCCAACCCAGGGTGAGTGCCCCTGGTGGGGGCAAGAAATCTGCCATCCCCCAGACTGCCCAGCAGTCTACTCCATCTGCTGCTGGGCAGATCAAAAAGCCAGCTCTCCCACCTCGACCTCCCTTGAGCAGTGCTCGTGCAGGCAGGGGAGTTCAACTGAGTGTGGAGATGGTGGAGATGAGAAAGAAACCTCCATCTCCAAACTCCAGGCCTTCGTCACCTGCGGGCAAGTCTGCCAGCAGGTCCGAAGACCAACACAGTCCAGTGAAACTAAGCAATAAATTCACTCCATTGGAAGCGGATGTTGAAGAGGAGATGACCTGATTTCTCTCGTTTTCGCCCTCTGCACCATGGATAGTACAGTAATCCATTGGAATATCCGTAGACTAAATTCCCACTTTGAGGAGCTGCAGCTTCTGTGTCAATCTATAAAACCTTCCGTCGTGGCTCTTCAGGAAACTCAAATTCAAAGCCAGAAGACCTTCACTCTTTCTGGCTTTAATATTCTTTCTAAACCTGCACAACTATCCACATTTGGGACTGTCGGGCGGTGTTGCCCTTCTCATACACAAAACTCTGCTGCATAGTCCTGTCGCTCTGACTACCTCCCTTCAAGCTGTAGCTGCGAGAGTCACTCTCCACAAGACTGACAATCTGCTCACTTTATCTGCCACCTTCTGTCCCGGTTTGTCGTCAGGACCTTGTCAGTCTGATAGGAGAACTTCCTCGACCTTTTTTGCTGTTGGGTGACTTTAACGGTCACAATCCTCTTTGGGGTAGTGTCATTTCGTCATCCAGAGGTCTGCTTATTGAGGATGTCCTTTCGGATTTGGATTTGTGTTGTCTGAACGACGGATCTGCAACTTACCTCCACTCTTCCACAGGTTCACTTTCGTGTTTAGATTTGTCGATTTGTGACCCCTCGCTGGTCCTGGATTATGAGTGGTCTGTCCATGATGATCTGCACGGAAGTGACTATTTCCCTGTCCTTTTACAACCCGTAATAAGTGAAAACGTCTGTCTCGCAACATCTAAATTATAAGAAGGCAAACTGGGATCTATTTGCAACCACTATTTCCAAGGAATTCCAGGACACTGATTTTCTTCAGAGTCCAGACCCAGCAGAATCTCTGACTAACACTGTGATCAAATGTGCTAAAGCCTGTATTCCAGTGTCTTCCGACAAACTCCAAATGCCAAAAACACCCTGGTTCGATTCAGACTGCCAACAAATTTCCAAAGTTCGCAAACGGGCTCAGCGTCGGGTATACCAATCACCTTCGGGTCCCAACGCTCAAGCCCATCAGAAACTCCGTGCCAAATCGAGACACACTTTTAAAATCAGTAAACATCAGTCCTGGAGAAGCTTCTGCTCCAGGCTGACATCTAAAACTTCCAAGAAAAAAGTGTGGAACATCATTAAGAAAATCAAAGGGAAGAACACCTGTCCCACGTGAACCATCTCAAGTTTGCTGACTCTTTAATAACAGAGAAGAAAGCAGTTGCTAATCTGCTTGCTTCAACCATTGAAAAGAATTCCTCCTCTTCTAACAAATCAGCCAGTTTTGTCAAAAACAAAGCCCTTAAAGAAAAATCACCCTGCAACTTTTCGTCAAACAACATGGAAGACTACAATCTTCCTTTCACGTTAAATGAACTGAAATCTGCCTTACTTTCTTGCAGCGATTCCTCTCGAGATATAGATGAAATCCATTATAAACTGTTGAAACACTTCCGCAAAAAGGTCTGAACATACTGCTACATGTATACAACCATGTGTGGACTACTGGTTTCTTTCCACCTTGGCGTAAAGCCCTCATTATTCCCATTCCCAAACCTGGAAAAGACCTTTCTAACCCATCAAGCTATCGTCCCATAGCTTTGACCAGCTGTGTCTGTAAATTGATGGAGAAAATGGTCAATGCTAGACTCAGGTGGAAACTGGAAACCGATGGCCTTTTGGCGAAAGAACAGTGTGGTTTCCGCAAACATCGGACTACAGTTGACCATTTGATTCGTCTGGAATCTACACTTCGGAACGCCTTTTTGAACAAACAGCATGCAGTGGCAATTTTCTTGACTTGGAGAAGGCCTACAATACCACCTGGAAGTCGGGGATACTTCATGATCTCCATGATCTTGGTTTTCGGGGCCATCTTCCACTTTTCATACAAATTTTTTTAGCAGAACGACGGTTTCAGGTCCGGGTTGGCACCACTCTCTCTGATGTTCACGAGCAGGAGTTGGGTGTTCCACAGGGGAGCATACTGTCTCCTGCCCTCTTTAGCATCAAGATCAACAACATTGTTAAATCAGTTCAGCAGGGTTCAGACTGCTCATTGTTTGTGGATGATTTTGCTGTCTACGCAACTGGAAGCCTGTACCCGAGTGTCCAGCGCAGGCTCCAGCTTTGTGGATAAAATCCATCAGTGGGCGGATGAAAACGGTTTCACCTTTCTCCTACAAAGACAGTGTATTCACTTCCATAATTTCCGTCAGTTTTTTCCAGATCCTGAAATTCAAGTAGGGAAATCTCCCATTCCAGCTTCAAAGAGGCCAAATTTCTAGGAGTGATTTTGACCAGAAACTTAACATTCTCAGCCACATTAAAAACCTCAAAACTGCTTGCCAGAAAGCACTGAATATTCTGCGGGTCGTAGCGCACACTGACTGGGGCGCTGATAAGAAAACTTTGCTGCACCTCTACAGAGCCTTGGTCCGTTCCAAACTGGACTACGGTTGTGATGTGTACGGCTCTGCAAGATCGTCTTACCTCAAACTCTTGGACCCTATCCACCATCAAGGGCTTCGTCTGTCTTGGAGCGTTCCGCACCACCCCTGTGTACAGCCTGTACGCAGAGGAAGGTGAACCTTCACTGTCCAACCGCAGGCTGAAATTGTCTTTGAATTATTATATCAGACTGTTCTCAGAACCAGAAAACCCTGCCTATGACTGTGTCTTTGACCCTCCGTTCCAAAGTAAGTTTGAAAACAACCCGAAATGTATTCCACCGTTTGGTCTTCGTATGCAGCCTCACATGCGGAATGCAGGTCTAGACCTAGGAGTTGTGTCGGATTTTTCCAAGTTTCCGGATCAGCCTCCGTGGACCTTTTTCACGCCAGAGATTCGTTTCGATCTTGCAGCTTTTCGCAAAGAGTCTACCAGCTCTCTGGCGTACAAGGCATTGTATGCTGACCTCTGTTCGAAATTCCCATCCTATCAAAAGTTTTCACAGACGTTCCAAGTTTGAAGATGGAGTGGCCTGTGCAGCCTATTGCCCTGGGGCTCCTTCTCAGATACTGTTGGAACATATACATTCAGATGCTTCTGTCTATTCTGCTGAACTTACTGCTCTGGTTCTGGCTTTGACTGATGTGGCCCTTTGCGGTCGGCTGGGCTATAAGCAACATTATCTTATCTTATCTTCTGGCTTTGAAGATAATCTCACAATCTACGAAGAGGGACTTTCTGGTTCTGTTGGATTCGCTGTCAGCTTTGGAGGCCATAGCTGGCCGCAACTTCAGCATCCAGAACTTTTACATTTCTTTGAACTTTTTAGCAAGTTGAAAGCGGATGGTTACAACATTATTCTGGCTTGGGTTCCTGGTCATGTTGGCATCGGCGGGAACGAAATGGTTGATCGTTTAGCCAAGAATGCCACGAGAGAAACTGTCCAACATTTTTATCCCCTGCTCAGATGTGAAACCCAAAATGAACGATTATGTGAGACCTCTGGCAGGAGGATTGGAACACACGGACGAATAACACTCTTTCAGATCCGTCCAAACCTTAAGGACTTCCTCCCATCTACGTCTGGTGGTCGTAAAGAGGAAACGGTTCTGTGCCGGCTGCACACCGCCCATTCGTATTTTACCCATTCCTACCTTTTAAAGAGTGAACAAGCTCCGTGGTGCATTCCATGTCATGCGCCACTCACAATGAAACATGTTCTTTTAGAGTGTTGGGACTTGCACGATGTGAGACACAAACATTTTACATTTTTCATCTGATTTAAGTTTTTACAGAAGAAAGATTTTTAGCGAAGTTTCTGGTACGTTTCTAGACGATGTCATTTAAAGAGATGTGTGAAAGGTTTTTTTTTTTCGTTTTTTTTAAAATGACTGGTGAGTTGATTTTAACGTGGTGACAGCCCTGATGTGTCCCTTTGCGGTCGGCTGGGCTATAAGCAACATTATCTTATCTAGATCCTGGGTTCATACCCTGCACTGGTAATGCCTGCACAAACCTGGCTGTCCCAACAGATCAGCCTGCCTAAAGAGGTGGACCAGTCACCAGCAACTGGAGAGAAATCCACAATCCTCTCCATCATCAGACAAGTTCTGATATTCCAAGTGGACTTCAACTCAACTCATTCTGAATTCTCCCTCTCTTGATAATGAGATAACGTGGGGAAAAGACTTGTCTGAAATTGAGTTGTATATTTTAACCTTGCATTGACAAGTTAAGTTGATGTGTGAAGGTATATTTTAAATTATGCAAGTCTTTGTTGTTTACACAGGATTGAATGTTTTAAACTGATCCCTAATTCTGTTACTCGGAACTACAAGCACATTTAAGTGCACAAGCTTAAGGAGAATTATCCTGCGTCACTCTTGAGTATTTTTTACAGTCCCAAGAAAAATGAAAATTTCTTTTGATGACTAGTACTGGAAAGTTGATCTTTCCATAAATCTATAGATCATCATCATCATTATCAGCAGCGGCAGCATTATCATGATCATTTCGAACAAAACATTAGTAAATCGTAAGCACGAAGATGAGGGTGGATGGGTTGGTTGGTTGGCTGGCTGGCTGGCTGGTTGGTTGGCCGATTGGTCAGTGGTTGGTTTTGTTTTGTTTTGAGAACAAGAAAAAGGGGGGGGGGGGGGGGGGAAAAGAACGAGAGATGGATGGAGTTGGAGAGTGGCGGTGCAGGAGGTGGGGAAGGGTAGAAGAGAGCGACAGGGAGAGTAGTGGCAAAAAAGATGTTCTATGTCTGCAGTGACAACATGGTGATCAGAGACCTCAGGAGCCTGACTCTTAGTCCTCATTGACTTCGAGTCAGCCAGGCATCCCGAGTACGACTTCAAACCAAAAGGTCGGTTGACATCACCCCCCCCCCCACCCCATCCCACCCCCTCCACCCCCTATCCATGCACTTATGCTTTGTACTTTGCACACCAGTCCACACCCAGGCCCAGTTCCCGCCCTGAATCTCCCCAAAACACCCTCCTGATCCACCTCAGTAAGCACCACTTTCTTGTCGCCGCTTGTGTCTTTTTGAAAGCAGTTGGCCTTTGTGTTTGTCTTTGTCCCATTGTGTACAACAGGAGGTGAGAAATTGTGTTGTTGGCAGGTTACACCTTGACCTACCTGTCACCCTGGCACAAGAAGATCCCGAGTTCGGAGGTGTTCAATCCCCTAATGAAGACGGCCGACCTCTGGGCTGCTGCCTGCGTCCTCATCACTCTGATCTCCAGGGCTGTCCCCAAGGATCCTAAGCCCCATGGTCACTCGATCTGGGCCACATCCATGCATCAGCTACGCCAGAAGTGTTCTGGCTGCAGGAACCCGAATTGCCATTTGTGCAAAGGCTGTGAAAACGACTTCAGGAACTTCGTAGGTGGAGAAAGGAGGCTTGGCACAAAAAACCCAAACATAATGATGGCAGTGGTGATGATTAACACTGACGATGGGATGGTGGTGATGATGATGTTGATGACTATCATCATCATCATCATCATCGTCATCCGTTATCATCATCATCTTCATTACCATCACCACCACCACCACCACCACCATTATCATTACCATCATCTTCATCATCATCATTACCATCGTCATGAGGACGACAGTAATTGTATAACAGTGGTGGTTTTCATTATAATAATGATGATAATAATTGTGATGATGATGATAACGATGTTGATGATTGTTAAACGTGTAGAAAAAGTGAGAAAGAGAAGATGATAATGGTTTTGTTGGATCTGACGATGAAAACTATGGTGACGATTATTATGATGATACTAATACCATAGTATGATGATGAGCGGGAGGGGGACAAAAGAAATAGATGAATTTCAGTAATAAATCCTCCTCTAATGCCGCACCGACGTTTTGCCACGTGGTTCTCCTGTTGGTTTGTTTGAAAATAAAGAAGAAATAAAACAGGAACCCACTGTAGATTTTGGAGTTTTATTAGTCCAATATTTCGGTTTAAAAACCTTTCTCAGGGACTGCACTGTGATGTGCCAATGAAGAAACAAATAAAACAAGAAGCAAGCCCAACAGAACTCATTAAAGAGTCAAAACACTGTTACAGTTAACTGATCTCATACATGGAACATGAATTGCATGAATTAAACTTTCCAAGACTGTGAACTAAAATCACAAAATATTCATAAAGCTGACTGAGCAAACCCCAAAACAACCCACCATGTTGACACTTAGAGGGCCATTACTCCTTATTAGTACTCACACACACACCCCTCACACACAAACACACACTCTCTCTCAATCTCTCACACACTCACACACACACTCACACACTCACACACACACACACACACACACACACACACACACACACACATATATTATTATCCATGCATCCAAACACACACACACACTCTCTCTCTCTCTCTCTTCCACACACATACACCCCCCTCTCTCTCTCTCTCCCCCCTCCCCACTCACACGTGTGTGTGTGTGTGTGCATATACACAAAATGCAAAATGCATAAAGTCCACATACCAGAGAAACATCAATACTGGATTCTGCATCGTAGCCCAGCGCACGCGCGTGCGTGCATGTGCGCACACACACAAATGCAAAATGCATAGAGTCCACACACCAGAGAAACATCAATACTGGATTCTATATCGTAGTCCAGCGTTTAAGTCTTTTCTTTGGTTCAAACCCTTGAAGAGCGTCCCCAGATTCGCCTGCCAGAAGATCTCTCTGTTCAGGAGTTGGTTCTCTTTTTTGACAGCCTCAATCGGTACAATGAAGAGGAAGTCTGCGCTAGGGTCTTTAGGGTGGTCACTGGCATGTACGTGTTCTGACATTTTGCATCTTGTGGTACGCTTCAGTTTGACATCACTTTTGTGGCCTGCCCAGCGTTTCTTGAGGTTCTTGGTGGATCCCACGTACCACAGGTCAGGATGCTGACGGCAGCGCAAAAGATAGATGACCATATTGGTTTCGCATGTAATGTGCTGCCTTATTCCCACCTGCGGCCATCCCAGGGAGAAACGAAACACTGTTTTCTCTGAGTGACGGCATGTGTCACACTTATGACATGGGAAGAACCCAGGGGGGCCATCTTGGGTAGGTGTGGGGGTTCTTTTGGGAACTGTCGGCATGTACATTTGTCCCAGGTTCCTGCACTTCCTGTCTGCAGCCACAATCTTGTTTCTTGGGAAGATTTCCGCGTTGGTCGGGTTGGCATGTAGAAGGTGAAGGTTTTTCTGGATGATAGCTGACTTTGAGGGTACTCTTGGGTCATACGTGGTGATCCAGGCGATCTTCTTTTCTCTTTTCTTGGGTTTTTTCGGCTAGAAGCTCTTGCCTGTTCCTCTGGGCTCCTTTCTTTATGTCCCGCAGAGCCTTTGTCCACTTCCAGCCCGCCATAGTCAGGTACTTGGCATATTCCTCCATCCTCCTCTCCAGGGTAGCATCATCCGATATCAGCATCCTGAGGCGGGTGCCGATGCCTACAGCAAGGCCACTGAAAACAGATGGGGCATGGCAGGAGAATGGGGGAAGGTAGGAGTTGCTATTCTTGGAAAACACATCCGTAGCAATCCTGCCTTCTGTCGTTATGGTAATTGAGAGGTCCAGGTAATCCTTTTGTTTACCAGATTGTATTGTCCATTCAATTCCAGGGTGTAGGGTCTGAAGGAATTCTGCAAATTCTGCAACATTTTCTGCATTGGGAAGAATTGTGAATCCGTCGTCTCTAAAACGCGTCCAATCCAGGTGTTTTGGCTTGTCGTCATTCTCGCCTGGGTTCTGGAAAGATAGCAGCTGGATAGGACTGTTGTTCACCAGTTTTTGATCAAGTTCTCCCATAAACACATCCACGTAATCGCATGCGTGGCATGGGCCCATCGCAGTGCCTGAGTTTGGGGCTGCGAAGTGGGTGGCTCCTTCCCATCAGTGTAAGAACAGCTGTTGTTTTGTAGAACTACCTGTAGTGCTTCCATAATGCAGTCCTTAGGCATTTTCAAGGGAGATGGGTGGAGTTCTAGTTGCTTCTCCACAGCTGGTATTTCCCATAGAATTGTCGACACTTGGGTATAATGAGACTACATCACAGACTGCTAGACAAGCTTCCGGCGGTAGTGGTGTGAGAGTGTTATTTATCTCCTCCAGTTTACGAAGAAACTCCTTTGTGTCAATCACTTGGTAAGGGAGGTGAGCCGTCAAATGTTGGATCGCCTGTTGGACAACCTTTGACAGGGGTTGCACTGGTGTCCCACTACCGGAAAGTAGTAGTCTGTAGGGGTATGGTCTGTTCTTGTGGGTCTTAACCAGAGGTTTGCATCTCGCCGGATGGGCGTCTTCAGTTTTGGTAACATACCTCACGATGTTGTCATCTATGGCTCCCTTTCTGCTCCATTTTGTTGCCCAGTCGTTCACAGTGCTGATGACGTCTTTTGTTGGGTCCTCTTCTAGGAGGTCGTACTTGCTTGCATCATATATTGTCTCTTTGATAATTCTGTCATCTTCTTCCAAGGACGTTATGACTGTTACTCCTGACTTGTCGGCATATCTGCATGCTGCTCCAAAGAGACAATATATGATGCAAGCAAGTACGACCTCCTAGAAGAGGACCCAACAAAAGACGTCATCAGCACTGTGAACGACTGGGCAACAAAATGGAGCAGAAAGGGAGCCATAGATGACAACATCGTGAGGTATGTTACCAAAACTGAAGACGCCCATCCGGCGAGATGCAAACCTCTGGTTAAGACCCACAAGAACAGACCATACCCCTACAGACTACTACTTTCCGGTAGTGGGACACCAGTGCAACCCCTGTCAAAGGTTGTCCAACAGGCGATCCAACATTTGACGGCTCACCTCCCTTACCAAGTGATTGACACAAAGGAGTTTCTTCGTAAACTGGAGGAGATAAATAACACTCTCACACCACTACCGCCGGAAGCTTGTCTAGCAGTCTGTGATGTAGTCTCATTATACCCAAGTGTCGACAATTCTATGGGAATACCAGCTGTGGAGAAGCAACTAGAACTCCACCCATCTCCCTTGAAAATGCCTAAGGACTGCATTATGGAAGCACTACAGGTAGTTCTACAAAACAACAGCTGTTCTTACACTGATGGGGAAGGAGCCACCCACTTCGCAGCCCCAAACTCAGGCACTGCGATGGGCCCATGCCACGCATGCGATTACGTGGATGTGTTTATGGGAGAACTTGATCAAAAACTGGTGAACAACAGTCCTATCCAGCTGCTATCTTTCCAGAACCCAGGCGAGAATGACGACAAGCCAAAACATCTGGATTGGACGCGTTTTAGAGACGACGGATTCACAATTCTTCCCAATGCAGAAAATGTTGCAGAATTTGCAGAATTCCTTCAGACCCTACACCCTGGAATTGAATGGACAATACAATCTGGTAAAC
Source organism: Conus ventricosus (assembly GCA_018398815.1). Taxonomy (NCBI): domain Eukaryota; kingdom Metazoa; phylum Mollusca; class Gastropoda; order Neogastropoda; family Conidae; genus Conus; species Conus ventricosus. Next base: position 95,598,555 of record CM031600.1, read on the forward strand.
AAAAGGATTACCTGGACCTCTCAATTACCATAACGACAGAAGGCAGGATTGCTACGGATGTGTTTTCCAAGAATAGCAACTCCTACCTTCCCCCATTCTCCTGCCATGCCCCATCTGTTTTCAGTGGCCTTGCTGTAGGCATCGGCACCCGCCTCAGGATGCTGATATCGGATGATGCTACCCTGGAGAGGAGGATGGAGGAATATGCCAAGTACCTGACTATGGCGGGCTGGAAGTGGACAAAGGCTCTGCGGGACATAAAGAAAGGAGCCCAGAGGAACAGGCAAGAGCTTCTAGCCGAAAAACCCAAGAAAAGAGAAAAGATCGCCTGGATCACCACGTATGACCCAAGAGTACCCTCAAAGTCAGCTATCATCCAGAAAAACCTTCACCTTCTACATGCCAACCCGACCAACGCGGAAATCTTCCCAAGAAACAAGATTGTGGCTGCAGACAGGAAGTGCAGGAACCTGGGACAATGTACATGCCGACAGTTCCCAAAAGAACCCCCACACCTACCCAAGATGGCCCCCCTGGGTTCTTCCCATGTCATAAGTGTGACACATGCCGTCACTCAGAGAAAACAGAGTGTTTCGTTTCTCCCTGGGATGGCCGCAGGTGGAGAATAAGGCAGCACATTACATGCGAAACCAATATGGTCATCTATCTCTTGCGCTGCCGTCAGCATCCTGACCTGTGGTACGTGGGATCCACCAAGAACCTCAAGAAACGCTGAGCAGGCCACAAAAGTGATGTCAAACTGAAGCGTACCACAAGATGCAAAATGTCAGAACACGTACATGCCAGTGACCACCCTAAAGACCCTAGCGCAGACTTCCTCTTCATTGTACCGATTGAGGCTGTCAAAAAAGAGAACCAACTCCTGAACAGAGAGATCTTCTGGCAGGCGAATCTGGGGACGCTCTTCAAGGGTTTGAACCAAAGAAAAGACTTAAACGCTGGACTACGATATAGAATCCAGTATTGATGTTTCTCTGGTGTGTGGACTCTATGCATTTTGCATTTGTGTGTGTGCGCACATGCACGCACGCGCGTGCGCTGGGCTACGATGCAGAATCCAGTATTGATGTTTCTCTGGTATGTGGACTTTATGCATTTTGCATTTTGTGTATATGCACACACACACACACACGTGGGAGGGGGGAGAGAGAGAGAGAGGGGGGTGTATGTGTGTGGAAGAGAGAGAGAGAGAGAGGTGTGTGTGTGTTTGTTTGGATGCATGGATAATAATATATGTGTGTGTGTGTGAGTGTGTGAGTGTGTGTGTGAGTGTGTGAGAGATTGAGAGAGAGTGTGTGTTTGTGTGTGAGGGGGTGTGTGTGTGAGTACTAATAAGGAGTAATGGCCCTCTAAGTGTCAACATGGTGGGTTGTTTTGGGGTTTGCTCAGTCAGCTTTATGAATATTTTGTGATTTTAGTTCACAGTCTTGGAAAGTTTAATTCATGCAATTCATGTTCCATGTATGAGATCAGTTAACTGTAACAGTGTTTTGACTCTTTAATGAGTTCTGTTGGGCTTGCTTCTTGTTTTATTTGTTTCATTCTTCATTGGCACATCACAGTGCAGTCCCTGAGAAAGGTTTTTAAACCGAAATATTGGACTAATAAAACTCCAAAATCTACAGTGGGTTCCTGTTTTATTTCTTCTTATATATATATAATATATATATATATATATATATATATATATATATAATATATATATATAATGCTGAACATCACACACACGCACACACACACACACATATATATATATATATATATATATATATATATATAGATGAATATAATTAAAAAGCCTAGAATGACTTTAAAAGTGCTCGACCCCTTGGGGAGCAACATTTGTTGATATTAAAAAAGGAATTTTAAGACTCTACAAATTTGTTTCGAGCGTGTTGCGCTGTCATCAGGATGTCCTTGGCCTGTCCACCGCCGATGTTATATAACATCGGCGGTGGACAGGCCAAGGACATCCTGATGACAGCGCAACATGCTCGAAACAAATTTGTAGTCTTAAAATTCCTTTTTTAATATCAACATATATATATAATATATATATATATATATATATATATTATATATATATATATACACATACATATGATAGTTTTTTGCAAATAAGTAACATGTTCATCATTTTCTCATTTTTTATTCTGTTCCTTTTTTTTTTTAGCTCGAAAACCATGGTGATCAAATTCTCCATATTCACCTGGAGACACTGATGAAGGAAGGCACTGAGGATCGTCACTGGCGGCCATTACGTGAGCTGCTGGAATACCTGACTGACATCACCAACGTCGACCACAAGAATGCGCGCAGTGCTTCTTGAATGCTTGGTACTGTTTATGCTTAAGGAAATCTGCAGAAAGGCGACTAAGCAGCAAGAAAGGCAAATAGACAGTGTGCGGAAATTTGCAAGGGAGCTAACCTGTGTAAGAGCTCACACTCGGCAAATGACCCCTGCTGTTTTCATGGGATAGATGCGATGGTGGGCATTCCAAAAGCAATTTTGTCCAATCAATCGGCTTAACAGTTAAGTCAGAGAGAACAGAAATGCCACAACATGGGTCTAAAATGTGTGCCAGCAATGCAGAAAGTTCATATCCCCGTTGCTTTCCTTCAAATCAAATATTTGACTCTCTAGATCTATTTGCTCAACCCATAAACTGAGAAAAGGTAACTCAATTTTTCACAAAATGTAACTTAATACTTGTCATTAATTATCGGATTCTGTCATTTTACACCTTTTATCTTTGTGAGATTAGCAATCATTGTTATGAACAAAATTTCTGAGAAAAAAACACTTTGCTGTACTGAAACTATTGTTAAAAACATTAAATTCATATTATGAGTAAGTGATATCTTTACCAGTGAAATAGCTGGAAAGGCCTTAATAATAATTATGAATCTGTTATAAATGCCAAGCTGCTTTTAAATGATTTTTTCTCCAGGATAGACCACATTGTCACATTCATGGCATGTGTGCAAAAACAGTTTTGTTTAAATCATAAGTTATATGTTACTTTTGTTTATTCTGAGAAAGCCTTTGATTGTGTTTATAGGAGTATCTTATGGCATATTTTGCTTTAAAATGGAATAAGAGGTAAACTGGGTCAATGCTTCTTGCTAGAGTGAGAAATAACATTCTCTGACTGATTATATAGCCTGTACAACTGGTGTTAAGCAAGGGAATGACTGCAGTCCCATATTGTTTTTTGTTTATTAATAAATTAACATTAGAAGTTACTAGTTCTGGATGACATGTTGCAAAATTCATAAGTGATTTTTTTTTTTTTTTTTTTTTTTAGTTTTCATTCTTTTAGCTGATGATGTTGCATTGATGTCTGAAAACGATAGCTGGTTTGCAAATCCACTTGAACAGTTCAGAAAGAACATCTGCTTCACTTCGATGAAACATAAACATGAATAAAAGTAGTATCATTGTGTTCAGAAAGGGTGATTAGGCCTACCTTGCCGCCACAGAGAGGTGGGTCTGTAATGGAATTAATACGCCTGTTGTGAATGCTTACAAGTATGTCAAGTGTGATATATAATTTTCTGCACGCTTAGGCTTTACCTTGGCTTGTAAAGATCTTGCAAGTAGAGTTAAATATGCAGTATTGTATATGTTGAAGAAATTAACGCTGTTAAATAATGAATCTTTGACTGTATTTTTCAAATTTTATGATGCTCAAGTTCAACTGATGTTACAAAATGGTGCTGAAATATAGGGTTTTGAATTTGCTGCTATGTGTACTGAGAAAATTGACTGGTATGCTACACAGAATTGTACTGGTGTTTCACTGGAAATGCCGAATGATTTGGTATATGGAGAAACCAGTAGACATTCTCTACATTTAATTTCAATAGTTAAGTGTGTTCGTTATTGGTTAGAGTAACACACAGGTTGCCTTGTAAAGCTTACACTGTGCTTTTAGGGTTAGACGACGGGGAAAAGAAACACTAGACCTCCAACGTAAGACTGATATTGTACAAATTCGGACTTGGTTTTGTATGGGAAAATCATGGTGTTGGTGAATTGAACAGTTTTATTCAGGTTTTGGTGAATTGAACAGTTTTATTCAGGTGTTGGTGAATTGAACAGTTTTATTCATGCGTTTCAGCGAAGACCAATTGATTGCAGTGGGCAGAGGTGGAACTCGCATGTTGAAGACAGCAGCAGATGATCTGTTTACATCATGTTAAAAGCTATGCATTGCATTCCAACCTAGAGATATACTGTAACAAAATTCAGATTTGGTATTTCAGATATTTTTGCACATTCTCGGCGTTATGAAATTGACAATGATCATATGACTTTTGTGTCCATATATGTCATGAATCACAGGAATGTATAAAGTTCATGTTGTTCAATGTCCAGAACTGGGTGGTCTTATAGGGCAGAATATCCCTCCTAAATACTTTAGATATCCTTTCTTATTCAAATTGATATTGTTAATGGTGTCGACAAAGGATGAAATAGTGAAACAGCATGGTGCATATTTGCACAGAAGTTTGAATAGCAAAACTTGATGTCAGCTTTAATTGATCACATTATCTACTTGAAATGTATCATGTAAACTTATTTTGTGTGTATCCTTCTAAGGGCTATGGCTTAAATGAATAAAATCGATTCTCTCTCTCTCTCTCTCTCTCTCTCTCTCTCTCTCTCTCTCTCTCTCCACAGGGCTAGTTGGAAAAAAAGCATTTGTATTGCTTATCTCATTACCCTGGTAAAATAAAATTTCGTTCGTTCAAAATTTCGTTCGTTCGTTCTCTACCCATTCTTATCTTTTAAAAGGTGAAGAAGCTCTGTGGTGTATTCCATGTCATGTTCCACTCACAGTGAAATGTATTCTTTTAGATTGTTGGGACTTGCACGATGTGAGATCTAAACACTTTACAGCAGAGTCCATGAAAACCCTGTTCAGAGATGTCCCACCTGACGTGATCTTTGAGTTTCTGAGGGAGATAACATTTTTCATCTGATTTAAGATTTTACGGAAGAAAGATTTTTAATGAAGTTTCTGATGCGTTTTTAGAAGATGTGTTTTTAAAGAGATGTGTGAAAGTTTTTTCTTTTTTTTTGATGACTTGTGAGTTGATTTTAACGTGACAGCCCTGATTTGGCCCTTTGCGGTCGGCAGGGCTGTAAGCAACATTACATTACCTTACCTCTCTCTCTCTCTCTCTCTCTCTCTCTCTCTCTCTCTCTCTCTCTCTCTCTCTCTTCAAATGTACTCATCCATTGATTGTTGCTTTTTTCATGTATATTGTTTGATTTTGTTTCTTTCTACATATTGATTTGTTTCTTTCTACATACTGTGTTCTTGTCCAAAGGGCTGAATGTGAAAATGTATTTATGCTTAAACCATTACCCTCTTTACCCAAAATCCGTTCGTTCATTCTCTCTCTCTCTCTCTCTCTCTCTCTCTCTCTCTCTTTGTAAGTTTTAGTCGCTAGTAATGCTTAGTTAGTCCCTTAGTGGGACAAGGACCGAATGAAAAAAAAACATGTGTTTGTTTATCTGTTACCCTTGGAAATAAAGATGATGATGATGATCATCATCTCTCTCTCTCTCTCTCTCTCTCTCTCTCTCTCTCTCTCTCTCTCTCTCTCCCCATTTGTGATGTGAAGTGATAAATTGCTGATTGGGCATGGAATCTTTCAATAAATAGTTAACCAGATTTTTTTTTACACTGTCTACATGTACTGAAAGATCTGGAAGGGATGTGTGGTGGTTTGATATAGAGCGGTTATGTTTTTTTTTTTACACTGTCTACATATGCTGGAAGGGATGTGTGGTGGTTTGATATAGAGCGGTTATTGTCTGGTGCTCCAGTCAATGAGACCAACAGAAAATGGGGCAACTAACATTGAGACGTCTTTAACCACTTGATCAGCTTTTTTTTTCTCGGCACAGGATGGGGGCAGTGGATAGGTAGACAGACAGTACAGACAGAATGTGTTTGCATGTGTCGGTGAATGTGTGTGTGGGCGACCGTGTGTGCGTGTGTATGGGCGTGCAAGCATGTGTGTGTGTCCTGTTGTTGAGATGAAATTTTGCCTTTCTGAAAACGAGCAACTTTTCTTATTGTTATCCTTCTCCTCCACCCCACCCACCCCTTTGGTTTAGAAGGGGGGGGGGGGAGGGGGGGTATAGAGGACGAGGAGCGCGAATTTCAGTGGCAGAAGCAGGAGACCAGTAATGTGAAAGAGAATCGACGCATGTTCAGAAAAAGGGAAACCTTAGAGACTTGCTGTCTCTGGCATTACTGTTCTATCACCTGTTAATCATAATCTGCAAGCAGATGAATTCCATACACACCCCACCTCCTGTGTGCCTGTAAGATGTACAGCCTCACATCTGATGTACTGATCCCATCGCAAAAAAAAAAACACACACACACACAAATGTGTTGAACCATCAAGCAGCTGATTGAGGGATGGAGACAGGGGGAGACAAACAAATGTTGGACTGATGACATCGCAGGATGAACAGAGACCCAGGCCTTGGAACATAACCAGCAGAGCTGGGGGGGGGGGGGGGGGGGACCTGGTGAACAGTTCTGTGCGGCACCCTTATGATTCTTCAGAGTTCAGGGAAAAGGACACAAGCAGAGTGGTGCACAGCTTCCAGGCAGGTGCTCCGCTCCTGGGTTACCAAGATGACAGTTTGCCGCTTTTGGGTAACCCCAGCATATCTGTCTATGATGCAATAGTGACGGCCACCTTCATCCACTCTCTCTTTCTCTCTCTCATGGGCACACACACGCACACACACACACACACACACACACACACACACACACACAATTGCTGCACTGCTGGTGAGTCACCTCGGTGGTGTTCAGTGATGCCTGTTCTGATGCAACATACGCAGGAAATCACCTTTTTAGCCCCGTATAGCTTAGCTGCTGAGCTGGCGTGAGTGAGCTCTTCCACCAGAGGAAGCCGCCACGTCCATCCAACAAAGGTCCCTGTGCGTATACCAATACTGGTGACCCCGACAAAACAAACCAAGGCCATTGACGTGGAGAGGCTTTACCAACACCAGTGACCCCGACAAAATGAACCATGGACGTGGAGAGGCTTTACCAACACCAGTGACCCCGACAAAACGAACCAAGGCGATGGACGTGGAGAGGCTTTACCAACACCAGTGACCCCGACAAAACGAACCAAGGCGATGGACGTGGAGAGGCTTTACCAACACCAGTGACCCCGACAAAACGAACCACGGCCATGGACGTGGAGAGGCTTTACCAACACCAGTGACCCCGACAAAACAAACCATGGACGTGGAGAGGCTTTACCAACACCAGTGACCCCGACAAAACAAACCACGGCCATGGACGTGGAGAGGCTTTACCAACACCAGTGACCCCGACAAAACAAACCACGGCCATGGACGTGGAGAGGCTTTACCAACACCTGTGACCCCGACAAAACAAACCACGGCCATGGACGTGGAGAGGCTTTACCAACACCTGTGACCCCGACAAAACAAACCATGGACGTGGAGAGGCTTTACCAACACCAGTGACCCCGACAAAACAAACCAAGGCCATGGACGTGGAGAGGCTTTACCAACACCAGTGACCCCGACAAAACAAACCACGGCCATGGACGTGGAGAGGCTTTACCACACCAGTGACCCCGACAAAACAAACCAAGGCCATAGACGTGGAGAGGCAATCAAAACAGGACACCATGAGAGCAGGGCTTGAAGGGCCACAGAATTTGAGACTTTTTTTTTTAATGCTGATCGATGAGGATGATGAAGACAATGCTACAGATTTCCATGTTGGTCTGCAACTGAATGGCAGGCCTGTACACAACATTTTCGTTCATTATATATCCCAGGATCAACCAGGCCTGAGAGATACAGAACAGACACCTGCACTGTTGGTCAGGAAATTTGAGCAACACTCAGCTAGACGCATCCATTTAGCAGATTAAACTCGACTGTGTGGTCCCAGTCTTCCCAGTTAAGCCCGCAGCAAACTCAACTCTTGTTGAGAGCCAGTCAGGGTAGAGCAATCTCACAAAAACGGGGTCTAATGGGAAACGAACCTCCAATTAACATGCCAGCCGGGAGTCCATGACACCATGATGAAAATGTATGTTCGTCTATCTGCAGAGACATTTCTAATATTGTTTTGGCCAATAGGAAGGCAATATTATGGATTGGTGGAGACTTTAACTTACCAGATATTGATTGGAGTGAAGATGCCATACTTGGTAATCAATACAGTAAAAATATTAATACTCAGTTTTTTGATGCCACCAAAGACCTTGGATTAGTACAGTCAGTTGAATCACCAACTCGTGGTAAGGCATTCCTGGATTTATTTTTTACCAATTGTCCAGGCGCCTTAGGCAATCAGGAATTAATTGCAGGCCTGGGTGATCATGATATAGTTCTCTTAGAGAGCAACTTTCAACCCTTTCGAAGAAAACCCCCTAAACGTACCATCAGACTCTGGAACCAAGCAGATTTACCAAAATTGCGCAGGGATACTCGTGATTTCAGCCGTCTTTTTTTGCGGTCCCATAGTGTTAAAGATAATGTCAGTGACCTTTGGAAGTGTATAAAATCTAACTTGGAATTTATTATGGATGACAACATACCTACTAAAATAACTTCAAGCAAGAACCACCAGCCATGGATTACTACAAAAACTAAACGTTTGTTGAGAAGGAAACATCGTTTCTTTAAGAAATTGAAACTACATCCTAATTCAGAAAAATTACTGGTTAGGTATAAACATATTAAGAGACGGTGTCAGAGAGAATGTAGACTTGCTCACTCCAATTATGTTAATTCGATGATTTCGGAAGGTGATCATCAAAACAAGAAATTATGGTCTTACATAAGGAGTAAGAGACAGGACAACATTGGGATTCCAGACCTGAGAAACAACCAGAATAACCTAATACAGGACCCTGAAGGGAAAGCAAACTTACTAAACAAGCAGTTTTGTTCAGTTTTCTCAAATCCCAAACCTTTAATTAACGTTAGACTAAAGGATGATGATAAACTCCCTGAAATGCAAAACATCAAAGTAACAAAGCAGGAGTATTTAAGTTACTGACCAATATCAATGAAAACAAAGCTACTGGTCCCGATGGCGTTCCTGGCAAGCTCTTAAAATTATGTGCCAATGAATTGAGTGAGGTATACCAATTACTTTACCAAGCTTCACTGGACCAGGGAGTAATACCTGATGAGTGGCGAGATGCGAGCATTGTTCCCTTATTCAAAAAGGTGACAAAACAAAAGCAGAGAATTATAGACCTGTATCTCTTACATCCATATCAGCTAAACTACTTGAACACATAATATATAGTAGCATAATGGACCATCTTGACAAATATGACTTCTTAAATAATTCCCAGCATGGTTTTAGACAGCGAAGGAGTTGTGAGACTCAACTTATAACAACTCTCAATGATTTTAGTAACTGTTTAAATAACAGACAGCAAATAGATGCAATTTTATTAGACTTTTCTAAAGCCTTTGATAAGGTTGACCATGAGGGCCTGCTGCTTAAATTAGAACACATTGGCATTGACGGTTCTTTGCTAAAATGGGCTAGATCATTCCTCGTTGGGAGAACGCAGAAAGTTGTTGTGGAAGGGTCGTCATCCCATTGTAAACCAGTCTTGTCAGGTGTACCACAGGGAACTGTTCTGGGGCCCTTGTTTTTCTTAATTTATATAAATGACATAAGTAGAAATCTCTCTCCTGGAACTACTATAAGGCTTTTTGCAGATGACAGTTTAGTATATAGAACAATCAGAAGCAAGAATGATACTCGCATTCTACAAGAAGATCTAAACGCTTTACAAGAGTGGGAAGAAACTTGGAAAATGGAATTTCATCCCCAAAAGTGCCAAGTGTTGCGTATATGTAACAAACGCTCACCAATTAGATCAGATTATTCTATCCATAATACTATTCTTAAAGAAACTAATGCTGCAAAATATTTAGGCGTGATTATAGATAGTCGTCTCAAATGGAAAGAACATTACAATTTAGTATGTAAGAAAGCAAATAACATCTTAGCTTTCTTATACAGGAACATCAATGACTGCCCCCAAAAGGTTAAAGACGACTGCTACAAAACACTGGTTAGACCAGTACTGGAATATGGTTGCTCAGTTTGGGATCCTTACCATCTAAAGGACATTGATAACCTCGAAAAGATTCAGAAGAGAGCAGCACGGTTCGTAACAGGGAACCACATCAGAGAAAAGGGGAATACTAGGAAGAACATGAGGAAATTAGAATGGAAACCCTTAGAAGAGAGAAGAGCTTTTATTAAACCTAACACCTTTTTCAAAGGCAGAGCTAAAGTAATTGATATTCCAATGGAACAACTAGTATTGAATAAAAGTAGCACCAGGAGTGGCGGTCAATGTTATACCATACCTGCATCAAATATTGACAGCCACTTACATTCTTTTTATCCCAGTTCTGTACGGCTGTGGAACTCACTGCCGGGTGCCATCAAGATTGCCACAAGTGCAATCTCATTCAAGGGACAAATTGATTCGACAGTTTTGAGATCTGCATATTGATGATTTTCTATTTTTATTTCCCCAGATATTTTATTATCACCTGGGCCTGAATTTGGCCATTGCTTTTAAATCGAGTGCGACCCCTTGTTGCCAAATTTGCTCCAGGGGCCAACAGTCAGAGTCGCACTGTTTTATGTTATTTTATTTTATTTTTTAATATGCGCGCTGGTGACCTACTCGTTTTTGAGTGAACCAGTATTTTAGGAAGAAGAAGAAGAAGACCATTGCACCACTTAGCCAAGGCAACTGGTCGTTATTTCAATGCTGTCTGTCACTGAGCACAAAACACTTACGTGCGTTACGCCTCAGCCACTCTTGAGTATTTTCAACAGTCCTGAGCAAAATACAAAGTTGTCTTTATAACTGCTATCAGAAAGTTGTTCCTTCCACCACAGGATGGGGGGCCGGAATAGCTCAGTTGGTAGAGCGCCCGACTCGTGATCCTGGGGTTACGGGTTCGAATTTCGGTACAGGGGGATTTTTCCCTCGGAGTTAACATTGGTTCTGACTCCATTCCCCATACAGTCCTTCGAATGAGACTATAAACCGAGGTTCCGTGTGTGAACGCATGCACAACATCTTGCACACACGTAAAACCCCATCACCAACTTTCGGAAGAGAAGGCCAGTTTGGCCGTTGGTATGGATGACACGCTACACATAGCATGCACCTTTCCCGAAGTTGGAGTATAGCTGCCTTAATGGCGGGATAAAAAAAACGGTCATACACACGCAAGTGTCAGAATCTTCAACTCAATGAAGGTGGACACTCGAAGAAAGAAGAAGGATGGAGGTTAATTTCGATTTGAAAAAAAAAAAAACCAAAACCCTCTATAATTATATCTACTCGCAAAGTGAGACGACTGCAGGCGGAAATCTAAACAATAAAGAATTATTTTGAAAAATGATTTTTAAGGCTCCACGCATCTTGCGCCGAATTGGATGAAGCTAAATGATTTCTCGTTTATTTTCATTGTCCTGAGTGTTGTTCTCTTGCCTGAAGAAGACCTAAGAGGTAGAAACGCGACATGTTTTGTCTTGTGGTTCGTTTGTCTACGTTTTGGGGCGGAGTCTTTGAAACTATTGTTCAAATTTCGATGATTATAATCGAGAACATACCTCGACTCCATTCTACAAAGCATCACATCTTTCACCCCTACTCGTGACAATATTCCATGTTCCTAAATCAAATGAAGATATGTCATTGATTGGTCAAGTTTCAAGTTGCTCTGGCCCAAATTCCTTTGAATCGCCAATTGATAAAGTGAGAGAGAACACATACATCAACGCCACCCAAGAGCAACTCAGGTAACAACAGCTGACTGCACCTGGATGGCAGTGGGGTGCAGGGCGTGTTTGGTGAATGAGTTGCCTTTATCAACGGATAAACGAGAAAACAACTCCACTGCATTCCCTCCCACCACCACCACCATCCCTCTGCAAATTTAATCTGAATAGGTCTACCCTAGATGTGGGAACACGCACACACACACACACATACACATGGGGGCAAGAGGGATGGTGGTGGGAATACAGAATGGGAGTTGGTTGGATGCGTGAAGTGGGAATAAATCATGTATCGTTCAGTTGCATGTGCGGCTCGGTTGCCCAATGTTGGAACAAGGTGGGTGCACATTTGTCAAAAGAACCCGGAGGTCCCACCTGAGAGGAATAACGTGCACTTTTACCAGCTTTCTCAGAAACAGTCGTTTGAAGAACAATCTGTATTTAATTCATGATTGCCATGTTCTTTTCATCAAACTGCGTGCCCATCTTTGCACGCGTGAATATTTGTTAGCCGCAGAACTTATGGATAGTGGCCAAGTCGTAGACAGATCACGTGACCAAACATGGCTGAGACCGCTGCGTTTGAAATGGAAAAAGAACGTTGTTGAAACTGAGCTTTCACGAGCTGCGGAAGCATTTGAGCGTTGCATTCTATAAACGGAAGCATGGAAGACCGTAGATTCACCTGTGTTGAACTGTTTGTAACAGTTGTCTCACTTCTGACCCTGCTTGTCGATGTTGGAACAGGTGAGTCGATCGAAGCGATGCGTGCCGACGAAGTTCAGTCTTCTTCTTCTTCTTCCTAAAATACTGGTTCACTCAAAAACGAGTAGGTCACCAGCGCGCATGTTAAAAAGTAAAAAAAATAACATAAAATAGTGCGACTCAGACTGTTGGCCCCTGGAGCAAATTTGGCAACAAGGGGTCGCACTCGATATTCAAGAAGTTAAAAGCAATGGCCAAATTCAGGCCCAGTTAACAGTAAAATATCTGGGGGAAGTAAAAAATCTAAAAACATCAATATGCAGATCTCAAACTGTTGTATCAATTTGTTTTTTAAAAGAGATTGCATTTGTGGCAATCTTGATGGCACCCGGCAGTGAGTTCCACAGCCGTACAGAACTGGGATAAAAAGAATGTAACTAAGTGGCTGTCAATATTTGATGCAGGTATGGTATAACACTGACCGCCACTCCTGGTGATACTTTATTCAATACTAGTTGTTCCATTGGAATATCAATTACTTTAGCTCTGCCTTTGAAAAAGGTGTTAAGTTTAATAAAAGCTCTTCTCTCTTCTAAGGGTTTCCATTCTAATTTCCTCATGTTCTTCTAGTATTCCCCTTTTCTCTGATGTGGTTCCCTGTTACGAACCGTGCTGCTCTCTTCTGAATCTTTTCAAGGTTATCAATGTCCTTTAGATGGTAAGGATCCCAAACTGAGCAACCATATTCCAGTACTGGTCTAAACCAGTGTTTTGTAGCAGTCGTCTTTAACCTTTTGGGGGCAGTCATTGATTATTCCTGTGTAAGAAAGCTAAGATGTTATTTGCTTTCTTACATACTAAATTGTAATGTTCTTTCCATTTGAGACGACTATCTATAATCACGCCTAAATATTTTGCAGCATTAGTTTCTTTAAGAATAGTATTATGAATAGAATAATCTGATCTAATTAGTGAGCGTTGTGTTACAATATATACGTAACACTTGGCACTTTTGAGGATGAAATTCCATTTTCCAAGTTCTTTCCACTCTTGTAAAGCGTTTAAATCTTCTTGTAGAATGCGTGTATCATTCTTGCTTCTAATTGTTCTATATACTAAACTGTCATCTGCAAAAAGCCTTATAGTAGTTCCAGGAGAGAGATTTCTACTTATGTCATTTATATAAATTAAGAAAACAAGGGCCCCAGAACAGTTCCCTGTGGTACACCTGACAAGACTGGTTTACAATGGGATGACGACCCTTCCACAACAGCTTTCTGCGTTCTCCAACGAGGAATGATCTAGCCATTTTAGCAAAGAACCGCCAATGCCAATGTGTTCTAATTTAAGCAGCAGGCCTCATGGTCAACCTTATCAAAGGCTTTAGAAAAATCTAATAAAATTGCATCTATTTGCTGTCTGTTGTTAAGACGTTACTAAAATCATTGAGAGTTGTTATAAGTTGAGTCTCACAACTCCTTCGCTGTCTAAAACCATGCTGGGCGTTATTTAAGAAATCATATTTGTCAAAATGGTCCATTATGCTACTATATATTATGTGTTCAAGTAATTTAGCTGATATGGATGTAAGAGATACAGGTCTATAATTCTCTGCTTTTGTTTTGTCACCTTTTAAATAGGGAACAATGCTCGCATCTCGCCACTCATCAGGTATTACTCCCTGGTCCAGTGAAGCTTGGTAAAGTAATTGGTATACCTCACTCAATTCACTGGCACATAATTTTAAGAGCTTGCCAGGAACGCCATCGGGACAGTAGCTTTGTTTTCATTGATATTGGTCAGTAATTAAATACTCCTGCTTTGTTTACTTTGATGTTTTGCATTTCAGGGAGTTTATCATCATCCTTTAGTCTAACATTAATTAAAGGTTTGGGATTTTGAGAAAACTGAACAAAACTGCTTGTTTAGTAAGTTTGCTTTCCCTTCAGGGTCCTGTATTAGGTTTATTCTGGTTATTTCTCAGGTCTGGAATCCCAATGTTGTCCTGTCTCTTACTCCTTATGTAAGACCATAATTTCTTGTTTTGATGATCACCTTCCGAAATCATCGAATTAACATAATTGGAGTGAGCAAGTCTACATTCTCTCTGACACCTTCTCTTAATATGTTTATACCTAACCAGTATCTTTCTGAATTAGGATGTAGTTTCAATTTCTTAAAGAAACGATGTTTCCTTCTCAACAAACGTTTAGTTTTAGTAGTAATCCTTGCTGGTGGTTCTTGCTTGAAGTTATTTTAGTAGATATGTTGTCATCCATAATAAATTCCAAATTAGTTTTTATACACTTCCAAAGATCACTGACATTATCTTTAACACTATGGGACCTCAAAAAAGACGACTGAAATTATGAGTATCCTGCGCAATTTTGGTAAATCTGCTTGGTTCCAGAGTCTGATGGTACGTTTAGGGGGTTTTCTTCGAAAGGGTTGAAAATTACTCTCTAAAAGAACTATGTCCATGACACCCAGGCCTGCAATTAATTCCTGATTGCCTAAAGCGCCTGGACAATTGGTAAAAATAAATCCAGGAATGCCTTACCACGAGTTGGTGATTCAACTGACTGTACTAATCCAAGGTCTTTGGTGGCATCAAAAACTGAGTATTGATATTTTTACTGTATTGATTACCAAGTATGGCATCTTCACTCCAATCAATATCTGGTAAATTAAAGTCTCCACCAATCCATAATATTGCCTTCCTATTGGCAAAAACAATGTTAGAAATGTCTCTGCAAATAGACAAACATACATTTTCATCTGAGTCTGGAGGTCTGTAAACTGATCCAACAATGACAGGTCTCTTATTCTTAAATTAATCCTACAAAATAAACTTTCACTATTTTTGCCTTGATAAAAAACTCACTGGCTAAATTCTTCCTAATGGCAATCAAGACTCCCCACCTCTTTTTCCAAGTCTGTCCTTTCTATAATATCAAAATCCTCCATTAAAAGTTCACTACTGGGTGTTCCAGTTTCTAGCCAAGTTTTGTTCCAATTACAACATCATGTTTTTTTCAGTGACTAAATTACTGAGTTCTTCCTTTTTCTTAATAAGAGATTGAAATTTACGACTATGCATTTAAGTTTATCTTTTTCTCTTAATGATTTAGGGTTCAGTTGCACTTTATGATTTGGGATTTTATCAGTTTTAGAATCAGGGGTGGATGCAAACTTAGGACAAAATTTCAAGTTTTTCTTTTGGGGATCGGTCTGGTGAGATAGGGTCAAACGGTTGCTTTCTGAGCTGCAAATTTTCAATAGAATCCTCAAAAAGTCTTGAACTAAAGTTTGGAAGCCCGCAGGTAAAACAAGTCCATGATCAGGTTGTACATCCTTAGCAGTATCTATAGGACAAAGTCCTGGACCACCCTGAAGTAATAGGACATTTGTCCTCTTCATAACAAAATCAATCGGACATTTTGAACGCAAGCCAGATTGAATGTATATTAAGTTTTATCATGCACACAAAATGGTATTACAAAAGCTGACTATATTCCTAGAGTGGGAAGCCATGTTTGGTAAACATACTATTACTAGTCCACACACACACACACAGTCACACACACAGAGGCAGTGTCTTTCCTAAATCACTGATCATTGCTAATGCTAGTATTCAAGTACAATATTGATTCATTTGGAGTCGTCTTTTTGGTTGAAGAGCATTCTTTTCCTTTTCTCTCCCCACTTTTCTGTCATCCTGAACACCCATTCTGATCCCCCCTTGACATCTCTTGGTCCTTCCATTTGCACCCTCATCAGCATGGCCTGGTTTTCTGCTGTCAGTCTGTTCCTTTGACTTGTCAAAATCAAATTCTGAGTGCTGAACCCTCTTTCTACATCAGCTGTATGGACGGGCAGGGT
Organism: Conus ventricosus; assembly: GCA_018398815.1. Lineage (NCBI taxonomy): Eukaryota > Metazoa > Mollusca > Gastropoda > Neogastropoda > Conidae > Conus > Conus ventricosus. The sequence goes on from CM031600.1 coordinate 95,615,036, forward strand.
GATGGCAAGCTGGGCCAGTTTCTTGAGGTTGGTGAACTCCAGCTGGTGGTAGCGGGCAATGAGCTGCCAGAGTGTCAAGGTGCTGTCCCTGGGGTACATCTGCTCCTTGACCGTTTTCTTGAGATCCACCCACTCCTCTTTGTAGATCTACTGTCCCGATTTGCAGGTGACAAAAAGTTGCCAAAGTCTTCTGACCTGCGTCTTTCTTGAGTTTCTTTTTGGGTGGCATCGTCACGTCTGATACAGTCTGATAGTGATAAATGTTGCACGCTTAGGCAGGCGTCGTGGAGCAAGGATTCCTTTCCAGTCTCCGCTTCAGCAACATGTGCCTACATGGCCTACAACACGTAACAAGTACAAGGCTTATCGCTCTTTAGCCGCTTTACGCTAAAAATAACCCTGACACAAGCTGGCTGCGAGCTCTCAGCTGTGAGCCGTGTCCCTCGCTCGCCTCTGCGAGTCAGGGAGGCAGAGTTGCAAGCCAACGAGCTAAAAATAGACCGCCACGGCTCGCCACTAAGCTTAGTGCCAGTGGCACACGGGACTAGATCTACTCATCTAGTAATAGTTATAGGCCTAGTGATTCACTGGGCTTACACTAAAGTTACAGACTGGAGTTCTGTACGACGGTCGGACTCAAATAATTATGCGGGCTTGATATAAACGGTCGGTGCCATGTCCGTGAGCATCGGAAAGCTATCGGACAGTGGCCTCGTTTTCGGCAAAGTAATGGGACATTTGTCCTCTTCACTGCCAGTTATATCGGACATTTTGCATGTGCAATCGGTCTATGTCCGATGTCCGACGTGGATGTGCAACCCTGCATGATATATCACTATTGCATAATGCTTCATAAACTGCTGAATTCATTAACATACATTTAGTGTGATACCATGAATTGCAGACGTCACAGGCAACTGCTTTATGTTTCCATGTGACTCTCAAATTGCAAACTCCGCATGGATATTTTACTTTGGTGGACGGACCAGGATTGAGTTCAATGTCTCCTGATAGAATAAGGCTTAAAAACCATAATTTAACTCCTCTATGTCTAACTCTTAATCAAACAATTCCTTATCACTGTACTATTTCTAATGTTAATTGAAATCAGGGGTTCAAATCTGGGCCTAGTAATAGACGTAAGAACAGTACTCGGCACAGGTGCACACAGGAGACTAACATGGTTCAGGTTGCACAAAGTTTTAAAACCTGCAAAAATGGAACTAAAGGCGTCTACATCAACATCTAAAATTTCAAAATTAAACTGAGTGCTAGGAATATTGTTGTTCCTGTCACATGTGGAAACAGCAAGGAAAAATAGAAAACTTTTAACGAAGCCGAGGAACAACACGCCGGTAGCCATCTTGAAAAGCCAAATAAGACTCACCTTACCTGAAAGGGTTTAAAACACAATTTCGTTAAGAAAAAGAAAAGAAATAAGCGTTAAATTACCAACAGCTAACAGTGCTGATTATTAAAATTCACGGATACTCGTATGAGTAAAAGATGCAAGGCGTAAAAGATGTAACAATGAATTTAAAACGGGAGCTCCAAAAACCAGGCAGCCTCCTCGCTGGACATGCGCATTGGACAGTTACTGTCTAGATACAAGAAATTGGAAATGAAATGAGGCAGGGAACAGTTAACAATAAACAAGTGGGGTAACTTTTGCTCCCATAAGAAAACCTAACACAGAGTAACTTTTATTCAAGACTGGCACAGCCTTTTAAACTTGAATAAAGTCAGACAAATGCATACATAGACGAATAATATTTAATCTAGTCTAGGCCGCCAGTTAGTATTCTACTTCTTCTTCTTCTTTCTTTGAGTGTCCACCTTCATCGAGTTGAAGATTCTGACACTTGCGTGTGTATGACCGTTTTTTATCCCGCCATTAAGGCAGCCATACTCCAACTTCGGGGAAGGTGCATGCTAGGCCTATGTGTAGCGTGTCATCCATACCAACGGCCAAACTGGCCTTCTCTTCCGAAAGTTGGTGATGGGGTTTTACGTGTATGCAAGATGTTGTGCATGCGTTCACACACGGAACCTCGGTTTATAGTCTCATTCGAAGGACTGTATGGGGAATGGAGTCAGAACCAATGTTAACTCCGAGGGAAAAATCCCCTGTACCGAAATTCGAACCCGTAACCCCAGGATCACGAGTCGGGCGCTCTACCAACTGAGCTATTCCGGCAAGCAATTTTCCCACAGTCCAGTACCCACTTTGGAATCACATCGGACAGATATTGTATGATGCAGCGTATGAGTACAGCAAATGATTGTCCATACAGTGACGAAATCTCTCTCTCTCTCTCTCTCTCTCTCTCTCTTTTTTTTTTTTTTTTTTTTAAATCAGTGTATTGTGCTGCAGATTTTACGAAGAGCCAAAGAAGAAAAATCACGAACCGCTGAGTGCTGACGCTATGTGCACTGGCCAGTGCGACATGTTCTCTGGCCAGGCTAAGAACTTACCAGTGCTGAGGCAAGACAGTGTGTCACAGTGCAAACTGTGAAGTTACTCATGCTTGTTACAGCGTCTAACACTTCAGAGACTCAGGATTCCTCATATTTCATGGGGAAAATCTTAAGTAATCAGGGTTCGCGTTAACTGGCAATTACCAGTAAATTACTGGTTATAAAGAGGAAATACTGGAATTTTTTTAGCTGTCAGTCCCAGGGACTGGTTTTATTTTGCTGGGACTGGTTACAGATTTATGGGGCAAAAAAAGAAAATCAATAAATTAAAAGGCTGAAAAGAAAAAGAAAAAGTTGATCGTTCATACAAATTATGTGGCCCAGGCTTTCCTAGCAGCACTTTACTTGCCTTATCTTTCAACCAGCCCTCTCCCCTCTCCACCACCCTCCGGCCTCTTCGCACACATGCAGATTGTCACTTAGGCCTAGCCATCGGCAATAACCGCTGCAGGCTATAGAGCAGAATAGCGAATGTCCCATAATAAAAGCTCTACAGACGCGCTGTACAGACGCGCTTTACTGCCTGTTACTCGCAACTTCTCCCAGACGTCTGTCTGGGTCGTCGCTTGCGATGCTAGGCTAAGTCGCGTCATTACAATTTTCAAACTGGATGCAGCAGAGCCAGTACTTATTCACGCGCCTATTCATTGAATGATCAGTGGGATCACAATGGCAGAAAAGAACCAGCAGTCAATTTTTTCATTTTTTTCACGAAGTCGAAGAAGTGATTCAGACAGGCAGCCGGAAAGGGCGAGAAGCGCAAGTTTAGGCAGTTCAGACCGACCACAGACTTGGAGTGACAGTACTCCAATCAGCTCCACCAGCACAGATTGGCCTAGCACCAGCACCAGCAAGAAAATGAAATGTAAGCATGATAAATTCAGAGAATCATGGCTGAAAGATTTCAGATGGCTGGAGGTTGATGCAAATGATGAAATAACAATTTGCAATGCTACCGGAATTTTTTCACAGGGACTGGTTTTGCTCAGAGGCGCTGAAAAACGGTCGGGGTAGGAGACGAGGGGACTGGTTTTGAAAAATCCTAGCGCGAACCCTGGTAATTAACATTATCAAAAGGACAAATGTCACTGGAAACAACAGCTAAGTGGATCCATGAACAGTTGAAGCCGTTTCTGAAGTCACTAATAGGTCATATATTTTCGTATAAACTGATTAAACTTGCATTGACAGCCCATTAGAAATAGTAGGTCTGTAATCAAATTTTGAAAAAGTTTAAGCAGCTCACAAGACAAGCCAAGATGAGACAGTCTGTACCCTAGTAGTCAGTCCGATAGGACGATCGCACTGACCCAGGCAAATCGGCAGTATCCTCAAGAAAAGCTTTCCACCTTTCAGTTTGAACAAACACAGACAAACTTACGTGAAAGTTCCACATAAATTTTCCCTGAATTCCTTCACCATCAATACTGATTAAGTAAATTTCACTCGAAAAATGTTATCTGATCGAGAAATTTACCCTGAATGCCGTAACCTTTTAGTTTTAGGAGTAATCTTTTACTACAAAAGATTAAAGTTATGACATGCTTTATTGGATAGAAAATTTCTTGATAAGCTGAGTTCATTATATTATTGGTGAAGCAAAATCGGAGAGCAGGACTTCGGTTACCTGTGGTGTTCCTTAAGGCAGTATACTGGGATCTACTCTCTTTACAAAATACATTCTAATTTCCTAAATGATATGCCTAGCATTGTAAGCAGCTTTTGAAATTTTTGCTGATAACATTAAAGCAATCTGACACAGGATTACATTGAGTATGAAACTAACATTTCTGATATGATATATCAGTGTTAACACTTTTTACTAATACTAAGGACTGCATTGTATACGGTCTAAAGCTTTGGAATTTTTCTCTGAAGTTAGTGAATCTTTTGTACGAAACTGCATGTATGTTACAGATAGCTCCTGCATACTAATTAGAGTGCAGGCATACTGGTACTTCGGCTTTGCAAACTGAATGCTTACTAGCAGTAGCAGACATTTTTCACACCACGTCACCAGCTTTGTTTGGCTTGACGTGGCAACGTGGCATCGTCTGCTACTCCGTCAAGCATGCATGGTGAAAGAAACACTACAGTGTTACAATATGACTGAAGCCCTTGAATTGAACAGTTGATAATTTCAGAGCATAAAACTGGTTAATTCAACTTGTTAAGTTCATAGGGTGTGTACCCCCCCCCCCCCCCCCCCCACACCCCCCTATGTTTACATGAGATGCAAAATCTCATTTTCTTTCTCATGCATACTATATTACCAAATAAACAGAAAAAACAACTTTGCTATATTGTTTGTGGTTTCTCAATCATTTATAAGCAAAACTTGAAAAAAAATCACAAGTCTGTGGCGATTCATTTTTGTTTTTTAATGATTTAAAAAGATATATATATATAGAAATGGTCAGTTTCTGGGGGAAGTAAAAATCACAAGTGTGTGGCGATTCATTTTTTTTTTTATGATTTAAAAAGATATATATAGAAATGGTCAGTTTCTGGGGGAAGTAAAAAATCACAAGTGTGTGGCGATTCATTTTTTTTTTTAATGATTTAAAAAGATATATATAGAAATGGTCCGTTTCTGGGGGAAGTAAAAAATCACAAGTGTGTGGCGATTCATTTTTTTTTTAATGATTTAAAAAGATATATATAGAAATGGTCAGTTTCTGGGGGAAGTAAAAGATCACAAGTGTGTGGCGATTCACTTTTTTTTTAATGATTTAAAAAGATATATATATATATATAGAAATGGTCAGTTTCTGGGGGAAGTAAAAAATCACAAGTGTGTGGCGATTCATTTTTTTTTTAATGATTTAAAAAGATATATATATATATATATATATATATATATATATATATATAATATATATATAATATATAGAAATGGTCAGTTTCTGGGGGAAGTAAAAAATCACAAGTGTGTGGCGATTCATTTTTTTTTTTAATGATTTAAAAAGATATGAAATGGTCAGTTTCTGGGGGAGGTAAGGGGAGAGAATAGCTAGTATAGAATGAATTAATTTCTGGATCTGGATCTGGATTGGTATGTCGCTGACATGTATCCATTTACTGGCATAGGCGCGACGGTGGGGGGCGCGCAGCGTGATAATATTATCGGCTTCTGGCTTTTGCCAGAGCCGACTTGAAGCTGTCGACTGACTTTTGGTGGACAATGTTATCGTCGAGGTGGTTCCACTCAGTTATTGTCTTTGGGAAGTATGAGTTACGGTACTGATCGGTGTGTGTTTCAGGAATGCAGTAGCACCCATCGTTGTTTCGTATGTAGTTCTCCACTGGGTTTTTGTGTCAGGTACGTACTGTTGTCTCTGGTGGAGCGGATGCGTCGTCCTGGTTTCTGAGGTGTGATGAAGTCACTCGGGGTGATCGCTGGCACCAGACCCTCAATCACCCTGTAAAAGGATCCTAGCCGTAGTTGAAGCCGCCGTTCTTGGAGTGTAGTGAGCTCATGTTTTCTCAGCAGACCCGTTATGAAGCCTGGCGTGGTGGAGTGGTAGTCCTTTGCTATGAAGCGCACTGCATTTCTTTGTACACGCTCCAGCATGTTGATCTCTTGCTGCATGTGCGGGTCCCAAATGATTGCTGCATACTCCAGGACAGGGCGTACGAGTGCGAGGTAGGCATTTCTTCGGCAGGAGGTAGGGCTGTGCCTGAGATTTCGCCAGAGAAATCCTAGTGTGCTAGTGGCCTTCTTTGTGATGGAGGTGATGTGTTGAGACCACTTGAGGTTGTCGGCGAATTGGATGCCGAGGTATGGGTTATGAGGGACTTGCTGCAGGATGGTATTATTTAGGGAATAGAAGTAGGAGGAGGTAAAGGATTTTGCAATGCTCATGATGTAGCATTTTGAAGCATTGAACCGCATGCCCCATTTGTCTGCCCATGACTCTAGTGACTTGAGGTCCTCTTGTAGAGTGTGGTGGTCATTAAAGTCGTTGATCTCCCTGTAAATGAGGCAGTCATCTGCGAATAGGCATACTTGGGATTTGACTGCTTCTGGGAGGTCATTTATGTGGCACAGGAATAGGAGGGGGGCCGAGCACAGTGCCTTGTGGGACTCCTGAGTCGACAGTTGTGGCGTTGGATGTAATGCCCTCTACCACCACTTGCATGGTTGCATGGTAAGCCAGGTGTGGAGGGTGCCGGTGATGCCATAACTGGTCAACTTATGGAGGAGACGGTCATGGGGTACTGTATCAAAGGCTTTTGAGAAGTCCAAAATAGCCATATCCACTTGCTTCCCTTTGTCGAAGGACATCAGGAGATCGTTAGTAGTGGTGAGCAGTTGGGTCTCGGTGGAAAAGCCTGAACAGAAGCCGTGGTTGAGATTTGTGAGTATTTTTTGTTGTTCTAGGTGGGACATGATATGGCGGCAGACTATATGTTCAAGGAGTTTACAACATACAGATGTCAGTGAGATCGGGCGGTAGTTTGATGGGGTATGCTGGTCACCTTTCTTGAAAGCACAAGATATGTTGGCTCCGAGCCAATCTTGTGGTAGGCGGCCGGTGTCCAGTGAGGTCTGAAAGATTGTGGTCAAGATTGGGGCGATGCTGTCAGCCAAGTTCTTAAGTATCCGGTTTGGGATGTTGTCTGGTCCTGAGGCTTTGTTGGGGTTTAGCTGGTGAAGCAGCTTGGCTACACCGTGGGTGTTGACATGGATGGATTTAATATGGGCTGTAGGCTTCTTTAAATTTGGTAGGGTGGACGTTGCTGCTGTGGTGAAAACAGATTTGAACTGTTTTAGTAGAATGTTTGCTTTGGTCTGACTCACTATGGAGTTGGCCGTCCTCTCCAAGTGGAGCTTAGCTTGTCTTCCCAACTTTAATTTTTTTCCAGCCATGTCTGTGACCTGATGACATAACAAACATAAGTAACTACAGAGAGAGAGAAAAAAAAAGTATAGCTAAATTTATCCATCAGCCTGTTGAAGTTAGCTGCCAACACCAAGGAAAAAACGGAAAGTGATAAATTGAAAATATATATGCGAAAGTGAAACAAATTTAAGAAACCTTTTCATTGTCAGACAAAATCATATTTTTGCCCATACCTATCCAGGGCTAGAAATTCTATGGTACTTTTCAGTTGTCCTAGGTCAAGAAGACAAAAAAAAAGAAGAAAAAAAAAGAAAAACAAAACCAACCGACTTGTCCTAAATTTTTACATGCCCTTCTTTAATGGAGAGATTGTTTAAGTTGCTAGCCAGTATTGCAATGAAAAATCAGCCGACATAATTCAACATTTGCATGCTCTTCACATATATGAGGAAGACTTGTGAGTGAAAAAAATAGGCCTAAGCCAGGCTAAGGCATAAAACATGACTCGCTCACAATTTCAGCTTGGTTTTTAACTTTTAAGGGGAAAATTTGCTCGCTTGAAAAATGGCAATTTTCTTCTCAACTAAACACAGAAGAAAATTTACTGTTTCACTCAACAAAAGAGAGACACAAATGTGACAGATTTCCATGTTCAGGCAAGATAAACAATGTTCAGGACAGTGAAAACGAAGAATGAACAATCAGTTATCTCCTCAACTTGAGTGCAAAATGGACATTGCTGGCAGTCCATTTCACGCCCAGTTGGAGTCGTTCTGGGTTTTCATTGTCCTGAATGTTGTTTATCTTGCCTGAAGAAGACCAAATAGGTCGAAGCATGTTGTGTTTGGTCTTGTAATTTGTTTGTCTCTGTAAATTTTACAGTAACAATAGTACATTTTCTTTTTTTCATTTCTCTTTTAATTTCCGCCTGCGGTCACTTTCTTCTCAAAGGTTTGAGAAAATTTTTGTACCATGTAGTTGCTCTTATTGTTTGTGTGGTGTTGAATTTTGATGTGGTCAGAGAGTTTTCTTCTTGTCATGGCCCTGCATGAAAGGAAGCCTAAGGAATGGTGTGAGAGGAGTGGGCCCCAGGACAGTCAGTCAGCAGTGTGCACAGCCCTGCAGGTCTCACTCTGCAGTCATGGGCAACAGGGTAGAGAATGATGGATGTGCAGCAACCAGTCCAGTCCTTTACACTGTCTGCTCATGACTTACGTTTTGGGTCTGTGACTGTTTCTGGGGCATCCACATTCCACTGTGCCTTCTTTGATATGATTACAGCAGTCTTTCCCCATTCCACTGTGCCTTCTTTGATATGATGACAGCAGTCTTTCCCCTTCCTCTTTTCCAGAGGACCTCGAGCAATGGTCTGAGTACTTTTGGAGGTTTTGTAGCTTCAAGCGTTAAAAGTTCCATGGGTTCTTTTTTAATCTATCTCATTCACCATTACACCAATAATTCTGTTTGCAAGATTTTTTTTTTCTAACACAAAAGAAGTGAATGGAGTCTGTGATTGAGTGAACAAGGTAGTGATACCTCGGACATTCAGTGAGGAAAAAGCCCCACGCTGATAGACCAACGAAAGTATACTGAGACTGAAGCACAGAGAAAAAAGCTGTCAGAACTTCACACAGAGGAATTATGACTACAGCACTTGACAGTAGTGCAGGAAAGTCCTGTTGTGTGTGGTTCATGACCGATAGGATGCATGCGGCTTGTGACACAGGTGTGTGGCTTGTGACACAGGTGTGTGGCTTGTAACAGACATGATGGGTGTGGTTCATGACAGGTGAGGTATGTGAGGCTCATGACAGATCTGATGTGTGTGGTTATGTCGTGTGTGTGGTTCATAACGGATGTTGTTGGTAACAGATGTATGTTATTCATGGCTGATTTGCTGTGTTCACAACATGTGGTTCATGACAGATGTACCTGTGTGCTTCTTGACATGTACCTGTGTGGTTCATGACAGATGTGCTGTTTGTGGTTCACGGCAGATGGGTATTGTTCACGGTAAAAATGCTGTGTGTGTTTCATCAACATTATGACAGATGTGATGTATTTATATATAGTTCATGACAGATGCAAGTGGTTCATGGCAGATGTGGTTCAAGACAGATGTATGTTCATGAAAAAATGTGTTGTGGTTTCTTGACAGTTGTGTGTGGTTGATAATAGATGCGTGCGGTTAATGACATATATACATGTCACTGTGTGGTTCATTGCAGATGTGCGTGGTTCATGACAGATGTGTGTATTTCATGACAGATGTGGTGTGTGTGGTTCATGACAGATGTGGTGTGTGTGGTTCATGACAGATGTGTGTAGTTCATGACAGATGTGTGTGGTTCATGACAGATGTGTGTAGTTCATGACAGATGTGTGTGGTTCATGACAGATGTGGTGTGTGTGGTTCATGACAGATGTGTGTAGTTCATGACAGATGTGTGTGGTTCATGACAGATGTGTGTGGTTCATGACAGATGTGGTGTGTGTGGTTCATGACAGATGTGGTGTGTGTGGTTCATGACAGATGTGTGTAGTTCATGACAGATGTGTGTGGTTCATGACAGATGTGTGTAGTTCATGACAGATGTGGTGTGTGTGGTTCATGACAGATGTGGTGTGTGTGGTTCATGACAGATGTGTGTAGTTCATGACAGATGTGTGTGGTTCATGACAGATGTGTGTAGTTCATGACAGATGTGTGTGGTTCATGACAGATGTGGTGTGTGTGTGGTTCATGACAGATGTGTGTAGTTCATGACAGATGTGTGTGGTTCATGACAGATGTGGTGTGTGTGTGGTTCATGACAGATGTGTGTGGTTCATGACAGATGTGTGTGGTTCATGACAGATGTGGTGTGTGTGGTTCATGACAGATGTGGTGTGTGTGGTTCATGACAGATGTGTGTGGTTCATGACAGATGTGGTGTGTGTGGTTCATGACAGATGTGTGTAGTTCATGACAGATGTGTGTGGTTCATGACAGATGTGGTGTGTGTGTGGTTCATGACAGATGTGTGTAGTTCATGACAGATGTGTGTGGTTCATGACAGATGTGGTGTGTGTGTGGTTCATGACAGATGTGTGTGGTTCATGACAGATGTGGTATGTGTGGTTCATGACAGATGTGGTGTGTGTGGTTCATGACAGATGTGTGTAGTTCATGACAGATGTGGTGTGTGTGGTTCATGACAGATGTGGTGTGTGTGGTTCATGACAGATGTGGTGTGTGTGGTTCATGACAGATGTGTGTGGTTCATGACAGATGTGTGTGGTTCATGACAGATGTGGTGTGTGTGGTTCATGACAGATGTGTGTGGTTCATGACAGATGTGTGTAGTTCATGACAGATGTTTGTGGTTCAAGACGGATGTGCTTGTGTGTGTTTCATGATAGATGTGTGTTTCATTACAGGTGTGTTCATGGTTCATGACAGATGTGTTCATGGCAGATGTGTTGTGTTCATGGTTCATGGCAGATGTGTTGTGTTCATGGTTCATGACAGATGTGTCCATGGCAGATGTGTTGTGTTCATGGTTCATGACAGATGTGTTCATGGCAGATGTGTTGTGTTCATGGTTCATGACAGATGTGTTCATGGCAGATGTGTGTTCATGGTTCATGACAGATGTGATGTGTTCATGGCAGATGTGTTGTGTTCATGGTTCATGATAGATGTGTTGTGTTCATGGTTCATGGCAGATGTGTTGTGTTCATGGTTCATGACAGATGTGATGTATGTTTTTCATGACAGATGTACTGGTGATCACCCAGTTCTATGAGAGGGGAGACAGCATATGGGGCAGTCTGATGCTAGCCTTCACAGTGGTCCCCCTTGTTGTGATGAATGTGTTCAGTCTGAAGTGGCACATCACCGATGCCCCTCTCACACCATTCAACGTCCTGCTTCACCTCTTTCTCATAGCTCCCATTCACAGGTATGTCGGTGACTCATGATAGTGGCTTATAATTCAGTTATTCATCTGCAGAACATACATATATACAATTCTAAGATTATAAGAAAAACAAAAAGCTTATGTCGGTGACTCATGATAGTGGCTTATAATTCAGTTATTCATCTGCAGAACATACATATATACAATTCTAAGATTATAAGAAAAACAAAAGCTAAGTATTGGCTAGTCAGTATCCAATCTGCAGGATCTGCGTTTGAAATCACCCACTATGAACGACTCGTCATATATTTGCAAAACTGCAGGATCTGCGTTTAAAATCAGTACCAATAACTAACTACACAGTTACACATCTGAACGATGTACAAAAGAAAAAAAATCATGCATTATTAATATTACAAATTGCACTTTTTGCAGAATCTGCAAGTCACTAAATATTAATTGCAAATCTGAAAGATCTGCATATAAACTCACTGGCTGTTAATCATATCATGACAAATCTGTAGGAGCAGGATTTTATTTTGTAAAGAAAAACCCCTCACCAATATGCAGATACAAACTGAAGGATCTGCATATATAAATATAAAATCAGTCTCATCATATGGTTAAAAATCCAGATCGAATGATCTCATGTAAAATCACTCAAATATTGCTGATTCATCATACATTTATACATTTGGAGAATCTGCATATAAAGTCACTCAGTATTAACAACTGTTACTGGCTCATCTTACAATGACGAATCAAGAGAATCTGATATCATTCCCTACAAATGGCTAATTATACAAATTTGTAATATCTGCATATAGAATCAACTTACCAAGTCACCTGTTATTAATGAGTAATCATTCTATTCCAAATCTGCAGGATCTTTTTATAAAATCTTTATCAGCAACTCATTCATACAGATGTGGAAGAAATGTTTAGAATTTTCTGACTTTTAAGATTGTGAATGACTACAGTACATATTCAAATGGTGACAGTAAGGTAAAAATCAGAATTAGTCTCTTCAAAATCTTAAAGTGCAACAACTGGACGTTTGACATGAATATTGCGTTTCATTTAAATGGTTGTGCTTTATAGATTGAGGCAGTAACCAGAACTACAACAACACAAATCTGCCACATTAAAACTTAGGTTTGTATGTTGATTTAGATACTTTACTTAGCAGACCACATTTGTTATCATTCAGATCACATTTGTAAACGTATTTTTACAGGCTGCTGGGTTTGGTGTGAGACTAGAATCAGATCATGTGATAGTTTCAAGCTAAAAATAGTAAGTGATATTAATCACTGATTGAAGGCTATGATTTGACAGTAGGTGCAATATCGACTGCTCATCTAAGGCCATAATCAGGCAGTGACATCAACCACTGATTCAAAGGTATATACATTATTGTATTGAGCGTGGCTTCAACACCACACACCGTAGCATAACTGGATACTTTTCAGATACGCGCGAGTGCTGCGGCTGGGGTTCAGGTCCTGGATGACGGGCAAGCACCACGTGACAGAGGAGGCGCTACACGAGCAAAATGACGTCGCCATCCTACGCCTGTTTGAGACGTTCCTGGAGGCGGCGCCCCAGCTGGTGATCCAGCTTCATGTGATGCTGCAGCAGTCCACTGACGTGGAGTGGTTCCAGGGTAGGATGACAGAGAGATATTGCCTTAGTGTTTGCTGCAACTAAAAGGGTGCTCCAGAGAATGCAGACTTCCACCACAAATCCATACTGCAGAAATCCATCCCAGAATTTAAGAGGTTGGCTCCATGGCTGCGTCTCCTCTGTGAACAAAGTTTTGTTGAAATTGATTCTGTAGAGTTGGTCCAACTGAACAAACGCTGGAGCAGTCCTTGGATTGTGATCAAGGCCATGAATCCATACAAAAATATGTTTGGCTTGTTGTGTGGCCCCAGTGTATATTTTCACTAAGTTTCATGGAAATTGGTGCTGTAGTTTTATTGCAGTTGTGCAGAACAGATTATGGATTTGCCCTTGGCTTTGGATTTGAACCATGAATTTGCACCACCACCACCACAAAAAAAAAAAATCCATGAGATTATCCTTGGGCCACTTTCTATAATTTTTTACCAAGTTTAATTGAAAATTAAAATTGACTGTGTAGTTTATGTGTCACCTTGCTGATCAAATTCTGGATCTGCAACTAAATTCAGATTAGCTCCATGGATCCAGCTCCAAATTGAACCAGGTCGTCCCTAGACTATGCACCGGCTTTCCATTTAGTTGTGTTTGAAATCAGTTCAGTACCTTTTGTGGTATCATGCACACACAGTATTGTTTGAAGTTTGTTCAGTAGCTTTTGTGATATTATGAACATAGCATTGAGATCAGTTCAGTAGTTTTTGTGATATCATGAACATAGCATTGAGATCAGTTTAGTAGTTTTTGTGATATCATGAACATAGCATTGAAATCAGTTTAGTAGTTTTTATGATATCATGAACATAGCATTGAAATCAGTTCAGTAGTTTTTGTGATATCATGAACATAGCATTGAAATCAGTTTAGTAGTTTTTGTGATATCATGAACACAGCTTTGGAGTTGGTTCAGTCGCTCAGAGTTCCACATAACCTACAACTGGAGGGACTTTAAGCACAGATTTTGCAGTTTGAGGCAGTTTTTTCACACACAAGGTGTCGGGGACGCACAGTTTTTACTGTTGCAAGCATGGTCTTTTTTCTGCAGCTTTGTTTGAAGCCAAAAGTTGCAGACCCTTCCAAGTCAGACGTTTCAACTTTAGAGTTGCGGTTCCTGAGTATCCAAGTCTTCACATGAGTTGCAGGAAATAAGTGATCATGGTTTCAGTCCAGTAGCTGTTGTCCACTAAAAACTTGCTGTATGCAAGCAAGTGTCAGTCTGTGATTTTGTTGAAAAGATCAACTTGTTCCTCTTCTTTAGCCTTCCAGTGAAGAGATTGAAACAGATGGTAGTACAGCCTCCCGGCTGCAATGTTGGTCAATCTTGTTTTCAATTTTGTTAAATGAGATTGATCGAAAAATATAGTGGCCGTGCTCATACTACTACCCAGGCTGTTGAACTTGAAAAACAAACAAACAAAAAACAACTACCAAGGCTGTTGAACTTGAAAAAAAAAATGAAAAAAACTTGTACATATGTTAAATCCTATTCCATCTTTCACAAGAATTGGTCATTGTGTGTCAGTGGGGATGCAGATGACACAAACATTAACACATGCACACTAGCACGGCTGACCCTTCAAAGTTGCTGCCTCAAGTAAGCGACATTAGAATGCCAGTGATGGTGAACCGTTACAGTTAAAAAATGGCCACTCCAAGTGTGATGCAAGGCCAGTGTAAGACTTAGAGTGTTGTATGCATGGGAAGAAGATTCAGCAAAGTCCTAGATGAGCAGCAGGATATGGAGAGAAAGTCCCGTTTCCTTGCCTTTCGTGGAGAAAAGTCTCCATTCAACAAAACTGAAAATTTTCTGGAAGAAAGAAATGTGCAGAGAATGGGGGCTCTGAAATAGGATTTACCCATTTTTTGTTTGCTTCTGTTGTTTTTGGATTGAAAGCAACTCTTTACTTTGGTACCGGCCTGTGTGTGCTGTGACCCATGCACACGTGTAGCAGAATGGATGAGTGTGTTGGTGTAGCATTATCTTGTAATTAAGATTTTCTTCAAATTTTTGTTATAGTGGGAGGGACACCTCAGAGGGTCCCACGGACCCTTAGTTTTAAAGGCTGAAAGGAACACTGGTAGCTTTTGTGTTATTATGTCAGTGGAGTTCTGTTTGGAAATGGTTCAGTAGCTTTTGTGTTATGTACACAGTCCTACAGATGTGGAGGAAAACATACCTCCGTTCCTGAGGAAATAAATCTGAAATAACCGATGTGTTTTAATTAAGAACACATAAATATATATGCAAAAGATCACAGCATGCATTATTCCTGTGCTACTGAGCATCATACATGCCCACTCAAACTGTTCTTCCTCAGATGGCCCTTTGCGGTTGGCTGGGCTATAAGCAACATTACCATTATCATTACCTCAGATGCAAATGTATCTGTACACTCACATGTTCATTCACATGAAGAGGTTTGTCTGGTTTGTTTGTAAGTTTACACTCCTCCCTGTCTTTTCCTGAGTTTTCAAGTTTTTCTGCTACTTCTGTTTTTGTTTGTGTGGTTCACTTTTTCTTTTGTAGTTGTATTTTTGTTGTTGATTTTTAATGGATGCGTCAGTTTATTTATGTGTTTGATTTAGTGGTCCTACCCTTCATGTTCTGCTTGTTAGCTTTTTCACCATCTTCTGGAAGTAGCAGGTATACCAGATGATAAAGGCGCACACTTTACACAAACTTGTTCACATACAGAAACTGATGCACTCCTTTTCACATGCACAGACATTCGCACACATGCACAAATATACGCACACACAGACACACACACACACACACACACACATGAATACAGGTATGCATGCACGCACAGACACACACACAAACACAAACACACACACACACACACACACACACACACACACACACACACACACACACACACACACACACACACTGACTGAAACCAATTTATTGTCAGATTAACCCATGGTTGTACTGACATTTAAAAAAACATGAAAAGAATGGCAACATTTTTCACTCAAAGAAAAGGAACATAATGAACACACAAAGACACGCGCACACACATACACACGCACACGCAAGCACGCATACATGCATACATGCGCACATGCACTCAAACACACACACACGCACGCACACACACACACACACACACACACACACACACACACACACACACACACACACACACACACACAAAACAAATACACACACACACCAAACTTACCATGCACGCTACACACTGTTTTAACCACTTCGCCCACCCTGTGTTGCCCCAGGTCTGTCAGCCGGCTGTTCCCTGCTGTCTCTGGCGTGGGCCCTCACCGCCTACAACGACGCCTTACGTCTCGCCTTCCAAACCTCTTACCGCCGACGCTTCATCTCCCTAGCTCTTCACTGCGCTTGGCGACTTTTCATGGTGTCTGCCAGGGTCGCTGCCTTCGTCGTTTTTGCCTCTTACTTCCACGCGTGGCTCTTGCTTGTTGCTGGTGAGATCTGCATAATGTATGGATGGTCTCGGTGTAGAATAGGGACTCTACATGATTTACAAAATACACCCTCTGGTATGGAGCCTCACAGATGAAGCATACGTTAATGATGCAGTTCACAAAAAGTAGAGACAAAATGTAGGTAACATTTTATTGTTTTGGGGGCACCAAAAGAAGTAAATAGAGTAGGAGCACCCTGGAGGGTGTTGGAATATTCACCTACCATGCAGTGTGGTTATAAAGCTGGCTAGTACAGATTTGTATTTTATTGCACCATTTGGATGAAACTCAAAATCTTACCAGGGGAGGGGAAGGAGGCCGGGGTGATGTATGTGCCCATACCTCCACACAATTCGATGGATTTCTTTTTTCTCAGTGGAAGCCCTGAGGCAGATCAGTACTTAAAAGACCAGCTAATGCACATTGTTGATGAATGACTACACACTCTTTGTTGACACTTGACAATGTAGCAGAGTGTGTGTATGTTTCTCTACAAGCCTTTTTAAGCATCCATCCTTTTCATGTATTAGGATTCGATTCTGTGTGTTGGTCAGATGTACACTTTTATGTGATGCCGACCAGGATTATCTGTGTGTTGGTCAGGTGCGCACTGATGTGTGATGATGACCTGGATTATCTGTGTGTTGGTCAGGTGTGCACTGATGTGTGATGATGACCTGGATTATCTGTGTGTTGGTCAGGTGCGCACTGATGTGTGATGATGACCTGGATTATCTGTGTGTTGGTCAGGTGTGCACTGATGTGTGATGATGACCTGGATTATCTGTGTGTTGGTCAGGTGTGCACTGATGTGTGATGATGACCTGGATTATCTGTGTGTTGGTCAGGTGTGCACTGATGTGTGATGATGACCTGGATTATCTGTGTGTTGGTCAGGTGCGCACTGATGTGTGATGATGACCTGGATTATCTGTTTGTTGGTCAGGTGCGCACTGATGTGTGATGATGACCTGGATTATCTGTGTGTTGGTCAGGTGTGCACTGATGCGTGATGATGACCTGGATTATCTGTGTGTTGGTCAGGTGTGCATTGGTGTGTGACGATGACCTGGATTATCTGTTTGTTGGTCAGGTGTGCATTGGTGTGTGACGATGACCTGGATTTTCTGTGTGTTGGTCAGGTGTGCATTGGTGTGTGATGATGACCAGGATTATCTGTGTGTTGGTCAGGTGTGCATTGGTGTGTGATGATGACCAGGATTATCTGTGTGTTGGTCAGGTGTGCATTGGTGTGGATGATGACCTGGATTATCTGTGTGTTGGTCTGGTGTGCATTGGTGTGTGATGATGACCTGGATTATCTGTGTGTTGGTCAGGTGTGCATTGGTGTGTGATGATGACTAGGATTATCTGTGTGTTGGTCAGATGTCCATTAGTGTGTGATGATTTCATGGATTATCTGTGTGTTGGTCAGGTGTGCACTGGTGTGTGATGATGACATGGATTATCTGTGTGTTGGTCAGGTGTCCATTAGTGTGTGATAATGACATGGATTATCTGTGTGTTGGTCAGGTGTCCATTAGTGTGTGATAATGACATGGATCATCTGTGTGTTGGTCAGGTGTGCACTGGTGCGCGATGACGGCCTACATCTGGTGGCAAGGTGCTGACTTTGGCCGCGGCAAGGTGGAGCAGGCTTTGTTTCGCATTGTGTCAGGTTTCATCTATATTTTTGTCTTCCTCAACATCTATGATGGGCCAACGAGGTTGCGGATCCTGTCGTTTTACATCCTGATGGGGGTGGAGAATGCTGCTCTGTTGCTGCTGGGTCTGGTCTTGGGTCAGCTGTCTAATGCCTTGGTGGCTGCCTTTAGTATCGTGGTGTCATTTGGACTTCTGCTGGGTGAGTCTTCATTTCAGGATTCTCAGCATAGAAGAGGTCATTATCTTATAGCGATATGGAGCTTCTGCTTTAAGAAAACTCTTCGTTTTGCATAGCTGCCGGTCCTTCCAAATCTTTCTGGAATTTTTGGAATTTAGAAATTATTCCTGAAGTCCAGAATCTTGTAGAAAAAAAATCCAGAATGTTAAAAATTTTGTCGAAGAATGTGGTGGGTCATTTTTGAATAGGGATGATAAAGTATTGCAGAATAAATGCCAATTGACTCGTGGTTGTTGTCAATTATACATATGGAAAATGCTTCTTTTTAAATCCCACATTTGTTAACCAGCAAACGCAGAATCATGCGCATGTGTGCATGCACGCACACCAATATACACACGCTCTCGTACACACACAGACACACACAGACACACACACACACACACACACACACACACACACACACACACACACACACACACACACACACACACATACATACATACATACACACACACACACACACACTCTCTCTCTCTCTCTCTCTCTCTCTCTCTCTCTGTCTCTCTCTTATATAAGCGGTGCGGATGATGTTAGCTGGGCACCCAAGGTCTGTCTGGGGTATCTGATTAACGCACATATCATACACCTGCTAAGTCTTGTCCATGAGACCCTGGCCTTTTTTCAAATCCTATCACTTCATAGATTTATATATTTTATGTACATCTGGCTTTCAGGCCAGAACACTGGTCTCATAACTTGGCAGAGGGGGTGTGGAGTGCATGGACTGTTTGGCATGTAGTGAAACGTCTTTACTGAAACTGCACACATTGCAAAAAGAGAGTACGTTTGTATTGTACTTGGTAGCAAATGTAACAAAAATGAATGTTGTGACTTACATAGAAGCAGATTGTAACAAAAATGTCTGTTGTGACTTATATAGAGGCAGATTGTAACAAAAATGTCTGTTGTGACTTACATGGAAACAAATTGTAACAAAAATGTTTGTTGTGACTTACATGGAAACAAATTGTAACAAAAATGTCTTTTGTGACTTAAATGGAAACAAATTGTAACAAAAAATGTTTGTTGTGACTTACATGGAAACAAATTGTAACAAAAATGTTTGTTGTGACTTACGTGGAAGCAAATTGTAACAGAAATGTTTGTTGTGACTTACATGGAAACAAATTGTAACAAAAATGTTTGTTGTGACTTACATGGAAACAAATTGTAACAAAAATGTTTGTTGTGACTTACATGGAAGCAGATTGCAACACAAATGTCTGTTGTGACTTACATGGAAGCAGATTGTAACAAAAATGTCTGTTGTGACTTACATAGAAGCAAACTGTAACAAAAATGTTTGTTGTGACTTACATGGAAACAAATTGTAACAAAAATGTTTGTTGTGACTTATATGAAAGCAGATTGTAACACAAATGTCTGTTGTGACTTGCATGGAAGCAGATTGTAACACAAATGTCTGTTGTGACTTACATGGAAGCAAATTGTAGCACAAATGTCTGTTGCGACTTACGTAGAAGCAAACTGTAACAAAAATGTCTGTTGTGACTCATGTGAAAGCTCTGTCTGGCAGGAGAGATGACATGTGAATTGCAAGTGCATCATCAAATTAACAAATTAGTTATGTCACAAGTCTGCAAGCTAAGTGATGAATTGGATTTCGACATGTATGTATAGGGTGATTCACAGATGATTAGAAATGGCGGTCACACAAAATTTAAAGCCTGAAAAGAAAATAGGTAGCCAGAATCATGCTATATTTCATACCAGGTGTTTTTTTCTTTTCGCTTTTTCTTTGCACTCAGCAAGAACCTTGAGATTGTATTATTTTTTTGTCCTGCAGACATAGGCTTTTTGCTGTCTTTCAGTTTTTTCAGATGTTCAACACTTGATGCATTTGGATATTTTATATATAGTTTGGCTGTTTTTCTCTGGGTTTTTTTTTTTTTTTCTTCTCTTTTTCTCTGATGTTTTTTTTTTCATCAAACCTACCTTTTTGACATCTGCAGTGTGTGTTTAATCACGAACATAATTGGTATGTTAAGAATTTCCAAATTTGAATAATCAGTCATACACTGAATGTGCCTGGAGGAAGAGGGGGAGGAAAACGGAGCAAGAGGTAAGGTGAGGTAATGTTGCTTACAGCCCAGCCGACCGCAAAGGGCCATGCCAGGGCTGATAGTAAGAGGGGGTGGGAAGAGAAGCGAGTCAGTAAGGCTGAGGGGAGTGTAGACCAATGATGAGGCAGTAAGGCTGAGGGGAGTGTAGACCAATGATGAGGCAGTAAGGCTGAGGGGGAGTGTAGACCAATGATGAGGCAGTAAGGCTGAGGGGAGTGTAGACCAATGATGAGGCAGTAAGGCTGAGGGGAGTGTAGACCAGTGATGAGGCAATTAAGGCTGAGGGGAGTGTAGACCATGATGAGGCAGTAAGGCTGAGGGGAGTGTAGACCAATGATGAGGCAGTAAGGCTGAGGGGAGTGTAGACCAGTGATGAGGCAGTAAGGCTGAGGGGAGTGTAGACCAATGATGAGGCAGTAAGGCTGAGGGGAGTGTAGACCAATGATGAGGCAGTAAGGCTGAGGGGAGTGTAGACAGTGATGAGGCAGTAAGGCTGAGGGAGTGTAGACCAATGATGAGGCAGTAAGGCTGAGGGGAGTGTAGACCAATGATGAGGCAGTAAGGCTGAGGGGAGTGTAGACCAATGATGAGGCAGTAAGGCTGAGGGGAGTGTAGACCAATGATGAGGCAGTAAGGCTGAGGGGAGTGTAGACCAGTGATGAGGCAGTAAGGCTGAGGGGAGTGTAGACCAATGATGAGGCAGTAAGGCTGAGGGGAGTGTAGACCAATGATGAGGCAGGAAGGCTGAAGGGAGTATAGACCAATGATGAGGCATTAAGGCTGAGGGGAGTGTAGACCAATGATGAGGCATTAAGGCTGAGGGGGAGTGTAGACCAATGATGAGGCATTATTTAAGGCTGAAGGGAGTATAGACCAATGATGAGGCAGGAAGGCTGAAGGGAGTATAGACCAATGATGAGGCAGTAAGGCTGAGGGGAGTGTAGACCATGATGAGGCAGTAAGGCTGAGGGGAGTGTGTAGACCAATGATGAGGCAGTAAGGCTGAGGGGAGTGTGTAGACCAATGATGAGGCAGTAAGGCTGAGGGGAGTGTAGACCAATGATGAGGCAGTAAGGCTGAGGGGAGTGTAGACCATGATGAGGCATTAAGGCTGAAGGGAGTATAAACCAATGATGAGGCAGTAAGGCTGAAGGGAGTATAGACCAATGATGAGGCATTAAGGCTGAGGGGAGTGTAGACCAATGATGAGGCATTAAGGCTGAGGGGAGTGTAGACCAATGATGAGGCATTAAGGCTAAGGGGAGTGACCAATGATGAGGCATTAAGGCTGAAGGGAGTATAGACCAATGATGAGGCAGTAAGGCTGAGGGAGTGTAGACCAATGATGAGGCATTAAGGCTGAAGGGAGTATAGACCAATGATGTGGCAAAGAAGGCTGAGGGGAGTGTAGACATATGATGAGGCAGTAAGGCTGAGGGGAGTGTAGACCAATGATGAGGCAGTAAGGCTGAGGGGAGTGTAGACCAATGATGTGGCATTAAGGCTGAGGGGAGTGTAGACCAGTGATGAGGCTGAGGGGAGTGTAGACCAATGATGAGGCAGTAAGGCTGAGGGGAGTGTAGACCAATGATGAGGCAGTACGGCTGAGGGGAGTGTAGACCAATGATGAGGCAGTAAGGCTGAGGGGAGTGTAGACCAATGATGTGGCAAAGAAGGCACAGCAATGATCAGAATGTCTCAGCGTTGTTCGAGAGCATGAGCAGACATCATCGTTAATTTACAAAATGCACACAAGCTGAGTGGTCGGTCATCTTCCTCCTTTTATTTCAAACATGCTACTTATTTATCAGCATAGTCATTGCCTATCCTCTCATGGTGACAACTCATCATTTGTATTGATTTGGGTATGTTTTGTTCTCCTACCTGTATCTTGCTCACAAAAATCTTTATTAATTTCTCATCATGTGACTGTCTCTGTCAAAGGATGACAGGTGTTTGTTGCATTCTCACCTGAATGGTTTGTGTTGCTTTTGTTATTACAGGAACATTGTGCATGATGGCGTATTACCGGTGGTTCCATCCCAGCGGTCCCATTAACTTCTGCACAGTCACGGTCACCCTGCCTCTGCACATGAGACCACAGTCATCACAGGTGAGTAATGTGGGTGTTCAGCTACTGCAGGTAAGGAATGGGAGTTTTCAGTTAGGAAAGGTAATGGTGTGAGTGTTCAGTCACCACAGGTAAGTAATGTGAGTGTTGTTACCACAGGTAAGTAGTATGAATGTTCAGTTTACAGGTAAGTAACGTGAGTGTTCAGTCTTAAAGGTAAGTTTTGTGAGTGTTCAGTTACCACAGGTAAGTAATGCGAATGTTCAGTCACCGTCAATAAGTAATGTGAGTGTTCAATCACCACAGGTGAGCGATTTGTTGGTCAGACATCTTGCATCTCATCTTTAATCCAGAGTTTTTCAATTGCAGATCATCTAGTCTAAATAGAATTTTCGGTTTTGAAGAAAAGTTGACCTAAAGTTTAAAAAATTAAGACTAATAATTTTTTTTTAGTTTAAAAAAGGCCAAAATCCAAATTGGCAAAAAACCCGAACAAAATGCAAAATAATGCTTGTTTTAATAAACAAAATGAAACAAACATATTTTCAGCAAATGTCTCCATATGTTCCAAACAACAGACTTCAAAAACTGCACAAAACAATTCTACCTAAGTCACAGTCCAAGTAAAACGAGGCCATTGCTGCTGTCTCCCCTTTGCCTCATCATACGCGGTGTGCATCTGTACACCAGTTTATATCACGTTGACTGATTGTTGTGTAGCCACTTACTCACTTAATAATGTAGTCCATGTTTGTTGTACTTGAATGCATAACTTAATTAAAGAAGAAGAAGAAAAAATCAAATGTTTAACTCTTTATGTATAGACATTCTGGGTCAGGAACATTCAGTCACATCAGTTTTATATAAACATTCCAGACGAGGAATGCGGAGAGTTCTGAATAGTATGAGAGTATCTTTATGTGTACATAATATCACACAAAACGGAATGTAAAGTGTAGCAGATTCAGGGGTGCTAATTTTCCGGCATGTTCCGGAAATCCGGTTTTACGATTGCTGAAAAAAATAATCTCCGGTTTTTGAGTTTGTTTGGAAAGTCATTTCCGGAC
Source organism: Conus ventricosus (assembly GCA_018398815.1). Classification (NCBI taxonomy): domain Eukaryota; kingdom Metazoa; phylum Mollusca; class Gastropoda; order Neogastropoda; family Conidae; genus Conus; species Conus ventricosus. The sequence goes on from CM031600.1 coordinate 95,638,527, forward strand.
TGGAAAAGCAGGGACAAAGAGATTTTAATAGCAGACGATAATAGGATCGTTGCAAGGGAGATTATTTGACCTCCGACAGTGACGTTCCTTGGTTGTAAAAAACGAGGTTTTTCACTTCGGGTAGCAGCATGCAGCTCTTGGTGCAAATGACAACTTGCCACAAGCAACTTTGTCAGCTAGTTTGTGTGCCTTTGTGTCTTTCAAAAACAAGAGTACAAAACCAAACAACATGAAGGTGTTACCGCCGGGGCAGATATTTCTACAGTTGAGAAAGGTGTGAAAAACAAGTGGAGGTGGGATTGGTTGCAAGATCGGAACAGCGATGGGGTATGTCATGGCGATTGGTGTGAAAAGGTCGAGTCGCCGGGAGTTTGTTTTTGCGTGCCATGCAACAAAACATTACTCTATGGCTCAAGTGGGAAAAAAGCCTTGCTTTCTCATGCAGAAGATGTGGATCATCGGCGCAATTTGAAGTCTGTCCGCCAGTCTACAAAGCTTGATGGAGCTTCCACAACTACCGTTACGCAAGACGGTATGGGAGACAGGAAAGCAGAACTGAAAGCAGTTGTTTGTGCATTTATTGCCGAACATTGTCTGCCCTTTTCTTTGGGGGGAGATCTTGTTGAGCTTGCTAAGAGGTTAGCTAGTGATGACAAAGCACTTGGTTCTCTCTCTCTTTCTCGTGGTAGTACAACTTACACCACTGTACATGGAGTAGCACATGCTATGAAGAAGGAACTGAGTGCAAAGCTGTCAGACAGACACTTTTCTTTAAATATTGACGAGGCTACAAATAGCAATAATGACAAGATTGTGAACGTGCTTGTTCAGTATTATGATGTGGAACTGGGAAAAGTTGTAGCAGAACACTTAGGGTCAAGAGAAGTAAATGTTGCAACAGCAGAAAATATCTTCAATGCAGTGTCTGGCATTCTATCAGAAAGAAAGTCATCAGAGAAGGCAACGGGGAAGAAGCGAAAAGGCCAAAGTGTGGACATCAGGCCATTCTTTGCAAAAAGGTCCAAAGATCAGTAAACTTTCCTCTGACTAGATAATATTCCTGGACTTGTAGAAAGTGAAATGAAGACAGCATTGTGAATTCTCTACGTGAGTGACAAAATATATTTGTGATGTCTCTTTGTGCCACAATACATTTTGAAATGAGAACAGTGTTGTGAATTCGTGTTAAGAATTGCTGGGAAACTTCACAGACAGTGTTTGTTTTTATACTTGGATAGGAAGTTTTAAGGGCAGTATGCACTTTGGAACAAGACAAACTATTTTAACCAAGAACTTCATTATTCAACACTTCATGTGCCTTAACTACAATCTGATACCAGATTCAGCAACGTAAGTATTCATAGTGTTTGTGAAAGGTGTTAGTAATGAATCGATGAATGTTGTTAATTTTCAGGTTTACAAGAATTTGAAACTTATTTTATAGATTGGTTTCAGGTTTTGGGTTCAGGAATTTTTTTGGTTCAGGTTTCGGAACTCTTTGGTACTATCACCCCTGCAGATTTTATGTATAATACAAAACATGTTCAACAAGTATGCCTTCTTCACATGTTACAAACAGTGAAGAAAAATGCACTCCTCTGATAGCAGTCAGCATGAACAGCACTCCCCTGATAGCAGTCAGCATGAACAGCACTCCCCTAATAGCAGTCAGCATGAACAGCACTCCCCTAATAGCAGTCAGCATGAACAGTACTTCCATGATAGCAGTCAGCATGAACAGAACTCCCCTGATAGCAGTCAGCATGAACAGCACTCCCCTGATAGCACTCAGCATGAACAGTACTCCCCTGATAGCAGTCAGCATGAACAGTACTCCCCTGATAGCAGTCAGCATGAACAGCACTCCTCTGATAGCAGTCAGCATGAACAGTACTCCTCTGATAGCAGTCAGCATGAACAGCACTCCTCTGATAGCAGTCATCATGAACAGCACTCCTCTGATAGCAGTCATCATGAACAGCACTCCTCTGATAGCAGTCATCATGAACAGTACTCCCCTGATAGCAGTCATCATGAACAGCACTCCTCTGATAGCAGTCAGCATGGACAGTACTCCTCTGATAGCAGTCAGCATGAACAGTACTCCCCTGATAGCAGTCAGCATGGACAGCACTCCTCTGATAGCAGTCAGCATGAACAGTACTCCCCCTGATAGCAGTATCATGAACAGCACTCCTCTGATAGCAGTCAGCATGAACAGTACTCCCCCTGATAGCAGTCATCATGAACAGCACTCCTCTGATAGCAGTCAGCATGAACAGCACTCCCCTGATAGCAGTCAGCATGAACAGCACTCCTCTGATAGCAGTCAGCATGAACAGTACTCCCCCTGAGCAGTCAGCATGAACAGCATCTCTGATAGCATCAGCATGAACAGCACTCCTCTGATAGCAGTCAGCATGAACAGTACTCCCCTGATAGCAGTCAGCATGAACAGCACTCTTCTGATAGCAGTCATCATGAACAGTACTCCTCTGATAGCAGTCATCATGAACAGCACTCCTCTGATAGCAGTCATCATGAACAGCACTCCTCTGATAGCAGTCAGCATGAACAGCACTCCTCTGATAGCAGTCAGCATGAACAGCACTCTTCTGATAGCAGTATCATGAACAGCACTCCTCTGATAGCAGTCATCGTGAACAGTACTCCTCTGATAGCAGTCAGCATGAACAGTACTCCCCTGATAGCAGTCAGCATGAACAGCACTCCCCTGATAGCAGTCAGCATGAACAGTACTCCTCTGATAGCAGTCAGCATGAACAGTACTCCCCTGATAGCAGCATCATGAACAGCACTCCCCTGATAGCAGTCAGCATGAACAGCACTCCCCTGATAGCAGCATCATGAACAGTACTTCCCTGATAGCAGTCAGCATGAACAGCACTCCCCTGATAGCAGTCAGCATGAACAGCACTCCCCTGATAGCAGCATCATGAACAGCACTCCCCTGATAGCAGCATCATGAACAGCACTCCCCTGATAGCAGTCAGCATGAACAGCACTCCCCTGATAGCAGCATCATGAACAGCACTCCCCTGATAGCAGTCAGCATGAACAGCACTCCCCTGATAGCAGTCAGCATGAACAGCACTCCTCTGATAGCAGTCAGCATGAACAGCACTCCCCTGATAGCAGTCAGTATGAACAGTACTCCCCTGATAGCAGTCAGCATGAACAGCACTCCCCTGATAGCAGTCAGTATGAACAGTACTCCTCTGATAGCAGTCAGTATGAACAGTACTCATCTGATAGCAGTCAGTATGAACAGTACTCATCTGATAGCAGTCATCATGAACAGTACTCATCTGATAGCAATATCATGAACAGCGCTCCTCTGATAGCAGTATCATGAACAGCACTCCTCTGATAGCAGTATCATGAACAGCACTCCTCTGATAGCAGTATCATGAACAGTACTCCTCTGATAGCAGTCAGCATGAACAGCACTCCTCTGATAGCAGTATCATGAACAGCACTCCTCTGATAGCAGTATCATGAACAGTACTCCCCTGATAGCAGTATCATGAACAGTACTCCCCTGATAGCAGTATCATGAACAGCACTCTTCTGATAGCAGTATCATGAACAGCACTCCTCTGATAGCAGTATCATGAACAGTACTCCTCTGATAGCAGTCAGCATGAACAGCACTCCCCTGATAGCAGTCAGCATGAACAGCACTCCCCTGATAGCAGTCATCATGAACAGTACTCCTCTGATAGCAGTCAGCATGAACAGTACTTCCCTGATAGCAGTCAGCATGAACAGCACTTCCCTGATAGCAGTCAGCATGAACAGTACTCCCCTGATAGCAGTCAGCATGAATGAAAATGCTGAATATTGGGGGAATACTTTTTTGTGCATTTTTTTTTTAACTGTTTATACCATCTGAAGTAATATTCATAGAAAATTTACGTCTGTTTTGTATTCTACAAGACGTCTGCATCACTTCACATTTTGTTTTGGGTGTATGTTTGTTTTTTGGTTTATTTCATTTTCTTTGCCTCAAGTTAATGACCAAATCATCGACTTTTCTTCTGTCAGGCATTTGATTGTGTGGATTTTCATGTTCTGCAACATGGTAGTTTGATAGACCTCCTTGTGTGGTGTTAAGGTAAAAGAAAAAATGAAGTGATTCCTATTTTCAAGCAGTCTTAAGAAAATTCACCGTTTAGATTTTACATTTCATTATTACTCAACAGTATAGTTGAATTTTATAATGATTTTTGTTGTTGTTTTTTGGTGTTATTATCTTCAAATGGTGAATAGCCTTTTTTATGGTACTTTTTCTGTGTGTGTGTGTGTGTGTGTGTGTGTGTGTGTGTGTGATTTTGCTGATCCTTACAAGTGGGCTGTCTGTGATGAATTCAAACTGAGATGATTTGCAGTGTGAAGTAAGGCTAACATCAAAAACTTAAGCTCTCAGCTGAAATTCTGCCATCTTTGCAAGAACTACTAATGAAGTTGTGTTTACCCTCTGAAAGCCATTAGTTGTCTGTTCTGCAAAACTGTATTTGAAACTGTAATTTGTGCAGTTCTGTTGTTTCGCTACGTATAAAGAAACACATAAGATGTTCTTCAAATTATTTCGTGTGTGCATTTACAAATATAGATGTTCCGACATTGAACAGAGAATTAAGATAAATGTACAGTTTTAAAAAGTCACAGATTTGTCGCATTATACATTTTTTCTGCTCTTTTTCTGCATGCACTTGAGCAACAGATTTTGCATGTTTTTGTCAAAGAATCGACAGATTTGGGATTTTTGAACAGTTATGTTTGTAAATGTTTTCCAAATGAATAATAACTGTTTGGCATTCTTTACTGAATACTTGATACTGTTAGGTCCATTATTTATGTATCTCTAGCGATATCTAGCTGTTGTTGTCTAAGTCAGTGTATGTAGATTTTACAGTATCAAGTCTTAGTATGTGGTGGAAAAAACAGTACAGATATTGCTGATGTGGCTATGAACTACAGTGACAACCAGACTGTAGCAGAAAAAAAATAGAGGCAGAATGGCATGATGTTTGTAGTTTGACCCTGTGCATTTGAAGTGACCTTTCTGAACAGGAAGGAGAAAGTCAAGGTCAAGGACACAGTCCTGCACATCTCTCTGTGGAGAATGACCCCCTCCAACTCCCCACCACCCCAGCAAAGCAGGAGGAGGGAGGCAACCTCACGCTGTCCTACCTCCTGGACTCTGCCAGCAAGGGGGAGCTACAATGGCAGCGTGGTTTGAACACCAACGACAGTGATATCAGCAGCATCCTGTCAGAAGACTGTCGGAGTTCGTCTAGCTTTTCTGCCAGGTCAGCTGATGGTGTTAGGTCACTGTAGTCATGTTATCTCGTTACAGAGCAAATACCAGTGATATGCAGTATTCCGTAGACAGGCCCCAAGCTTAATAATTGTCACATGCGAAATTGTGTCCAGAGAGCACAGCATTAAGTGCATGAATGTGCATGTGCGTGCATGCGCACACACACACACACACACACACACACACACACATGCACACACACACATATTATCATACAAGCCAAGAGTGCAAATACTGTCTGGAAAATATAATGGACTGAAGTTCAGAACAATGTAAATTAGCGTTTTTACTGCTTCAACATATGAAATATATACTTGACTGGGTTTTGTTATTCTCAGCGTGTAATCAGCCCGTACAATTCACACCAGTGTCTACACACTAAACAGGAGAGAAGGAACAATGCAGACAGTTTGGACCAACAGAGAAATGTTTTAACAATATATCTTACATTGCTTTTGAATCGATAGGTCAGCCATTAACTCAATGCAGATGTAACTTTCTGCCACAACCGTGACACGCTGAGACGCACTATTTTCGGTATTTTTACAAAAAATATACAGACAGAACCAAACCGAATACAACAATAAATATTATGTTTTTTGAAAACTTCAAATCATGTTCTTTTAGTAAAAAAAATACTACAGTCCAGTGCTCAGTACACACTTCACTCGCCACTGGTTTGAAAAGTGTAGGCAAACAGCTATCAGCAAAAACTTTTTCTCCACATAAGTATGGATGAAAAATCAATATGATCATAACTGTGGTCAACACAATGTGTAGTAAACACATAAAAACAATGTATCTTTCACACACCCAGCTGTATGCATGGTCTAAACCTCAAACAGAGAGCTGCTGTCACATATTTGAAGAAAAAATGCAAAAATTTCATTATCATTTGGTATGTGCAACTCGCCATCGTCACTCATATCGTCTCTGTCCGATTCGGCAAGTTCGGAAAACAGTTCTAGTTCTTCATTTGATTGTTCTTCCATTATTCTTTCCATTACTTCTTGAAATAAGATGTTTCTGTTCGCTACGACTCGCGGACGCATCGGTGCCGACAACATGATGAACACGGGCAGCCAGAGTTATCTCCAGCTATCCCATAATATGAGCGAAAAAGTAGAATCAAATGCAAGATATACACCAAAGGGAGAGTACCACCTAATAGAGGAGATCCTCAGCTTTCTGTAGACACCACGATTGTTTCCCTTAGACCGCACAGCTGCATGTGAAAATTCGAGTAAATCGTCGATCACCTGGCGGGCGACGTGTCTGTGCGAAGCACTCAACCCGTCATCGGCCAGGTGATCGACGAGGCGGCAATGAGTTAATGGTAATTATCATACTGAAAAGTCTTACTGTTTTTGTGTGCAACCATCAGACAGGAGCTAAATACCACATTGATAATGTACACCTGCTTCAGGGTGCGTAATAAGACCAACATAATGATATTCATCATATGCATCAAGCTCAGCCTCTTCCTTTTTTCTTTCTTTCTTTCTGCGCACGCAGGCTGATACTCCTGCGGACACTGCCTGTATAGACAGGCAGTGGAGTTTTGTGTGTATGACCGTATTTATCCTGCCATTAAGGCAGCCATACTTCGTCTTCAGGGAAGGTGCATGCTGTGTGTAACGAAACGTGTCATCCATACCAACAGCCGAACTGGCTTCCGAAAGCTGGTGATGGGATTTTGCGTGTGTGCAAGATGTTGTGCGTGCGTTCACACACGGAACCTCAGTTTATAGTCTCATTCGAAGGACTGTATGGGGAATGGAGTCAGAACCAATGTTAACTCTGAGGGAAAAATCCCCCTGTACCGAAATTCGAACCCACAACCCCAGGATCACGAGTCTGGCGCTCTACCAACTGAGAGCCTCTTCCTAAGATAGGCAGTTTTTCGTAAAGATTAGATAAAAAACAAACAAAACAGCCTACCTTATAGAATTAACCGCTTTTACCCATATGTTCTCATACACCAGCACATCAGTGAAATGTGTGCCAAGATTTGTGAAGAAAAATATAAAGTGAATGAATTGGCATTGTTTGTATTGGTGTGTGAAATGGTGTGATTTGCTGTAGAATGTGACAGTTTAGTAGGCTCTCAATGTTTCTGCAATGACAAGTCTTTTTTGCCTGTGTCATGCAAAACACCAGTTCAGAGGAGCCAGATGCATGGCATGTGGTGTGCTATTGGTTGTCTATGGGTAGGGAGGAGTTTCTGTACGGTTTCTTGTTTCGTTACTGAGAGTTACAAAAGTGTTGGAGTGTACTTGTGGTGTAAGTGTATGCTGAGTGTGTTGAATTTACAGTGTACTTTGACTGCTGACACCTATCTAGGGAGTATTACTGTGTAGATTTTTATGTGTGTTACTAGTGAAGTCTGTAGAACACATATTTGTTGAAAATTTACGTTTCTGCTGCGTATTGTTCATTTGTGTTTTGCCCAGTTTTGAGAAGTCTGTCGTCTTTCCTCTTTTTTTTTTTTTTTTTTTTTTTTTTTTTTGCTAATTTATGTTTGGCAGGTCATAAGTAGCACACCCCACCAAACCCCACCAGTACAACACACACCCTCAAACACAAGTACATGTGGATCACATGTGAGAACACCACTCCTCTCTCTCTCTCTAACATAAATCCACAGACCATGATCTACTGCATACTTACACTAAGTGGGGATTATGGATGCATGTGGAAATGACAGTACAGCGGGCTGTTTCAGTTTCCTTCATGATGATTGTTAGGTAGGTGCAGACGTATGTATATAAATGACAGTACAGCGGGCTGTTTCAGTTTCCTTCATGATGATTGTTAGGTAGGTGCAGACGTATGTATATAAATGACAGTACAGCGGGCTGTTTCAGTTTCCTTCATGATGATTGTTAGGTAGGTGCAGACGTATAAATGACAGTACAGCGGGCTGTTTCAGTTTCCTTCATGATGATTGTTAGGTAGGTGCAGACGTATGTGTATAAATGGCAGTGCTGCAGTCTGTTCTGTTTTCCTTGGTAATGAAAGTTGGGTAGGTACAAATGTGTATGTGAGAATGATAACACTGCAGTCTATTTCATTTTCCTTAGTAATAAATGTTTGGCAGACACAGATGTGTATGAAGATGACATCACTGCAGTCTGTTGAATGTTGCTAGGTAATGAATGTTGGACAGACAGAGATGTGTATGAAGATGACTGAACAAAGCTACCATCTGTGATCACAGACACTGAAGCTATCATAATCCCCACTTAGTGTAAGTATGCAGTAGATCCTGGTCTGTGGAGTCGTGTCAGAGAGAGAGAGGTGTGTGGTGTTCTCACACATGATCCACATGGACTTGTGTTTGAAGGTGTGTGTTGTACTGGTGGGGTTTGGTGGGGTGTGCTACATGTGATGATGGAGTAGAGGAGAGGGAAGTAAGTCCTATATGTGTTAGTGGAGTGGAAGATGGGTAGATGTGTATCCTACATGTTAATGTGGAGTGGCAGATATTTGAGTGAATGGGTCCTACATGTCACAGAGGAGTGGAAGATGGGAGGATGAGCGTCATACTTGAATTAAAATAGAGCAAAGAGTGAATGGTGATTGTGTCCTGTATGTTAGTGGATGGAAGATGGGTGGGTGATTGTGTCCTATATGTTAATGGATGGAAGATGGGTGGGTGATTGTGTCCTATATGTTAGTGGATGGAAGATGGTGGGTGATTGTGTCCTATGTGTTAGTGGATGGAAGATGGGTGGGTGATTGTGTCCTATATGTTAATGGATGGAAGATGGGTGGGTGATTGTGTCATGTATGTTAGTGGATTGAAGATGGGTGGGTGATTGTGTCCTATATGTTAGTGGATGGAAGATGGGTGGGTGATTGTGTCCTATATGTTAGTGGATGGAAGATGGGTGGGTGATTGTGTCCTATATGTTAATGGATGGAAGATGGGTGGGTGATTGTGTCCCATATGTTAGTGGATGGAAGATGGGTGGGTGATTGTGTCCTATATGTTAGTGATAGAAGATGGGTGGGTGATTGTGTCCTATATGTTAGTGGATGGAAGATGGATGGGTGATTGTATCCTATATGTTAGTGGATAGAAGATGGGTGGGTGATTGTGTCCTATATGTTAGTGGATGGAAGATGGGTGGTGATTGTGTCCTGTGTGTTAGTGGATGGAAGATGGGTGGAAAATGACTGAACAAAGCTACCATCTGTGATCACAGGCACTGAAGCTATCATAATCCTGACTTAGTGTAAGTATGCAGTAGATCATGGTCTGTGGAGTCATGTCACAGAGAGAGAGGTGTGTGGTATTCTCACACGTGACCCACATGTACTTGTGTTTAAAGGGTGTGTGTTGTACTGGTGTGGTTTGGTGGGTGTGCTACATGTGATGATGGAGTAGAGGAGAGGAAGTAAGTCCTATATGTGTTAGTGGAGTGGAAGATGGTAGATGTGTGTCCTACATGTTAATGTGGAGTGGCAGATATTTGAGTGAATGGGTCCTACGTGTCACAGAGGATGGAAGATGGAGGGGGCCGGAATAGCTCAGCTGGTAGAGCGCCGGACTCGTGATCCTGGGTTGCGGGTTCGAATTTCGGTATAGGGGGATTTTTCCCTCGGAGTTAACATTGGTTCTGACTCCATTCCCCATATAGTCCTTCGAATGAGACTATAAACCGAGGTTCCGTGTGTGAACGCACGCATAACATCTTGCACACACGTAAAATCCCATCACCAACTTTCGGAAGAGAAGGCCAGTTTGGCCGTTGGTATGGATGACACGTGACACATAGCACGCACCTTCCCCGAAGATGGAGTATGGCTGCCTTAATGGCGGGATAAAAAAGGGTCATACACACAAAACTCCACTGCCTGGCTATACAGGGAGTGTCCGCAGGAGTATCAGCCTGCGTACGCAGAAAGAAAGAAAGAAAGAAAGATGGGAGGATGAGCGTCATACTTGAATTGAAATAGAGCAAAGAGTGAATGGGTGATTGTGTCCTATATGTTAGTGGATGGAAGATGAGTGGGTGATTGTGTCCTGTATGTTAGTGGATGGAAGATGGGTGGGTGATTGTGTCCTGTATGTTAGTGGATGGAAGATGGGTGGTGATTGTGTCCTGTATGTTAATGGATGGAAGATGAGTGGGTGATTTTGTCCTGTATGTTAGTGGATGGAAGATGGGTGGGTGATTGTGTCCTGTATGTTAGTGGATGGAAGATGGTGGGTGATTTTGTCCTGTATGTTAGTGGATGGAAGATGAGTGGGTGATTGTGTCCTGTATGTTAGTGGATGGAAGATGGGTGGGTGATTGTGTCCTGTATGTTAGTGGATGGAAGATGGGTGGGTGATTTTGTCCTGTATGTTAGTGGATGGAAGATGAGTGGGTGATTGTGTCCTGTATGTTAGTGGATGGAAGATGGGTGGGTGATTGTGTCCTGTATGTTAGTGGATGGACGATGGTGGGTGATTGTGTCCTGTATGTTAATGGATGGAAGATGAGTGGGTGATTTTGTCCTGTATGTTAGTGGATGGAAGATGGTGGGTGATTGTGTCCTGTATGTTAGTGGATGGAAGATGGGTGGGTGATTTTGTCCTGTATGTTAGTGGATGGAAGATGGGTGGGTGATTGTGTCCTGTATGTTAGCGGATGGAAGATGGTGGGTGATTGTGTCCTGTATGTTAGTGGATGGAAGATGGTGGGTGATTGTGTCCTGTATGTTAGTGGATGGAAGAGGGGTGGGTGATTGTGTCCTGTATGTTAGTGGATGGAAGATGGGTGGTGATTGTGTCCTGTATGTTAATGGATAGAAGATGGGTGGATGGGCATGTCCTACATGTTATAGTGGAGTGGAGAATAAGTGGATGAGTGTGTATGTAGATGACGTGACCATGATGAAAATGAAATTTGTTGTGATCCACGATTTAGAAATGAACCCGATGTTACAATCTACCGCTTGATGTGTGACAGCTCATCGACCTGACAGGAAAAGGTCACTCTGAGCGCAGTCCGTCACCATCTGGGTCGTCCATGACCTTCACCTCAGACCAGGCTACAACAGCTCTCCACAGCAAGATTCCCAGTCCCCGCAGTCCCAAGGTCACCAGAGCAGCGTGTGGTGCACCGAGTCCTCTTGGTCCAACCCCAGCTGCATTGGGGAGAACAGGACGGTGGGTGTGGACAGGGGAGGGGTGGGAAAGCAGAGCCGGGGGGACAGGGCCAGCAGACAGACAGGGAGCTGAAGGACAGCGCGCCCTGTCGTCGTGATCCACGGGAGACATCCAGAGGGCGTGAAGGAAGGCGATGCTCTCACTGTGGCTGCAGCATCTCTCTGTGTTCAGAGCAGTCGTTGATGTTTGAATCAGACTGTTCGGCAACGCCCACCGCCCTCCATCCACATTGCTGTCATCGGTGTCCTACGAGTCATGACACCACTCTGTCTTCACTGAATATCAACCAGCTGTGGCGTGAATCTGTTCGTCGTGTCATCAGTTCAACTGTGATGGAGGTCTTCCCTGCACTGAACAATACAGGCAGCTCCCAGTCGTCCAAGTGCTTAGACAGCAGCCAGCAGGAATACAAGTTTCGTTCTTCATCTGGCGAGAGAGATGTGTCTCTTAGAACCCAGGTGGAGAAAAGCTGGCCTGAGGTCAGAGCCCCACTGGCACAGCCAGAGAGTTCAGACCTCAGTGGTCGATCGTCTCCAAGTCTGTGCAGCAGTCGTGATCCCTCCTCACCCCATTTTCTATTGTCACAGTCAGCACCCTCTGACCTCGCCACGTCCACCCCGTTCCCTCACCCTTCCCGAAGTGGCCAGCCCATTGGCCCTGATGTTTTGCGATCCTCACGTCCTTCCAAAATGTTCGGCCCACGTCACCAGACCAAGGGGGGGTTATTTCCTCCTCTTGATCCTGATCACTGCTTGCGGAGCGGTGTTCTTGATGAGGCCAAGGTCTGCGCTATGTTGGACCAGCTGAAGAGGACCAGCGGGAGTTCTGTACTGTCTCAGTGCAGACAGCTGTCACCACTCAGGACGGACTGTCTGGACACCTCCCCCCAGCGTCTGGGTCGCAATGTGGATTTGTTCGACAGTCAGGCCTGGAGACGCTGGCTGGGTGGCCTCTCTCTGAAACCTCGAGGTGTGAATTCAGCATGGAAGAAGAAGGGACAGAAGCCATGTTTGATGATGGTCCAGGTCCGATTCAGATCACACTTCACAACATGAACAGTCTCAGCATCGAGGAATGCCCAGTGCTAAAGATTGCCGTGAAGGTTTGTATCGATATTTCATGAATTTAGAGAGTCCTGTTCATCATCTGGGTGGTGGCATTCATTCCAGCTCCCAGCCAGATGTGTCTCACCTTTCTCCTGCTGTACAGGGTGAGCAGAGCACACTGCTGAACTCTTCATCGCTCTCTCACCATGGGCCAGGTCTGCCAGATGATCCTGAAGCAGGTCCAGGCCTGAGAGGCCTGTCTCGCTCGCGGTGCCTGTTCATCTGACCTGAGATAGGTGCCTGTTCATCTGACCTGAGATATATGACGGTACAGCTCAAGAGTCGCAAAGCAGTCCACTACCGAACGTTAGAATGTGGACAGTGTCATTTTAAGGGGCAGCAAGACTGAAGAGTTTTAAGGGGACAGCAGTCACAAGGCAGCCTGATTTTTGTTGTTAAGTGTAAAATAAGAATTTGCAGTTACCAAACTAGTTTGATTAGAAATGTGCGTGAAATCAGGATTTGATAGTCACAAAATCAGTGTTACTAAGGCCATCCTGTTGCCATTTAGTGTGATGTCACTGCTACAGTACTGGTAAAATTGTGTAAATGCAATGCATAGCCTCTATGGATAAAGTTAGGGACCTGTACCCTGCAAGTTCGCTATACATCAACGAATTTGAATGGTCCTCTCAACACTGTTCTGTAAACTTTGAACCAGAATCTACAGACCACGAGCTGCTGAAACTCGGTAAAAGCTTACAGAGGTCGCCACATTGTTGTGCATGCCAGTGAAACAATCAACAATAAAGTGATGTTGACACAAAGTCTACAGTCGGTTGATCATTGCACACAGTCTATGGTGCAGTGATCTTCACACACAAGATGTGCTGTGCTCAATTAGAAGTGACCCACTTTGGCAGAAAGCTTCCATTTCTCAACTGCACTTAGCATGCCTGGCATTTTTGAGAGAGATTAACATTTTTCATCTGATTTAAGATTTTACGGCAGAAAGACTTTTAACAAAGTTTCTGGTGCGTTTCTAGACGATGTCATTTAACGAGATGTGTGAAAGTTGGATTTTTTTTTTTTTTTTTTTTTTTTTTTTTTTTTTAAATGACTGGTGAGTTGATTTTAACATGGTGACAGCCCTGATGTGGCCCTTTGCGGTCGGCTGGGCTATAAGCAACATTATCTTATCTTATCCTGGCATGTACAAGTTTTGTATGTAAGGGAGACAAAAGAACCCGTTTCACTTTGTTGCTTGAATTGCTTTGCACCATGCGGTCTTTTTGGCCAAGATTGCAAACTATGACTGTGATGTCACATATTCAAGGGAATCTACTCTAAAATGCTTTTTAAAGTGGTAACATGGTGAAGCCAAGGCAGCTGGAAATTTTGGGCGGCAAAGTTGATTTACTAAAGATAGTTGGCCTGTACAGAAAGAATATTAATGTTTAATTTTTGTGTGTGTGTGCACACAACAAACATTTTTCTACTTTTGATCTTGTGTCTCCTTTGATACAGTGACCAAAAACATCTTTAGCATACATGTCTGTGTATCACCCTCCCTTCACCTTTCACCTTGACATTATAGTGAATAAGAGTGCATACAGACAACCCTGTCAACATGAAATCCCCTGTAGAACAACCCTGTCAACATGAAATCCCCTGTAGAACAACCCTGTCAACATGAAATCCCCTGTAGAACAACCCTGTCAACATGAAATCCCCTGTAGAACAACCCTGTCAACATGAAATCCCCTGTAGAACAACCCTGTCAACATGAAATCCCCAGTAGATCACTGATCCAACAAACAAACCAGTCAACATTGAATCTCTGTAGATCATTATCCCCACAAATAATCCTGCCACCATTGAATCGCTCTGGATGATTGATCCTTCAATGAAATCCTGTCAATATTTAGTTGTTCTTGAGATTGACACTTCAGTGAAACCCTATCAACATGGATGACTGACCCTTCAATAAGATCATGTCAACATCCCTGTCTACATTGAATCTCTCAGGACGATTGACTCTTCAATAAAACACTGTCATCATTGAATTATTCCTTTGCATGATTGACCCATCCCTAAAACTCCATCAGTATTGAATTCCTAATGATGATTGACTCTTCAGTAAAACACCATTGACATTAGATTCCATTGGATGATTGACCCTTCTAATAAAACACTTGTCAGCATTGAATCCCTCTGGACGATTGACCCTCTCTGTGAAGATCCTTCAGACTGTGGTCTGTCTAAATGCTTTCCAGTTATCTTGTAGATGGACAACACTGACAGGATTGAAGCAGTACTCTGCGCCGTAGTGCCTTGCCCGTGTACTTGGTAACCATGCGCAGGAAGAAAAGCTGGTGGTGGTTCCACCCACCTGTGTCCACTGTTATGTCTCTGGTGTCCGATGGAGCCCACTGTCTGCCATGAAAGGTGCTGTGTGAGATCGCTGTTGGAGAGTGAACAGAGTGACAGTTCTTCCCACCAGTCACATGAAGTATCTGGTTCTGGAGTGGAGCAAAGAGAGAAGTGAGACTGAAATAATGACTGAACGTGATTTACAAAAAACAAACAAAAAATCTCTTCGATCGGCACCTTTTACAGACAATATTTATCTTGTTTGGATTGAAGTGGGAAGAAAATTAAGAAATAGATTGCTTAAACTGTTTTTCATGTTGGTCTCTTTCATTTATGCATATTAATGTATATTTCAGGCTATGTGTTCAGCCAAATTTTGTAAGCTTTCTTGCGACTGGTGAGAAGTGATGGGATTCATCTGTTGGATGATGGTTGTATCCAGTAATGAGAGGAAGTCTAATTGATGGGTTTTTTTTTCTTTTAATCTTTTATGCTGATTGACAAGGATGATAGAGATGATACTATGACATTTGCTTCTAGCCAGAGGCTATATGACGGTGCCGTCCTCAACGTTTCCTGTAGCTAATATATTCTGAATGTTTCCTGTAGCTAATATATTCTGATGTCAACCGGGCCCAAGAAAACCAGACACCTGCAGTGTTGGGTCTGGAATTTTTAGCAGAGCTGTCCAGGATGTGTGCACCAAGTAGATGAAGCTCAACTGCATGGTTTCACCACTCTTCCTATTTTCAGCCCGTAGCACACTCTGCTCTGGGTAGGAACCAGCTGGTTGGAAACCTTCACAAAATAAAAGATGGGAACCGAACCCATGCACTGCTGGCCTGCACACCACGACACTTACCACTGTGCTGCAGCTGATTATGGTCATGTACTGGCACTGGGATATCAAAGTGCATGAACTTCACTGGCGGTCTGCACATGAACCTGTTGTGACCTTCACAGAACCACGGTCAGCAAAGGGCCACTGACAACTGGCTGGACCTTGTTTCTGCTGCTGTTGCAGTGTTCAGTAGATTTTTCCAGAGATTTGTGTGTGTGTGTGTGTGTGTGTGTGTGTGTGAGAGAGAGAAATTTTAATTAATACATTGTTAGCTTCCTCCAGTTTGGCATCCTAAAAATGTTGCTTGTTTCAGTGATACATTTCATCGCTTGATTTGATCATACTGTAGGTTTTACATGATTAAGTAGGAGCTAGAGATTTTTTCTTAACTGCTTTAACCAAACGTGTTTTGTATTCTGTTTCATTTGAGCTATTCAGTTGTACTGGCTGTGATACCAAAAAAAAAAGAAAACCAGAAAAAAACAGCTTTGATTGACAATTAGTTGCCTGTACTTTGAATGCCTTTGTATTAGCATGAATTTGTTGGAAAGGGCGTATTAGTTTGAATAAGGTTTGCTGGAGGAGTGGGAGTCAGCCTGCAGTGTGTGTGATGTGTGTCACCAAACCAAGGGAAGAAGAAGATTCACATTATCGGTGAAAGAGAGGAACTGTTGCGCTTCAACTCGTGGATGTTTTACTTTTTTTCTTTAGTTGCAATTTTTCACTCGTGTGACAATCATTTTTCTCATGTGGATCAAAGCTTGACCGGTGTTCACACCAGTGCCAGTGCTCATTAGACTGGATTCTGCTTAAAGAATTTTTTTTCTTTTGTTTCATTTCATGTTAAAGAGTGTATTCAGTGCTACCAAATTTAACATGCTTGTAACTTGTGGATGTTTTTCTTTATATTTGAATTGTCTTTTACAACTTTCCGTATGTGTACTCAATGTAAAAAAAATGCGCTATTATTTTATTGCAATATCTCTTGGCAGTATTTATATCAGGCCGGAATCTGAGAATGTTTTTCTTCCTGATGCCCTTCAGTATTGAGGATTTGCTGTATCAGTCACCTGACGCCACCCTCTGCCCCTTCTTTGGTTTGTTTCATACAGGTGTGCGTTGTTTCACTTCCAAGTCTTGCTACCTTTACAGTTGTTTGTAGGAGATACTGTTAGAAATCACGTACAGTACTGTTCAATTTACAGCGAATAGTAAAATGATATTTTTCAAGCTGAAAAACCTTCGCAGTAATTTGAACACATACATGTGATGTAGTGCTAGGGGTTTGCTGCTTCTGCCTGATTGAGCAGACACACTGCATGATTGGGCAGGTATATTTTCATCATTCCTCTTTCCTTTTTTTTCAAATTTATTTTGAGAGTATTTTTTTTCCAGTAAAATTAAGAGATTGATTTTTTCATTTGGCTTTGTTTTTTAGTAACGTTTTACTTTTTATTTGGTTCGTGCGTTATGTATGTTCACTCGGTAGCTGCGTAACTTAAGTTGTGGTTTTAATGCTTGATTTTGCTTGCTGGTATCAAATTTATTCAATGTAATAGTCTAGATGCTTTTTCACTTCAGGTTCCTTCAAAGTCTAGTAACGTAGAATGCTGTATCCATAGACAGTTTCACTATGTAAAGATATAGATGTCATGTGTAATCATTGCCTGCTTCTCCATCTCGTACAACTGCTTTTTTTCCCCATTATATTCATACCAGATATTTCAGTACTTTAATTTCCTTGCGATAGTATGGGTATGAGTGTGTTATCGTATCTAGCTACTATAAACACAAATGCTTATGTGTGAAATCATGGGTGTGTGGTATTTCACAGCTGTCTCCATAGTTGCATTATATTGTTTCTTCTTCTCATTAGCTTACACTGTGTAAAGTTAAGTTGATGGGATGAACATTTTCTCCATAGTTGCTTTTTTTCTTCTTCTTATTGGCTTACACTGTGTAAACTTATGTTGGTGGGATGCACAATGATAATCATGTGTAAAGTTAAGTTGATGGGATGAGAATTTTCTCCATAGTTCCATTTTTTTTTCTCGTTGGCTTACACTGTGTAAACTTGTGTTGGTGGATTGCACAGTGGTAATCATGTGTAAACTTATGTTGGTGGGATGCACAATGATAATCATGTGTAAAGTTAAGTTGATGGGATGAGAATTTTCTCCATAGTTCCATTTTTTTTTCTCGTTGGCTTACACTGTGTGAACTTGTGTTGGTGGATTGCACAATGGTAATCATGTGTAAACTTATGTTGGTGGGATGCACAATGATAATCATGTGTAAAGTTAAGTTGATGGGATGAGAATTTTCTCCATAGTTCCATTTTTTTTTTCTCGTTGGCTTACACTGTGTGAACTTGTGTTGGTGGATTGCATAATCATGATCATCTCTGCCCTTCATCTGCTTCTAAGACTCTTCAGACATCTAATATTGATGCACACTTCTTTGCTTGTACAACATTGATTTAGGTATCTCGGTTTATATCAATGTATACTTCTTTGCTTGAACAGCTGTTCAGGCATCCCATGGTTTTGTATTGATCTAGATACTTCTTTGCTTGCTCAGGTGTCTCTAGGTTATATATATGTATGTATACTTTTTTGCTTGTACAGTTGTTTAGGTATTTCTTAGCTTGA
Organism: Conus ventricosus; assembly: GCA_018398815.1. Taxonomy (NCBI): domain Eukaryota; kingdom Metazoa; phylum Mollusca; class Gastropoda; order Neogastropoda; family Conidae; genus Conus; species Conus ventricosus. Next base: position 95,656,948 of record CM031600.1, read on the forward strand.
CATCTGTGCATTCTTTGTTCCTACAATTATTTTGGCGTGTCCTAGTCTGTGTTTTTCCAAGCCAGCTTTGTGAATTTGAGAAGGAATTCTATTTCTCATTCTCACTGTTGCAGTGTGAAGCTGAATTCTTTTTTTTTTTGTATGCAATGCTTGTTTGTTTGTTTGTTCTTGCTTTTAATCCATTGTGGAGTAAAAGTCACAAAAGATGAATGAATGTATCGGGAAGCAGCAGCAGCAGCAGTCACCGACAGAGAAGAACCATCCAAGTAGTTGTCTTATATCAAAATTTGCCAGGTAATCGTATGAGTATCGTTGCCACCTGGTGCCCTGGGCAATAACCCCATAGAAAATTAACTTCAGAATTTTTCAACTGTAAATTTTGAGAAATGTAGGTCCATGGTTTGCTTTATCACCTGCATGATTGAATACTTGCAGAACAGGCTGGGTATTTCATTTAAACTTTTTTTTCTTCTGTTTTTTAAAGCAACACTGTCAAGCATCAGAAGAGCCAGAATGAATGTTGTGTAGAATCGAAGGTGTGGCATGAACAGCATATTAGTTTAGAGTCCACTGTGCGGAATGCACAGTATGCAATGATCTCAGTCTTCATGAAGGTGACCAGCTTACTGTTGTAGTCACATCCCATCTTTCCTGCCCAAGTTTTCCCGTTCTTTTATCGGGCTGAACTTTCAGAGAACGTCATGTCTCCGGGGAATGATCTGTGTGTCACATTTCATCGAATGATCTCTTTCCTGCATAACCATGCAGTTCTAACGATCGCTTTCCTGCCGGAGAGAAATTTCTAGTCAGATGCCAGTGTAATAGCCGTACCATCTGTGTGTGTTGTAAGGAAAAACAAGTGGAATGTGTATAGATTGTCTCTCATTCCAGCGCGCCACTCTTTGTCATTTCTTGTTACAATTCCTTTGCACCTCCATTGCAAGACTTTTTATGCTATATTTGTGGTTGAGAATTTGCGTACCAAAGGGATCCATCTTCACTCAGACACGCTCACAGACATTTTTGTGAGAGATCTCACTGCCCCAGTTCTGGGATGGATCCAACTTGTACCACTTGTTAGTCCTTTGTGAATGTTGTTGATGGCTTTTGCAATTTCCCATGTGAATTTTTCTCCCCTGTCTTGAAAGGTGTCGAGGAAAGGTGTGTTGTCTTCTTGTGGATTCTTTTTATTCTGAATTTTGTTTCTTTTTACCAGTCTTGGCTGATTGAACCCATTTTATTCCTGCATAACGCGTATAATATTACTGCGTTTTCATAACTCGTTTTTTTTTTTTTTTTTGTCATTTCTACATTGGGTCGAAAAATCCAACTGATTGTACCTTTAGCCTGCACGCACATTTACAACCAATTGTGTGCCAAGGAACGTTAGGAGGGGGAAAGGTATAAACTCATGTGTGCTGGGTTTCCCCCCCCCCCCCCCCACTTTATGTTTAAATCTATTCAAAACAGAACCATAAAAGGTAACCAGGGAAAGATGAAAGATTTCAATTCACCCAGACAACAGTGATGATAAAATCGCAACCAGCAACAAAACAGATTATGTAAAGTCAACAATAATAGGATCCTACATCAGATTTGAACAAATTGGCTTCATAATAGACTCCTCCACTCCTGTCCATCATCCTTGCTATGCAACCGCAGTTCAGCCCATTGCTATACTGCAGACACGCTCTCTGGCATAGCTGAGACAGCAGTGTACGTAACGACTTGCAAGTCTAACCAGCATTATCCCAGAACAAGTGAAGGCATTATAAATGATTATTTCCTTCACCTTTCAAAATCTGAAAACAAAGAAGACTGTAAAATATGAATAAAAGCCAACAGTTTGACCCTACAATCAGCTAAGCCAGACATTGTTACTATCAACTTGTGCGTGTTCGAAGACGTGCACAAAATATGGTTTATTGTGTGTTTAGGTATGTTTTATGTGACAGTGGTGTTAGTGTGGATGTATAGTTATTTAGGGTGATCTCCCAAGGAGAGAGACAATGTGTAAGGGAGACTTGAATATGCTGTGGTTGTTGGTGATGCTTTGAATGTGTAGCAGTTGAGTGTGATCTCCTTCCCTGTAGGAAAGAGTGTGTGCGATTGAACACGGTTGATTTTCAGATTTCTACAATTCATGCATGTGTATGTCATCTGTGTAAATGAGCATTAGGCAGTATGTACATGTTTGATGTCACTATTGTTTTCTGCATCTTGTGGCAGGAAGACCAACTGAAAAATAAGCCTATCCCATACCCCCCTCTTTGAGGGACAACCTGTTTGAAGAAGAAAGTGCAGCAACTTAAGACAGGGAACTTTCTCTCATTTCCTTCTCTTCTGTTTTTTTCCTCCATTTTTTTCCTTCTTTCCAGTGTGTTATTGCAGGCTCTCAAACTCTGTTCAGTTCTCAACCTCTTATTTTTGTTTTGTTCGTTCGTTTCATTTTCTTCTACCACCTTTCATTTTTGGTCTTTCTTATGTTTTATTGTCATCTCACTTGCACGCTCCTTTGCCCTCCCCTTCCCTCTTTGATTTTTTTCCCCATGTTCTTTTTCTCCAATATTCTGTTGCTGGTGATCCGTTTTAATTCTCCATCTCTTTCCATTTCTTTTTTTCCACCCTCCCTCCCTCTTTTCTTTTGTACATTTTTGTTCCGTGTTATATTATTACAAAACGGATGTCTCTCTTGGTTGCTACCCTCCCACTCCACTTATCTCTCGCCTTTTAATTTTGTTCCTTTCTGTTTCATTTTCTTCTTTCTTTCTGTTCTACTGTCTTTCCTTTTGCACAGTTTCCAACTTTCTGATGTTTTATATTTGGCCGTCGATTTTCCGCATCAGTCAGTCGATCTGAACCTGAACACTTATTTCTGCTTGATCACCTGGAACAGATACTGTGCGAGTAACCTTGCATAAAGAAACTGTCTCCTGACTTTCAGCGTTGGTTTTAAATCGCCCAAACATGCAGGAGAAAGTTCTTCAACGCGTTCCAGCGACAGGTTTCCCAGGGACTTCAGTTTATGCCAAGTAAGGACCTATAAGGACCATTTTCTAAATTAGTAAGCACCTCTACATTAACATTAGCAGCATATATATATTACAAAACGTACTTGTATATCTCTTCATGAAAATGCACCAAACACAGCGTACACCCAATATAACCTGGCTGCTGTACTGCAGAATCAAATCACACTGAAAACTGTTTCCCTTGTTCAGTCTTCAGTTAGAACAATGTCTTGAGTCTCTTGTCTTCCACTTCAATCCACCGTTTGTTATCTTGTTCAGTCTTCAGTAAGAACAGTGTCTTGAGTCTCTTGTCTTCCACTTCAATCCACCGTTTGTTATCTTGTTCAGTCTTCAGTAAGAACAATGTCTTGAGTCTCTTGTCTTCCACTTCAATCCACCGTATGTTATCTTGTTCAGTCTTCAGTAAGAACAATGTCTTGAGTCTCTTGTCTTCCACTTCAATCCACCGTTTGTTATCTTGTTCAGTCTTCAGTAAGAACAGTGTCTTGAGTCTCTTGTCTTCCACTTCAATCCACCGTTTGTTATCTTGTTCAGTCTTCAGTAAGAACAATGTCTTGAGTCTCTTGTCTTCCACTTCAATCCACCGTTTGTAATCTTGTTCAGTCTTCAGTAAGAACAATGTCTTGAGTCTCTTGTCTTCCACTTCAATCCACCGTTTGTTATCTTGTTCAGTCTTCAGTAAGAACAATGTCTTGAGTCTCTTGTCTTCCACTTCAATCCACTCTTTTCACACCTAAAACCAGCTGATCCTTTAACCTGACAGTCATAGCTGATACTTAAACTTGAATGTCAAGCTTTCACAACAGAAGAGATAGTTTTTTTTAAAAATGACACTGAGAATGAGAAACAAAAACAAAACTTATTAGTGGTCATGGGCACTTTCAGATCCTGAATATATGTCGGAGGAAAAAAAAGAGCACACACACATACACTGGCCTTAATCTGCATTTTTTCCATTCTTTTTCGACCCTTGTGATGTCCTGTTGAACACTCTCTGCTTCATTTTTTCTGTCCTTAGCTAACAAACGCAGAGTGTTGGATCGTTCAATCAAACTGAAACTTCTCTGCTCCTGAGACTGGAAGCTTAGACGGTCAGCCTCTTCAAGTAGATGACGTGCCTCATCACTGGTGCATTTATGTTTCTTCCTCGGGTTGACCAGTTCTTCTCCTAACCTTTCTCTTCTCTTTTTCCACAGCTGCCTCCTCCTCTTGCCTCTGTTCAGCAAGGTATCTGTCATATCTTCCCTAGGCTCCTGATGCTGAGACAAGGAGTTTTTTTGTCAATGACAACTCCCTCCACACCTCCCATATTATGAATATGGTCTAGCACAACCCTACGTGCCATCGACGCCAAATGCAGTGATCTTTCGCACACAGAACATCGAGCATAATGTTTGTTTGGGGGATCCTTCAGCAACCAGTCCTTGTACTGCTTTTTTTTTACCCAATGATCCTGAAATGCACTTTCCTGGCATTTAGATTGCCTTGAGCAAAGACTGGAAAATGATGGATGTAAGTATCAGTCTTCACGCGAAACGAGACCTTGAGAAAAACCAAAACTTCCAAGCTGAAAGTTGTCTGCTAGGCTAGGGCCGTTTGTCAGAACTCGTTGGCGAGCAGATTTCGGAGTAAGTACCGCTTGCTTCCGAGATTTTCCAACCAGCATTTCGCCATTGGTGATTTTTTTGGCTGTCATAAGGACTTGCAAGGACCTTGATGCTAATATAAGCACTTGTAAGGCCTTACTTGAGGTGTTTTCAAAATGTAAGGACCGGTAAGGACCCTGGAACCCTGAGCGAGTGTTGCCGATAGTGGGTCGAGTCCATGTTTTCACTTGCCTGGCTGCGCCCTAAAGGGTCAGAGCTATGCACTTGCGGTGGCAAGAGTGGAGCGGTCTATTGGGACGGAAGGTGATCTTATCTGCCCTCAGAATCTTCATCCATCACACATTGTTCGGCCATTTCATTTTTCTTGTCAAGTATGAAGTGGGGTGCACTATTGTTTTCATTTACCATTTGTCAAGTTTTTATCAAAACAAGCATGAAGGGAAGTTGCACTGACAGTCTTTTTATAACAATAGTAAAATAAAAAGTTTGGGATATATGCTGTGCATCCACGGAGCATTTTTTGCCAAGCAGTAGTGATGTATACAATACGCCCGCTAAGCAGGCGTAAGGTTTTAAAGGTGTACACTTATGTTGTAACGCCATGAATACGAGTTTTGCCCAAATGGTGTACTAGTCTGGAACAAAATTGGTTCTACTTTTTTTACTATTGAACATGTACCATCTGAAACAATTTTGTATGATCATGCGTGCTTTTTTTCTTTTTTTTTTTCTAATAAAATATCATTCAGATTGAACTTGTCTGTGTCAACCAGCAGCACAGACCACTTGCATTTGTTCCCGATGAGGTTTCGGTACAGCCCACATGATCACAGCAGCTGTCTAAGGGCCTGGTATGACTTTCATTGTCAACAACTTCCAGAATATTCAGACCAAACCTGTAATCACTGCTGCTCTTTACCGTTTGTTTTTTAAAAACGACATTTGGTTGCAAGGATTCAATGCTTGCGTGCTCTCTCTCGCTCTTACCATTCTCCACCCTACATACACAACTGTGACAAAACGAATCTTTTCCTTTAGTTCACCGCGATTTACATTTCATATTTACAGCGTCGGAGCCAAACCTAAAATACATACTCAAACACATGCTGACAAAATCCAAAGGGGAAGAGGGGGGTGAAGGAAGAATGAGGGGAATGGCATCTATGGATGACTTTCTTGCCTGCTATGAACTGAGCATGCCCATTATCACAGATACTTCGTCTCCACTCCTTACACCAATGCTGTTACCCATGGTTAGTGTTGACATCCAGTTTGACCACCTCTATATTTAAAAAAATAAAAGCCTCACCCAACAATGAGGGATACCAATCAGGTTTCATCAGAAACAAAACAAAATTACGCAGCTTTTTAAAAATACTGAAAGAAAACTTGCACACAACGGTGACAACCCTAGAGTCATTACAAAAGCTCAGATCTTGAATTGCTATAGACGTATAACTCATGCGTCATTACTTCAGGCAAACAATCCCAAAAGAATCGTGTTCATCAGTTCTTTTTTTAAAAATAAAATGTCGTAAACTACAGGCCAACAGTAAAAAAACAACAAGCAAACCCATCTACATTTGTTTTGACTACAACCCAATGCATCTACGACAACCAAATGTTCGACTTGGCACCACATTGAGAAAACAAGGTTCTCTTTTACTATATACATTGGTAACAGACAACACCCGCTAGGGAAAAAAAAAAGCAAGAAAATATCCTAGTCTGATGGCCCCAATGAAAAGTACATGTCTAAAGGCAATCCATGCGCTGTGCAAGAGTTGTCTCCCATGCTGGTATTCATCATCATCATGGAACATTGGAAAACTGATATTTCCTGTCCAACATCATACCTTTCCAACACAATGTGATGATCATCAACAGCAAACTACTTGGGAAAATTCGTGCTATAGTATTTTGAAACAAGCAGTAGCTCCTAAAATGTCATTTTACCTTGCATCCATCACTTAAAAGCGTCTGGTTTCTGTTTCAACGACTTGAGTAATTATTGCAGAATACTTTATATACAGTTACACAACGGTCACTGCGTCATAGACAAGCACAAACTCTGCTCAGGACCAAGGTCTGGTACACATGCTGAGCAACCAACCGCTCGTTGCAAATTCAAATTAAAAAAAAATATTAAAAAATTCTGCATTTTTGTTGCAAAGTAAGAACGGCCCTGTGTTATTGCATGGTAGTCTGTCGTTTTTGTGTACTGCAGGACATGATGGCCCTGAAAGGCTGGTGTGGTTGACAGGGATATTATGATAGAGAATCATAATGCAGCGCATATATTGTGGCAATCCTACTTCTACTGTGGCTTGGTGCAGTTTGCCAAGACTAGTTAGGGAATGGGGGTCGGGAGTGGGGAAGTATTTGAACAAAACCCAAAACATTCCATTCTTTGGACAGTTACTGTGTTGGACAGTAATTCAACCATGGCTGTGATCAAGAACAAGCTGAAGACTTGGGGAATGTCCATCTAAATGTCCATACAATGATTTTGCATTTATACTATCATTATTTTTTCTTCCTCAAATGATACTCTTTTTTTTTCAATACAGACTGAGCAACATTATGTTCAAACTGTCACTTTCATACATCACTGTTATGCTGACAGATTTTTCTGAACTGAAATGAATGTAAAATTCTATCACATATAATGTAGGTCAGCAAACAAAATGTGTAAAAAGTGTTCCTGAATACAACTGTGCAACTCCCTGCACTTTTCCAGGCGCAAGAACCCAGACAACTGAACATGTTTAACACCAACCCTCCCCACCTCCCCCATTTGCCCCCCTCTCCCCCCCCCAAAAAAAAAAAACAAAAAAACCTCCCACTTTGTCATTGCTTCCAAAAAAAATCCTGGGCTATTAGGCAATGAGAAGTTAAAATTATTATTATAATGAATACTTATATAGCGCCTATTCTCAGCTGGAGACCAACCTCTAAGCACTTTACAATCCACACTCATTTACACAACCGGTTGCCTACCTGGGTAGTGCCGACTGAAGAGCTGCCAGCAGGCGCTTCATTCAGTCGTTTCCCATGTCATCCATTCAATATCGTTCACTCAATTTCCTTACTTCCTTCACTCTTTCCATTTCTCACGCAGGGTGCATGCTATGTGTAATGTGTCGTCCATACCAACGGCCAAACTGGCCTCTTCTGAAAGTTGGTGATGGGATTTTACGTGTGTGCAAGATGTTATGTGTGCATTCACACAGAACCTCGGTTTATAGTCTCATTCGAAGGACTGTATGGGAAATGGAGTCAGAACCAATGTTAACTCCGAGGGAAAAATCCCCCTGTACCGAAACGGCCGGGCGGAGATTCGAACCCACAACCACAGGATCACCAAGATTACGAGTCCGACGCTCTACCAACTTAGCTATTCTGGCCCCCAAGCTATTCCGGCCCTGGAAAGGGTGTAATATTCTAATGTGTAACATCAATAAAATCAATTTCAACTGGACCATAGCATGTAAACACATAAATCATTCAAATTATTCTGACATGAAAAGAAAGCTACATCACAGTCATAAAACATGCCGCACCTTCACACAACACAAAATGAGTGCATTCTGTGCCATGGGAGGAAACAAACAAACATAAAAGCCATGCAAGCAATCTGTTTATCCTAAAGATGCACATGTCCAACAGACTTGAAGACGGTTCAATTCCTTCCATACTTTCAAAATGAGAATAGTTTCAGTTTCATCAAGGAGGCGTCACTATGAGAATAGAAAAGAATATAGTGTGCTGACAATCCCAGAGAGCCATGTACAAGCAATAAAGACACCATTTACGAAACGCGAAGCACAATCTACGCATACGAGATGATGCAATTAGCAAGTGCCCCCTGCTGTCGTTTATCTGAAGGCAACCACACGTTTCCAGAGTTTCCAGGTCACAGGCACTGTCCCTAAAACTGGCCTGGGAGGAGCTATGCATTTAAAGTGATCGCTACAACTGCTTCTGGGCACACCTGTCTGTGTGTGTGTTGGTGCACCTCTTGAAGGCTGCTGTAAATACAGTGTTTAAGTAAGGAGAAAAAAAAAAAAACCTAGTGAACTCAAGAACTCTTACAATTAACATTTGAGGGGTACAGAGTACTATGTGTAAAACGATGTCGGTGCATATAGCTCGGTGCTCACAATGGCATTGCATACACAGAGGGAAGCTCCCAGTGCTGGAAGAAATGCACGCACAGACCTGTTCTCCCCAAAACTCTTGTTGCTGGACTCTTCCACAAAAATGAATTATTTTCTGCAAAGAATGTGTTGTAAAAGCTAGGAAAGGGGGTTGTGGGGTATGTTCTTTCTATCTTCCAAATTTTTGTAAAAGTGGGGCAGGGGTGGGGGGGGGGGGGGAGGCACTTGCTTTACCTACCATCGTACCCCTGACACTGACAGGGATTACACGGCTGATCTTGCTGTAACTACAGTAAAATGCAGGTTCTTCCAACACAGTTTCCTTCACATATCGGCATATTTAGGCACAAATTCATGCTCCCTTACCAGCCCTGATATGGCCCTTTGCGGTCAGCTGGGCTATAAGCAGCATTATCTTATCTTATGCTCCCTTACCATTTCTTTTTTTTTTTCTTTTCTCAATATTTTGGGGCCTGTAGTTCGCATGTTGTCATAGAACCAGACACGGTCAGATGTGATTTCATGCACTACAGCTGGCAAGAGTTGTCGCTTTCTGGGCCAAGAAATTGGAACTGGCAAACCATGACAACACCATGGTTGTACTCCACAAAAGCTATTACTACTCAAGAACTTCATGTTCAGTGGCCACACAAAATATGGCAAAATCGTATGGGTATACAGATCTGCGAAGATACCAGTTAGGGAACATAGAGAAAGGACCTTGGACATCCCCTGGAAAATTTAGATATCTGCAACATGTTGCAGATCTCTTCTACCATTAATTACTTTCTGAACCTGCAATGTTTTTATCTGGCAGAAAAAGTGGCTGTGGGGACCAACTTTCAAATGTCTGACTTTCTCCAAAAAGATTTTTTAAGACCTGAGATATGCCATGTAAAGCTACCTTGCCCGTGTGCTGCAACATGCACTACAGATCATGTGCAGACATCTGCAAGGGAGGTCATCTGTGTTAACGCTCACATACAGCTTGCAGGATAAGTGGACGGGGAGTACACTGCCATTTTCATGACATATGCTGCTGGTGGGCATGCCCGAAGCAATTTTGCCTGATCGGCTGGCTTAACAGTTCAACCAGAGACAGGAAATCCCAATCAAGGGAGTGAAAAGATGCAGCCATAAGCAGACGGTCGATATCCCGACTGATGCTAGCATGCACTTCAAGTTAATTGTTTTACTCTAGATGTATTTGCTTGACCATACAATAGAAAGACAGCCATTATCTTCCCCTGTTATTTTGTTGATACTCTCTGGGAGTGTCACCGATTCCTAAAAACAGCTATCATCAAAGCACATATCACAGCAACTGCATGACTTCAGCCAAGAGTAGACAACTCCACCTGCCTGAGCTCTGCCAGTTTCTAAGGTCTTCCTCCACCCCTCCCCTAACCACCCCCCCCCCCCCCTTTCTCTCTCTCTCTATCCCCTCCCTGTTCCCCCATCCTCAGATCATCCAGTATGGCTGTAACCCAGTGCCCTTGACTCCACCAACCCAAGTCCTCCTGTTGTTTATTTTCTCTCCCTTTCACCCCTCCCTGTTCCCCCATCCTCAGATCATCCAGTAAGGCTGTAACCCAGTGCCCTTGACTCCACCAACCCAAGTCCTCCTGTTGTTTATTTTCTCTCCCTTTCACCCCTCCCTACTCCCCGTCCACCTATCCTACATGACTGTTGCCCAGTGCAGACAACTCCACCAACCCAAGTCCTGCCTGTTGTTCAGGTTATCTCCCTTTCACCCCATCCCTTCATCCCCTCCCTGCTCCCCACCCACCTATCCTGCATGCCTGTTGCAGAGTGCAGACAACAGCACCAGCCTGGGTCCTGCAGCCTGCTGTTCAGGCTTTCATCACTACCCTCCATCCCCCTGAGAGTAAATGAAGGACGAGGCTCAAATGGAAAATCAGCATCAGTCCCCATCCCCATCCGACCCCCAAATATTCTTCACGCACTTGAAAAAGAAGAAAAAAAATCAGTCCGCCAGACCAGGTGGGCAGGGAGAGGGCCGATGGTGATAGAGCCAGCACACGATGGTCCCTGTGGTCAGCTCATTCCCAGCTCTCCCAGTCGTCGTCCTGAAATCAAACAGCACTCCACTGTGGAAAAGGCTGCCTGGCTGTGTTCTCTTCAGCTCATTCACAGTACAGGGAAATGGGTCAAGGAGAGATCAGGGTCCCCTTTCATTCCAGTGTATTGATGTCATGTTAAAAACAACAACAGCAACAACAACACTGCAACCAGGAAGTCTGACGTTACTAGACAACATCTTATCTGTTTAGGTTTCTGATGAGGACACGCTCTGTGCAACTCCCCTGTGACACAGAACTTGCTCTGATTTATGGCCACCACATCTTAAAAAGAAAAGTTTAAATCTTGAAGTTCACAGAAATCAATGATTTATTACACTTTGTAAACAATAATCCTGTTTAGATCCTGTTGAAGAGCAAAGATATACGGATTTTTCTCAGAGACTTGTGGTGTGAGGGTCACCAACTCAAAAGCTTGCACTGTTTCTTTCAGTCAGTGTATAAAGTATAATTGTCATCGGTGACATTATCAGGTGTTGTTTGCATCAAATCAATGAACTTGACAGAATTTAAGCTATCAAGTGTTAATACAAAAATGACAGGGTAAAACCAATGTGGATTCATGACATAAAAATGCTCACAGAAGACAGGTCTTTCTGATGAATAAAACAGTCACTTGAACAAAAACAAAATGAAGCAGCCGCAAGATTCCTTCCAACATCTGCGCTGCACAAATTATGAGCTATATCATGATACTGATATAGTACAGATGCATCAATATCTGTAATGGCTGCCACTATAGTTTTGCATTATTTACTCTAGTCTTGACTGCTCCATTTTTGTGATTTACTATTTCTACAGAATGATATTCACTGAGTGGAAAGCATGTAACAACACTCGGAAGGATTCATCCTTGTGTACTACAGTTCCTGTCATTCATAAAATCACAGGTTGCTGACCCAGTATTTTTTGTCACCTTCTTTCCTTTTCTATTTTTTTTTTTTAAAAACTGTTACACCAATGAACACCAGTGCAAACTCTGTGAACAAACTAACTGGACCCAATTTTAGATGCATGTGGTTTATGACTGATCTGCCAAATCTCCCGGCATTTCCATGCTGCGCTCTCTATGATCACATTCCAAAACATTTTGCCTTTTGTCATCCACTCATTCTTGGGACATCATAATGGTGATGTCTGCCTACAATCTGGAAGTGTGCTAATCTATTTAGCTCTTCTTGTATTGTTTCATTCTCAAAAAGAAAAAAAAAATTTAATCTGTTGGTCTACATGACACAACAAAGATGTTTCTGAGAATCATCCATTTCATTGTCAGGGATGTCAGTGGGAATAGGGATGTCTGGGGATGTGTGTGTGTGTGTGTGAGGGGGGGGAGGGGGGGGGGGATTCAAATCCCGAGTAAATCATCCCATTCATCCCTCCACACATCATCCACCCAGGCTCAGTCAGCATCTGACTCACCATTCTGTATCATGTCCTTCATGGTTTGCATCATTATTCTCATACTCACTGCCGTCTGTGGAATACCGTTTTGTTCATTTTTATGACTGTAATTTGTAGTGGTTTGACTGTGTTCAAAACATGGCAATTTTTTTATATTTTAACTTAGAGCCTTTTGCGTTTTTATCCCATCACTGCTCCACTAAAGTAGTGTCTTCTACGTTTTCACCATTTGACTTTTTACACAAATTATAATTCACTGTTTGATTCAACATTCATATTTTCAGTTCAATGAGTGATAATGTTTGTAATTTGGACACACTTTCCGCATGGGCAGGTGGATCTACTTGATTTCGGGGGAGATTCCAAATTGATTTTGTGCAAATGCTTCTCATCAGACAGGTAACCCAGTTTCAGTAGCAAGCCTGATGAGCTCTGAATATGGTGAAACGGCCGTGGATTGCTAGTTCTGCTGGCCTCCATATTGGTGCACTACAGAACTTACAGAGCACTCACTGGACAACCTCTTATGCCCTCTTCCCCTTGATCTTTAGTCTGTTTTTCTAAGAATTTATGTAAAGATGGTTTAGGATACTTGCACCATCCCCTGTATGGAAACTGAAGGTACCAGGGCCAGGTTTTGTTGTCATGACAAACACTACATTAACATAGTTCAACTGCACTGTACTCTGTGGTGTTAGCTCTGTGAAGGATGAAGAATTTCTGTCTGTCACTACACCTGGGCCTGGCCTTACCTCCAAGTTGATGTTATCTCCCAGCTTCTTGGCCAAGTCTTCCGCCTCCTTCATGTCTTCCTCGGTCAGCTCGATGTCCAGGTCCTGCTCCCACTCATCGTCCACGTCTGACAGCACTGCCAAGACACAGACACACACGTGTGGACATGCAGACAGTTTCAGTCTGCTTGGACAGCTAATGATAGGGCCGACGCCACAGAGAAAACACATGTCAGAGAGTTCTGTCATGAAAAGAGGAATCAATGCAAAATATATAACCACTGAAAGAACAGCCACACATCTCCAGCGAATATTTACTCCAAAACTGAATGAAGTCACACTTTCATTAATGATTACTCAAATTTCAGGTTCATCAAACAATGTCAGAGGACCATTAATTCACTTGCATGAACCACAATTATACAATATTTGTTTTGTGTGTGGATAAAATGTTGTCCATCGTGACTACAACCATTCATAATATAGCAGTATGACTGTTGACATTGTTAGGGAGATTAAACAGAATGTTCTCCACTGTGTATACAAGCATAAATAATATAGCAGAACTTTGACTTATGACACTGTTGCGGCAGATCAGATAGAATGTTCTCCACTGCATACAACCATTTATTGTGCACATAGCAGTCTGACTGTTGCCGTCGTTAAGGTAGACTGGATGGAATGTCCTTCACTATGTATAACCATTCATGATATATAGCAGTCTGACTGTTGCCGTCGTTAAGGTAGACTGGATGGAATGTCCTTCACTATGTATAACCATTCATGATATACAGCAGTCTGACTGTTGCCGTCGTTAAGGTAGACTGGATGGAATGTCCTTCACTATGTATAACCATTCATGATATACAGCAGTCTGACTGTTGCCGTCGTTAAGGTAGACTGGGTAGAATGTCTTTCACTATGTATTATAACCATTTATTGTGCACATAGCAGTCTGACTGTTGCCGTCGTTAAGGTAGACTGGATGGAATGTCCTTCACTATGTATAACCATTCATGATATATAGCAGTCTGACTGGTGACTTTGTTTGGGCAGATCAGATACAACCATCCATAGCAGTTGGACTGTTGACAGCTTTAGATCACATTTTTGTACTCGACTGTATATATCTACTCACTATCTATCAGTTGGACTGATGACATCATCAAGATAGTTAAGACAAAGTAAAGCTAAAGCCTTTTTTTTTTTAAAGATAAAATCACACCCAGTTTTTAAAAAAAAAAAGGTATCTGGTGACAAACGCATACTAAACTAAAAGAAGCATATTGGTGTAAAGACATACACACACACAAACACATTACACAGTGTAACACAGTAACCTAAAATAAAACGTAATGATACAAAGCCAGGGATGGAAAAGAGGCAAACATTTCAAGTTGATAACTCGGTTCCTTCCACCAAAGAAATTCGTAACACCACAATTCTTATCCCCACCCTCTCCCTGTCTTGCTCTTTTTCTTAAATCTGGATGTATCTCCGTTGTCTTTCTGATCTTTTTTTTTATTCAGTGGTTTAATTACTTAGGTACATGCAAGAAAACTGATCAGTGGCTGGACCCCCTCTTGAACTTCTGCCATATTCAACAACTGCAAATGATGAGCATGCTAGTTCTTCCTCTTAAAACCAGAAAGGAAAAAATTGTCTTCACATCTTGTCGACTAAAAATAATACAGAATTAAACAGAAGTAGTACCATCACCACCACCTCCTACATATCACCATCCCCAATCACCACCCCGAAACCATTTAAAGTGAATTCCAGTTCAGTTTCTTCCATTTCACAACTGATTTCTGCTCCAGTTGTTAAAGTTCATGCAACCCAAACCTTCTCGAAGGTCTAGTAACCCTTAAATAAACACAGCAGCCACCTCCCCACTCCCTGTATCTGTCTCTTAAGGCTTTCTCAGTTCTCTGCACATTGGTAAAATACTTTTGTTTTTTTCAAGCTCTACCTGTCTCTTGCGGGAAAGACAGACCTGTCGATAAAATAAATATGTTTGAAGTAAACAGACTGACAGTTCTCACTTTTATTCTATGTGAAACAAATAAATTGCAAACTATGATGAAACAACTGTTCAGAATATTCATATATCCCCTCAGTCCATTAGAAAAACAAGTACTTTTTTCTCATTTGAATCCAAATATCATATTCAGTTAAACAGTACATAAACTGAGGTACTGGTGATTCCAAGAGTGTGCACACACACACACACACACACACACACACACACACACACACACAAGATGTATACGCACTCCACACATTCAGCTATAGCATTCAGAAAACATACGATACTGCCATACCAAAAAGAAAAATTTCTAAAATCAAACATGGTGCAAAAAATGTGGCTACTTTTTCCTTTTAAAACACTGTGCCTAAATCTTCTGTTACAAACACTGTACCTAAACTTTCCATTTACAATGTTCCGATGACTTCCTTTAACATCCACCGGATCTACGTACACCCTCCTTTTACAAACACAGTGCCTTAGTTTTCATTTTACAAATACTGTGCCTAGCTCTCCCTTAACAAACTCTGTACATTCAGTCTTCCGTTTACAAGCAGTGAAGATTTACAAATACTGTGCCTAGTTCTCCCTTAACAAACTCTGTACATTCAGTCTTCCGTTTACAAGCAGTGAAGCCCTGTGCCTGCAGTCTTTGGTTTACAAATACAGATGTTCTGACCAAGACCATCACTCTTTGCTATGCACCCTTCACCACAGCAACCTTACCACCAACAATGAAAACCAAAGTCTTGAACAAGTCCAAATCAATAATAATGGAAAACATGTCACCACACCCATCAAACACACACTTAAAACAAAAATCTGGCACACAGAGGAAAAAAAAAGTCCAGTTCTTGTGACCTGCAACAAACCACCACCACCACAAGCTGGACTTCCTTAACATCATGGTGATGACAGGAATGGCGCTGATTCAACTATTTACTTCCACCAAGCATGTTCAAAAGTTGTACATAATGAAATGAAATATGCTGTCGTCCAAAATAAAAGCACATCTGAACAATTTTGTTTTGTAATGCTCAATTCTTACTTGCCGTCTTTTCTTTCCTTCTTTTTTGTTTTCAAACGAGGCATTTGAGTAGAAAAAAAGGACGTAGCCTCTGTAAGAAAAAACTTATTTAATCCATTTTCATCCATAGTATAAAACACTTGTTGAGATACAAGACATACTAATTTCAGTGCCTACTAGACTGCAGTCTGCACAGATTGTTCAGTTGAACAATTTGCGCAGGCTATCGATGCCAACAGCCAGAAACTCATCCTGCCTCCAGAAAGTGCAAAGTCCACCAGGTCCAACTGACTGCACTGACAGGAGAAGCAACCCAAAGTGAAGACCCCTCAAAAGTCCAGACACTAGCAAGAGATGGACACCATCCAAGAGAGAAAAAGGTATCTTTAAAGACAAATGAAAGCTACTTCTGAAGCCATGAAGAAAGAGCTGGACAGGCTCTGGAAAGATCTGAAAGCACAACACTGTGCCCTCAGCACAGCAGAATCAGCAAGCAGATGGAGCAAAAAGACGAAAACCCATGACTGCTTCTTCAGAAGCCCCTTCCAGTTTACCAGCAAACTATTCGTGCACCCAAAATCTGGGACACTCACAGCGGACAAAGAAACTCTAGAGCAGCATCTCCGGAAAACAAAGTCTGACCCTCTGAGCCAAGCACCAACTGAAAGCCAGAGCTTGGTGCATCCTACAGTGCCAGAGAACATGATCACTGACAAGCAACAAACACTGGATTAAGTAAAAAAATTTTTTTAAAAGTGGTCATGAAAGCTTGAGCCAAGTCTTTGTTTGACCCAATGGAATACCATGCTGTATAATGTCAACATGTTTGACCCAATGGAATACCATGCTGCATAATGTCAACATGTCTGACCCAATGGAATACCATGCTGCATAATGTCAACATAGAGCCAAGTCTTTGTTCGACCCAATGGAATACCATGCTGTATAATGTCAACATGTTCGACCCAATGGAATACCATGCTGCATAATGTCAACATAGAGCCAAGTCTTTGTTCGACCCAATGGAATACCATGCTGTATAATGTCGACATGTTCGACCCAATGGAATACCATGCTGTAGAATATCAACATGTTCGACCCAATGGAATACCATGCTGTATAATATCAACATGTTCGACCCAATGGAATACCATGCTGTATAATGTCGACATGTTCGACCCAATGGAATACCATGCTGTATAATGTCGACATGTTCGACCCAATGGAATACCATGCTGTATAATGTCGACATGTTTGACCCAATGGAATACCATGCTGTATAATGTCAACATGTTTGACCCAATGGAATACCATGCTGTATAATGTCAACATGTTTGACCCAATGGAATACCATGCTGCATAATGTCGACATGTCTGACCCAATGGAATACCACGCTGCATAATGTCGACATAGAGCCAAGTCTTTGTCTGACCCAATGGAATACCATGCTGTATAATGTCGACATGTTCGACCCAATGGAATACCATGCTGCATAATGTCAACATAGAGCCAAGTCTTTGTCTGAACCAATGGAATACCATGCTGTATAATGTCAACAACATAATGTCCTTGAGTGGCTCCACAAACTGATGAGATCAGCAAGGAGGAACCTGAAGATCAGCGACCAATGGATGATAGCTGATGGAGTGTACATTCCCCATGTGCAAAACTGGACTGACCCACCAGTTCAGACCAATATCATGTCTGAATGTTTAAGGAAAAAAAATCTTCTTCTCTGTCACGGTGGCCAGTCTGACTAAACTAAACACTTCACAGAAAATGAGTACTTGGATCTGTCAGTCTAGAAGGAAGGAGTTCTGGGAGTGTCTGACTGTGCAGAACATTCCTCTATGATGTGGGAAGCAATCCAAAGTGCTCAGGTAGAGAAAACAGTAAAAGCACTGAAGCATGGTTTGATCTCTCAACTGCATATGGATCAGTTCCACGCAACATGATTCAAATGGTCCTCAAGATGTATCATATCCTTGAGAACATCCAAGAAATGCAGAGGAAGTATTTCCATGGGTCCTCAATGACGTTCTCCACAAAGAAATCTGCTACAGACTGGATCAATCTGAAAAGTATGTTGCAACATGTGTTCAACTTCTGCAACACTGTGTGCTGACAATGGAGGTAATCTGAAAAACAGCTGTAATCGGTACATGTTCAGCAAACCTGAAGAATGGATACCAAATGTTCCGTGTAAAAAGTTATTCATGGATAACACAACAGACCTTTCCACCAAAGACAATGAAAACACACAAAATACTTGAACAGTCAGGTGAGTAAGTTGTTTCATTGAACATGGGTTTCAAATGAAAAAGAGCTTGAAGCCTCTCCCTATGGAAAGGAAAAAGTGTCTGAAACAGCTATGTTCCCTGTAGTCTACCAAACCTTTCCAACAGTGACATAAGAACCAAAGGGCCTTGGAAGGTGGTATGATGACTCCATGAAAGACTCTCGAGTCAAAGAGGTGAAAAGAAACCATGCACATGGCAGAAGAAAGCCTGCAGATAATTGACCAGTACAGCCTTCCTGGCAAATGAAAGGTCCGGCATCTGCAGCTCATGCTGATCCCAGGGCTACTGACCTCTACCACACACCACTGGCTTAGTGGTACAATGGAGGTCATGCTGATCCCAGGGCTACTGACCTCTACCACACACCACTGGCTTCCTGATACAATGGAGCTCATGCTGATCCCAGGGCTACTGACCTCTACCACACACCACTGGCTTCCTGATACAATGGAGGTCATGCTGATCCCAGGGCTACTGACCTCTACCACACACCACTGGCTTCCTGATACAATGGAGCTCATGCTGATCCCAGGCTACTGACCTCTACCACACACCACTGGCTTCCTGATACAATGGAGGTCAAAATCAGCAAGTACACAAAGAAAGGACTTCATTGCTCACCTGGTCTTTTAACGATGAGCTCTACTGCCATCAACTTGATCAAACAAAGACGAACTATGAAGCAAACCCTTGAAATCCATCCTGAAGGAGTACAAAGTGGACAAGGCAAGGTTCTAACTGTGCTTGAGGACTCTAAAGACAAAGCCGTGAGATCCAGCCAATGCTGAAGACTGGCATTAAAAGAAAGTTTCAGGGGGCAGAGAACATGTCATGGATGGGGCCCAGCCTACTTCCTATGTAGAGTTCGGGCTGAAACACTCGACTTGCCCGCAGGGGTTTCTTCTATCAAGGCCTTCTCCTGTCAAACTCCCCCTGGAATTTCTAGCCACTCCAGGAATATGTCAATGTCACTATTCTGGAGCACAGGGATCTTGTGGTATGTGTGCTAGTGACGGAATGATGTACAATGTAACATTTGTAATGCTGGATCCTGCTTTTAAAAGGCTCTTAAAACCCTGTTTAAAAGTATGTAAATATCTTATGGTGATTTAAATGTGTTTTTTTATTGTTCGTAGGCCTCTTATGAAATCCTGTCTTTTCGTGTTCTGTGATATGTTTTTATGTAATATGTTTGTAATAAATGGTGTTGCAAACCTGATAATAATTTCTCTTTTTGAGATAATAAAGTATACTTGACTTGACTTGACTTGACATACAGGATGATCATTCTATACAGACCCTGACCACGACTGCTGGAAGATGGCATTATGTGTGTGTGTGTGTTAAAGGCAGAATGCTGTGGTAACATACTCCTGCTGACAATGTGCACTCCTATCTTTGGACATTCATAACAGATTTTTCAGGTTAAACATCTACTGACCAGCACTGTTAACTTCTGTGGGGCATAACTTGTGAGATCAAGCTTCATAAACTTTAAACAAATGTTAGCGAACCGCCCAGAGAACATGGACAAACGAGTCACAAGACAAAACAAAAACGCATTTCGACCTCTTAGGTCTTCTTCAGGTGAGACATAAACGTGTGTGTGGTTCTCATTCAACGCCTTTTTCCTTGCGCTGAACTCTGTGAAGTGATCTGAAGCGATCAAAGCTAAGTGAATTTTCCTTGTTTTATTCGTTTATGTCTCACCTGAAGAAGACCTAAGAGGTCGAAACGCGTTGTGTTTTGTCTTGTGACTCGTTTGTCCACGTTCTCTGGGCGGTTCGCTAACATTTGTTTAAGATTTGTTTGATTTCCGCCTGCAGTCGTCTCACTTTGCAACTAGATTCATAAACTTTGACAAGAAAATGAAAAACATGTCTACATTAAACTGCTCCTTTTTTTTAAAACCATCTATCAAGTAATCCTAGATTTTAGTCAGGAACCAAACATTTCATTCTCTGTTCATGCACATGCACTGCTGCCCAAGAAATAATCCACAGCAATCACAGGCAAATATTTACAACAACTCAGATTCTTACATGTTACTGTTAGTGCTACCGTACATGTACAAATACATTCTGATAGAATTTCGGAAAAGAAAACACTTAAGAATAAAATCAGTCCACGTACCTACAAATGACCAATCATCAGAGTCTGAAACTTGAAGGACAAATGACAAACATGATGAATAACCCACCACTTGAACCTCCTGACTACCCCATATATAAACCACCAACAGAACAGTTTTTGCATCCCCCTACATCTCTGATATGTACCGATTTTGTCATAAGCATTTCTCAACAAACTAATGATAGGACTGTTCCAACACACTTCATGGAACCAAAGATTCATTTGCATAAATAACACATGACCAATAAGACCCAACTGTGGCCTAAGAGAATGAGAATCCTGTTAGCGATAGAGTGCCCTACCTCCTTGGTCAGTCAATGAGTCATGGCTCAACATTGGTCATTGGCAAATGACTGAGTGACCACAATGGCACACTCAACGTAGGCGTTTCAAACGGCTTATGCCCTGGAATAAAATCTACAGACAGTTTACTGACATATATTCTTCACTCACAGGCCACGAGGGCAGAACAATGGAACAATGCAAGCGCATTGGTTTTCCCCTTGATTCTGGCTACACAAAATGTGAGGATTAGTTCGTTCTAGTTTCCTTTGTTCTTTTTCTTTGTACAGAGATCAAATAGATGGCTTTTGCTCCAGCATAAGGAACCAAAAAGGAAGTAACTTTACGGCAGTCAATGGGCTAAGTTAATGAAAGAAACCAAATACCATATCATTGCTAATAAGATGTGGACAGATTATAATTCACACTATCACACACACACACACACAAATTCATATACATCGAAAATGACCAAGGAGCTCACCTTAACTGTAAATTCATAAACTGATTTTCTATTGATGACCAACCAATCCAAATTCACATAATTACGATTACCTGAAGTTGGTTACAGGATACAAAATTTACTTCTCCCTGTCACGGACTTTTGATGATTGATTGAAGCTTCCCCTCCTGTATGACTAGATTTGTCAGTGTCTACTGGCCATACATTATTATAGACCTCTAGCACACTGAACCCTGAAGACTAGTTTTGTCAGTGTTTGGAGACAATACTCACAGGTTAGTTAAAGGAATTGTCAGTGTTTCGATATTACGCACACTGACCTCTCAAGACTATTTTGACAGTGTCTAGAGGCAATACTTGCTTAACTCTGAGACTAGTTTTGTTAGTATCTCGAGGCAATATAAACTAATTTTTTTCGCCGAATGTGGGAGATAAGTGATTGTTCTGCATTTTCATTGTTTTGAACGTTGTGCGTCTCGCCTGAAGAAGACCAAAGAGGTCGAAACACATCATGTTTGTCTTGTTGTTAAGTTGTAATTTGTTTACTTCTTTTGTTTGGTGGCACAGTAAATTTTTCTTTCATGTTGGTTTCCATTTCCGCCTGTAGTCATCTCACCTTGACACTGAATTCGAAACACAAGCTTCGTCAATGTCTAGAGGCCACACTCACTGAATATTCAAGTCTAGTTTTGTCAGTCTAGAGGCTACACACACCGACCTCTATACACTAGTTTTGTCAATGACTTCTGTTGACAAGTTTTGTGAATGACTCCTAAGTTCTATAGACAAGTTCTGTCAATGTTTACAAGCTACACACACTGAACACTAAGGATAGTTTTGTCAATGTCTAGAGGCCAGACACACTGAACACTAAAGATTAGTTTTGCCAATGAACGTCTAGTGGCTACACACACTGACCTCTACAGACAGACCTGTGGATATGTGGGAGCTCTAGCACTTCTATTAGTTCTAACAGGTAACTTCTACTTCTTGTCACTAGCCTCAAATAACTTTGGATTCAACTACACACTACTATTGCACACCCAATTCAATTCCTTAGATGGCCTGCACTGCAAGCAAGCACGACAAAGCTCATTTATATCTTTCATACGAATGAATGACCCCTTCCAATATCCTGATTCAGTTTCCAGACTCTGCAGCTCACACTGACAGACCCAAACACAGACAGTGGGGGGAACAATCATCCATGTTAACTACAGATAGAGAAAGACAAGCGACTGCCCTCTTTCACTCACAGAGCAGCTGACGACTCACCTTTGGATCCGCTGGTGTTGGAGACAGGACTGCCATGGTCAGACCCCACCACCACCAGGTCTCCCCTCTCAGTCGTTTTCAGGGACCCTCCCTCCTCCTCCTCCTCCTCCACCTTCACCGTCAACGCCGCCTCTGTCCCCGCCCCACCCATCTTCAGCTCCTCAGCAATGTTGAGCGAAGGCACCCCATCATCCACTGCTGCCGGCGGCAGTAGCCGAGAAGCCTCGGCCTCCATCTGCACGCTGGGTTCTGGGATGACATCTTCAGACCCAGTCTGGATGGAGGGGTAGGTGTCAGGCTGGACAGATCTTGAGAGGCAGACTCGGACTCACTGGACAAACGCGCATCAGCGTTACCTGGGGGCTCCGTTTCTTCTGATCCGAGCTGACAGGCGTGGACCTCTTCACCGTGTGGTGAAGCAGTCTCTGTGAGGTTCTCACTGTCAGCAGCCAACTGCAAGTAGTCCTTGAAACTGTTCGTGTTTTGTCCTGAGGCAGAATCGCCTGACGAGTCCTGTTCGGGACAGGGCACTCCCACAGGCGTGGGTGTCTCTACCAGGGGCGACATCACCACACAAGACACTCCATCCCTATCTGACGTCTTGGTGACCGGGGATGCTCCTCTTTGTTCCTCTTTCTGATGATCTTCCTCCAGCTTGCTTCCCCTGGAAAGTTCCGACGCTGCACCTGTCTGCAAGGACTGTGGTGAAGGTGGCTCCATGTTCTGAGAGTCTTTGTTTTGTTCACTGTGGCTGACAGTAGAGGCAGCAGCAGCGAAAGTGGTGGGGATGGGGATGGGGATGGGGAGTGCCGATGATGGCTGGGCCTGGGCAGTTTTTCCCAGTCGCTGCCGCTATCTTCCGCGGGAGCCTCATCTCCACTCCAGTCATCTGACCAATCATAGATATACACATCTTGTTACAAATACATGTTTGTCTCCACTAAAGTCATCTGACCAATCATATGTGTGTGTGTGTGTGTGTGTGTGTGTGTGTGTGTGTGTGTGTGTGTGTGTGTGTGTGTGTTATGTGTGTGTGTGTGTGTGTGTGTGTGTGTTTGTGTGTGTTTGTGTGTGTGCATGTGTGTTTAAAAGAGATATATTTATATATTTATTTATTTATATATATATAATGTGTGTGTGTGTTTTACACACACATATGATATAATATATATATATATATATATATATAATATATATATATATATATATATATATATACACATCTGGCTATCATATGTTTATCTCTACCTCTTCCTGCCCACTAAAACTGAGGAAAGTTTGACATCTGAAAGTCACAAAAATGGCCTCTCCTTGAATTCAGAATCACTTTATGCACCATTCAAATTTCAGCAAGATAAACCCTGCACTAGAGTATGGAACAGTTCCCAATGCATGATAGTATGTTAACAATACGTAAGTCATATAAACATGCTCTCTCCCCCTTTTCAGTTGTACACAGAGAGAGAGAGAGAGGTTGAGGAGAGAGAGAGAGAGAGAGAGAGAGAGAGAGAGAGAGAGAGAGAGAGAGAGAGAGAGTCAGTTACCTTCAGGTGTTGCATTTCCTTTTCAAATATGTCTTGCTTTCAGGTGTGTTGATTATTTCTCTGTTTATCGACTTTTCATCCTTTACTGGTTTCTTTACTCTTTCTTCCTGTTTATTGTTTAAGGTAGTGTTGCAGAGTATTCATTCTCTTTACAGCCTTACAGATCAAGATTTCTTAATGTGTAAATGAAATTCCTATAAAATTTGGAGAATCTGTCTGCAGTGTCAGTTTCATGTTTTTTACACTGCCCATAAAAATATAAAAGAGTGGACATTTTGAACAGAATTCGTTTTGCGGTTATACTTTTCAGAAGTTTCTACCCTGCTAGGGTAAGTTACCATAAAGGAAAGTAAGTTAAATGTCACTGTAACGGACCAACAGGGCCTCTTCTCTCCTGCACCCCCCCCCCCCCCCCCCACACACACACACCACACTGTATCTCCCCTAAACTGCATCTTCCTCTCCCTCTGTTCCCTCCCTTTGTTATAGCACAGTCTCCATTTTAGTTCTCTCTAATCTTGTTATTGTTATCATTGTCTCTTCTCCAATATACTCTAACATATATACAACTCTCTCTCTCTCTCTTTCTCCATGCATACATACACACATGCATGTACATAAACAAGTATGCATGATCTGAAGTAGGTGAGCATCAACACAGACAAAAATAAATAATACAAGCACAGAAACTTCTCAAATAAAACATAATGAATGCTAATTATTCATACCTTGTTAATTGAAATATCTAAATCCAGTAATATGCATCAACGGCTTTATCTCTATAATTTTTTTTTCTTAAAAAATCACACCTAGAAAACCCTCTCTGAACAACTGATCTCCATCATTTTTTTTTCTTAAAAAATCACACCTAGAAAACCCTCTCTGAACAACTGACAGATTACTGAAATATTATCTTGTTCTCTTTGGTGGACTTTCCAACCAGTAGAGCCAAAAAACTTTACTCTACATCAGTAAACTGTATGCCTGCAATTTCATATCTCTGATTTGAGACATCACTGCTTGCCCAGACAAACACAGCAGGCAGAAAAGGCTGTGACAGGAGGACTAACTCTGCTTGACCATGCAATCACAATTTCACTCTTCATCCAATATCATGACATCATTTCACTCTATCATCTGGCCTTTGCACCCTACTCAGATCAGGTTGTACCCCAAAGTAAAATCAAATAAATGTGGGGACTCCTCTGTGAGACTTTGAAACTGAGCTTTCAGAGCTTGTACACAATGGTGATCACTACTGTGAAGCCGCAACAGCTGTCCTGAGTTTCAGACGCACACTTTACAGGCTACTATCCTTGTCCAATTTTAAACAAGACAGTGGCTCAGAGTTTCAGCCGTCTGCTGGACGCTGTCCAGTCCTGCCGTCGAGTATGCAAACTTCTATTATTAGCTTGTATGCCAGTGTCATGAACCATCCATGCAGGTGTATTTTTTAACCACTGTTCTGAAACCTTGTAGAAAGAGTGTTCTAGTCTCGGAAGCAAACTGGAAGAAGTTTCAGTGTACCTTAAACCACAGCTTTGAATTTCTGAAAAATACTTTCTCCAATTTTTCTTTTTTCTTTTTTTTTTTTTTTGGGGGGGGTGGGGGTGGGGGTGGGGGGGGGGGGCAATTGTTGCAACAGAAAAACAAAAGTGCAGCAAAATTTGACATGTGTAAGGCAGAAAATCTGCCAAATGACAGAAAAATCTCACGACTGCTACAGTCAGGAGATAACAGAGATGATTATGATCACTGTTGCTGCCCTTTTGTCCCTGCCACACAAATCCCTTTCGTCCCTGCCACACAAATCCCTTTCGTCCCTGCCACATAAATACTCAG
Organism: Conus ventricosus; assembly: GCA_018398815.1. Taxonomy (NCBI): domain Eukaryota; kingdom Metazoa; phylum Mollusca; class Gastropoda; order Neogastropoda; family Conidae; genus Conus; species Conus ventricosus. Next base: position 95,682,880 of record CM031600.1, read on the forward strand.
CCAGCTGCCACACAAGCACAGTCACAAGACTGAGTGAACCGCTTCCTTACTCCAATGCAGCCCAGACTGTGTAGATCAGTCAGCACTGAACCAGCTCATGCTTTAAGCAACCAAGTGAAATTTTGCCTAGTTGTTTGGATTCTTGCTATTCAGTTGTCGGTTAGCCATCACATGCTTCATGCTGCAGCTCTATATGAATCCATTTTCTTTCTTTCTTCTTTTTCTTTTTGGTTGCACTGTGGCCCAGGGCCATGGACAGTGGTATGACAGTGTTCCAGCACAGCGATCAAGTGATCTCCACCGTCCCAACTGATGGAGTCTTCGGCCCCAGCGCTGTCTGCCCGCTTCATCAGAGCTTCTTTGCGGGCCTGCTCCACGTCCATCTGGTGCAGCTTGTAGAAATACCGACGCCAGAAGTCCACATGTGATACCTTGGAGGGAACCTAGACATGCACACATAAACACACAATATAAAGCACCGCACCTGTATATTTTCCTAGGTCTGACAACCAGCACAGTTTTAATGCGCAGGTCAGGTTCTGCTATGTGCTGCCCTCTTCTTAAATCATTTCTTTCAAGTTATTCATTTGTTTAGCCGTCCGACTGCAACTCCTGCACTCTGCTCAGATGTAGTATAGCATATTGGACCAGTCCACACACAATGACACCTCTTGATGAAACTGAAACTGAAACATGAGCCCAAGTGTGCACACATAAGTGCACGTGCACATACATACACGCACGCACGGGTGCTCACACACACACGCACACACACACACACATCACACCTTTCAGCCAGAGTTATAAATACATGAACAATTCGATGAGAGAACTGCTGACAGGACATGGCAAATCAAGGCCTGGGCTCAGCCGACACTGAAGTTCATGTTGTGACCTGGATCCCTCCCATGCAATCTCCAGCATTCAGACCACCACAGAATTAATTGTAGGAAAGGTACAGTTTGGCATGGGCCTGAAGCAACCCTCCAACAACACAGCTGCCAGGCTGATTCTTATACATTTTAGCACAGAAACAGAACTAAAACCGTTACACTTACAAAAGCTGCTGGCTTAAACCTAATTCTTGTGCTGTCCAGACTCACGCTGAATGGACTCTACTGAAGTGAAGCGAAGCACAAGCAATTCATCTCAAGTGTCATATAAAGACCAGTGTCACTCCAGTCAAAGCGGCAAAGTCAGCACACGACCAACGGCGACAGGCCAACTCACCAGCTTGGTGTACAGAGCCCGGACTTCAGACCTGGACACCAGGAGTTCAGAAACGTGGCCCTTGCATTCCTCCAGGTCGAAGCCCTCACACCACATGCCGTAGGTCTCCTGGGCACCGCTGGGCTCCTTCAGGTAGGTGCCCGGGTCCAGCTGAATGGCCTGGATACGGGCCTGCACAGGATCACAGATCAGCGGTTGCACAAGGGATAGATCACATGCGCAAACAAATGTAATGAAAAAACATTTATGCCTGTGAACACATACGAGACCAAAAAAAAAAAAAAAAAAAAGATAAATTATAGACACTTATATCCTGTCTCTCCTTGCATCACTCAAAGGTTTTTGAACCAGTTATGGGAGAACACGCAACAAAGTCTTGATGTCATAGTAAAGTTCTTTTCAATGCTAATTGCTCTGGTTATAGCAAAACAAAATGGAAAATGTCTTGGATTGAGATTTTTGTGCTTTACTTTAACTGATGTTGTTGGTTTTTTCCGAAGTAGCTGAATTGGTTGCAGCAAAATGAAATAGTACATGCACTGATTTCATCACACAGTGCTATGAATACATAGAATAACTCCCCAATCACACAGTACTAATCCTACTGAACTGGTAAGTTACCTGCAGACAAATATCAACAAGCTGATTTGCTATGAATAAATAGAATAACTCCCCAATCACACAGTAGTAATCCTACTGAACTGGTAAGTTACCTGCAGACAAATATCAACAAGCTGATTTGCTATGAATACATAGAATAACCCCCTAACCACACAGTAGTAATGCTACTGAACTGGTAAGTAACCTGCAGACAAATATCAACAAGCTGATTTGCTATGAATACATAGAATAACTCCCCAGTCACACAGTAGTAATCCTACTGAACTGATAAGTTACCTGCAGACAAATATCAACAAGCTGATCTGCTATGAATACATAGAATAACTCCCCAGTCACACAGTAGTAATCCTACTGAACTGATAAGTTACCTGCAGACAAATATCAACAAGCTGATTTGCTATGAATACATAGAATAACACCCCCCCCCCCCCCCCCCCCCCCCCCCCAATCACACAGTAGTAATCCTACTGAACTGGTAAGAAACCTGCAGACAAACATCAACAAGCTGATTTGCTATGAATACATAGAATAACCCCCTAATAACACAGTAGTAATCCTACTGAACTTAAGTTACCTGCAGACAAATATCAACAAGCTGATTACATGGACATAAAATTAAATGAACCATATGTCCCTCGGTGTTAATAAAACAAATTGCATGTATATCAAAATACGACAAAAGCACGAAAAATGAGTTCCTCATTCGCACCATTATATGCCCAAAGACAAAAGATTAAAGAGGTTACATCACATAAAGTCTTAGGAGTTATTATTGACAACTTATCTTGGTCTTACCACATTACTGATCTTGGAAAATGCATTTCCAAAAGAACATATCAAACTGCAAAAAATAATTTTCTAAATCTTCATTCCAGGAGTATATTTAAATGCACTAAAAAAAAAAAAACATCTGACGGAAACTCTATGCAACAATGACAGGTCCACCCTCCTCTCTCTCTCTAACTGCATTTGAAATTGATGTTCCAACAATAGTTTATCATTTCATATGTGATAGTATGAGTAATGTACATGCCTGTATATTTGAAGTTGTGTGCTTCTGAAAATGTTCGAAATTTTCCTTGTTGTATGCTATATTTGTTTCTTTCTTTTCATGAGGGCAAGATGTAAAAACACTTGATAACTTATTCTCCAACCCTAAATGAAGACAATTCTGACTTGACTAGACTTTACACACACACATAAATTTACACAGCCCTTTTTGGTTTACAATATTCAGCTCACTTCTTTTGTAGAGTCCTTACCCTCCTCCCATCCACCCCATTCCCACCCTTTCCGTTTCCCCTCCCCTGCTCTGTTTTTGACCTGTCCTCACTATTCCACTTCTGTGTCTACATTGTCATTCTCAAGCTGATTAAGATCTGAGGGATTTTGTTTCTTGCATTATTTCTGTTCTTTGTAACTTCTGAAGACATTTGTCGAAAAATTTATTTATCCGTTTTGTGTTTCATATCACTGCACATTTTTGTGTGTGTGTGTGTGTGTGTGTGTGTATTTTGGATTGTTTCCAAAAGCTGAACTGGTCAAAGCAAAACAAAATCTGTCTTGACTTCACTTTTTTAACTTACAGTGGCATAGCTTCATATTCTTGGTTGGTTCACGTCACTGGCGAAATACATCCTGAAATGATGCAAGCTACTTTGACTAGATGTGCCCATCCATGGGTGCATACTAATGGCCTAATGTCAGATCTATTTAATGAATCATTGTTAACGTTTAAATACAGTCAGAGGTCAGAGCTACAAAATAAGAAACCTTTCCAGTGAAAACACACTGCATCATCTGTGACGAGTCATTTTAAACAGCTAATCCTCATCAACTTGAGTTGCAAATTCCTTAAAAATGTCTCCAAAAAAGAAAAAAGCTAAGTCAAACTAACTGGCCTTTTCAACAAAACAAAGTGTCCCATTTATTAACAGCTGAAAATTCCTTAAGCATGCCTTCAAAGAATACAAAATTGATTCAGACTGACCTTTTCTTTTACCTGACAAGAGTGTCCATGTTTCAGTTCCTACATTTAGTTATTTCATAAATGTATACATCAAGACAATTGCATGTTAAACATCTGGACTAGAGTGGCTTAGGTCATCATGTCAGTCAGTAAAGGTCCCAGGGCTTCTGCTGGGGTGAAAATCTTTCCGGTCCCAGGGACCCCTTCATAAGATTTTTAAGGGGTCCCAGGCTAACATTAAGGGGTCCCTACACCACAATAAAAACAACAAAATATACGTTAAAAAATTGCATCCCTGCACGCGCACTGCAATTGTCACAGACACATCGTCACAATAAAAACAACAAAATAAACATCAAAAGTTGTATCCGTTCTCGATCTTGCTCCTCTGCTACGCTTTTTCGCTTTTGCGACGATGATTTCGTTAACCACGCTTCGAGAGACATGTTGGAAACAAAGGCTTCACGGAAATGCCTCTCTCCTGCCGGGAAAAAGAAAAGCGTCATCATGACATCACATGGCTCAAAGTAGGAAAATTCGGTCAACTGAAAACGATGCTGTGGCCTAGCGTTAAGCTTAGTCAGTCAGCCTCAGCAGACGACAAAAGTGACCGACGTATGTTGTTAGGAGGCTGCCCTACTCGCTTTGTTACTGTTCAAACTTGAAAAGGGATGGGTTCGGTCCGAAGTGTAGCAGACCTACGATGTTACGGCACCCAACTTACGATGTTGAAGGCAGTCTTTTCTCACTTTATGTCTGACTTCACCAAAATTTGAAGGGGTCCCTGGGGACCCCTTACACGGACACCCAGTGCGTCCCGTAGAGTTTTAATGCGTACTGTACGCAATTTTTTGCGTTTTCAGAAGCCCTGGGTCCAGTCAAGGGACCCAAAGTTAGTTCAAACTGGTAAAATTTCTTCAAAGAAAGGAAAGTGCGTTTTCCCCACCGGTAGTCTAAATGGTCACAGTAAAACCAAAGAGTTTCAAAGAGTATTGATTTCACTGCTCTGGCATACGATCTTCTTACCTTAGTTGTATTACACAGCCGCTACTGGTTCAGTCACACTACTTACCTGTACCTTTGTTTCCTTACTCAGCAGCTCTTTGTTCTGTATGTCACACAATGTACACATATGCCTTAGTTGCATCATACACTTGGTGTTTGTTCTGTCACACTACATACCTATACCTTAATTTATCACACAGCTGTTGTTTGTTCTGTCTGTCACACTATATACCTATACTTTAGTTTCATACACCCGTTGTTTGTTCTGATACACAATGTACCTTTACCTTAGTCAGGGCTTCTGAAAACGCAAAAAAATTGCGTACAGTACGCATTAAAACTCTACGGGACGCACTGGGTGTCCGTGTAAGGGGTCCCCAGGGACCCCTTCATATTTTGGTGAAGTCGGACATAAAGTGAGAAAAGACTGCCTTCAACATCGTAAGTTGGGTGCCGTAACATCGTAGGTCTGCTACACTTCGGACCGAACCCATCCCTTTTCAAGTTTGAACAGTAACAAAGCGAGTAGGGCAGCCTCCTAACAACATACGTCGGTCACTTTTGTCGTCTGCTGAGGCCGACTGACTAACTTAACGCTAGGCCACAGCATCGTTTTTCAGTTGACCGAATTTTCCTACTTTGACCCATGTGATGTCACGATGAACGCCTCTCATTTTCCCGGCAGGAGAGAGGCATTTCCGCGAAGCCTTTGTTTCCAACATGTCTCTCGGAGCGGGGTTAACGAAATCATCGTCGCAAAAGCGAAAAAGCGTAGCAGAGGAGCAAGATCGAGAACGGATACAACTTTTGATGTTTATTTGTTGTTTTTATTGTGACGATGCGTCTGTGACAATTGCAGTGCGCGTGCAGGGATGCAATTTTTTAACGTATATTTGTTGTTTTTTTTGTGGCGTAGGGACCCCTTAATGCTACTGGGACCCTTAAAAATCTGATGAAGGGGTCCCAGGGACTGGAAAGATTTTCACCCCAGCAGAAGCCCTGCTTAGTAGTATTATACACCTTTCTGTTTGTTCCGTCTGTGACACTATATACCTATACCTTAGTTGTAATGATATAGCTGCTGTTAGTTCTGTCACACAAGGTACCTACACCCACCTGCTGTTTGTTTGTCACACAAGGTACCTACACCTCACTGGTATCATACATCTGCTGTTTGTCTGTCACACAAGGTACCTACACCTCACTGTATCATACATCTGCTGTTTGTCTGTCACACAAGGTACCTACACCTCACTGGTATCATACATCTGCTGTTTGTCTGTCACACAAGGTACCTACACCTCACTGGTATCATACATCTGCTGTTTGTCTGTCACACAAGGTACCTACACCTCACTGGTATCATACATCTGCTGTTAGTTCTGTCACACAAGGTACCTACACCTCACTGGTATCATACATCTGCTGTTAGTTCTGTCACATAAGGTACCTACACCTCACTGGTATCATACATCTGCTGTTTGTCTGTCACACAAGGTACCTACACCTCACTGGTATCATACATCTGCTGTTTGTCTGTCACACAAGGTACCTACACCTCACTGGTATCATACATCTGCTGTTAGTTCTGTCACACAAGGTACCTACACCTCACTGGTATCATACATCTGCTGTTTGTCACACAAGGTACCTACACCTCACTGGTATCATACATCTGCTGTTAGTTTCTGTCACACAAGGTACCTACACCTCACTGGTATCATACATCTGCTGTTTGTCTGTCACACAAGGTACCTACACCTCACTGGTATCATACATCTGCTGTTTGTCACACAAGGTACCTACACCTCACTGGTATCATACATCTGCTGTTTGTCTGTCACACAAGGTACCTACACCTCACTGGTATCATACATCTGCTGTTAGTTCTGTCACACAAGGTACCTACACCTCACTGGTATCATACATCTGCTGTTTGTCACACAAGGTACCTACACCTCACTGGTATCATACATCTGCTGTTTGTCACACAAGGTACCTACACCTCACTGGTATCATACATCTGCTGTTTGTCTGTCACACAAGGTACCTACACCTCACTGGTATCATACATCTGCTGTTTGTCTGTCACACAAGGTACCTACACCTCACTGGTATCGTACATCTGCTGTTTGTCACACAAGGTACCTACACCTCACTGGTATCATACATCTGCTGTTTGTCACACAAGGTACCTACACCTCACTGGTATCATACATCTGCTGTTTGTCTGTCACACTATGCACCTACCTTGGTCCTGTCGTACAGTTCAGCCCCAGAAGATGTGATGGGTATCTGCCCCTCGTCATCAGGGGGCACAACCAGGGCTTGAGACAGACGCTCCAAAACAGTGTTCAGCCCTTTGGTCAGTTTCTCTTTGGCTGCCGAGGTGTTCTCAGCCTGTCCAAAGAGGGCAACATACACACACACATACACGCATACACACACACACGCATACACACACAAACACACTTACACGATTTTTGTTCAAGTTAAAATAACAGATGTATTCTCATCCTGTCGGAAGAGGGAAACACGCACTCTCACATATATACACATTTTGTTCAAGTCACATTATGGCAACTACAAAGGATGCATAGGCACATACATCATTATAACTAAAAATATATAAAGAAGAAAAAACACTCACAGAAGAATAATATGCTGATAATAACTGAAAGTCACTTGCTCATAAAATAATATAATTATTATACAAGGCAAGGTGCAGCTCTTTGTTACATCCACGATTCCATGCTCCAAACTGATTTCTATTCAAAAGGCAATTGGACTGGATATCCATTCTGTAAAGGTCTGAAGCAAAAACCCACAATTATAATCACAACATAGCACACAGAATTATTATTACTGTCAAACTACTCTGAAATTCACAACACACACACACACACACACACACACACACACACACACACCACACACACACTCATTCTCTCACTACCTTCAAGGAGTCCTTCAGTGTGGAACTGGTCAGCTCCACCACGTGACCGGCATCACTCTGCATGGTGGTGCCAAATTCTGTCAGGTCTTTGCGCACCATGTCCAGAGCAGCCATGCTCTGTAGAGAACACAACAAACATCAGTATATACAGCAGCCATGCTCTGTAGAGAACACAACAAACATCAGAATATACACAGCAGCCATGCTTTGTAGAGAACACAACAAACATCAGTATATACACAGCAGCCATGCTCTGTAGAGAACACAACAAACATCAGTATATACACAGCAGCCATGCTCTGTAGAGAACACAACAAACATCAGTATATACACAGCAGCCATGCTCTGTAGAGAACACAACAAACATCAGTATATACACAGCCGCCATGCTCTGTAGAGAACACAACAACATCAGTATATACACAGCAGCCATGCTCTGTAGAGAACACAACATCAGTATATACACAGCAGCCATGCTCTGTAGAGAACACAACAAACATCAGTATATACAGCAGCCATGCTCTGTAGAGAACACAACAATCATCAGTATATACACAGCAGCCATGCTCTGTAGTGAACACAACAAACATCAGTATATACACAGCAGCCATGCTCTGTAGAGAACACAACAAACATCAGTATATACAGCAGCCATGCTCTGTAGAGAACACAACAAACAGTATATATACAGCAGCCATGCTCTGTAGAGAACACAACAAACATCAGAATATACACAGCAGCCATGCTCTGTAGAGAACACAACAAACATCAGTATATACAGCAGCCATGCTCTGTAGAGAACACAACAAACATCAGAATATACACAGCAGCCATGCTCTGTAGAGAACACAACAAACATCAGTATATACAGCAGCCATGCTCTGTAGAGAACACAACAAACATCAGAATATACACAGCAGCCATGCTCTGTAGAGAACACAACAAACATCAGTATATACACAGCAGCCATGCTCTGTAGAGAACACAACAAACATCAGTATATACACAGCAGCCATGCTCTGTAGAGAACACAACAAACATCAGTATATACACAGCAGCCATGCTCTGTAGAGAACACAACAAACATCAGTATATACACAGCAGCCATGCTCTGTAGAGAACACAACAATCATCAGTATGCTATATACACAGCAGCCATGCTCTGTCGACAACACAACAAACATCTGTATACAAAGCAGCTATGCTCTGTAGATAACACTTTATATCATTACATACCACAGTGATCATGCCCTGTAGTACTACACAGCAACATCATTACATCTGCCATTTTGTATGGCGGGACAAAAAACAGATCTTAGTGCACCTTGCCAAAGCTGCCATGCTTTATGGATAACACAGAAAACATCAAACACAAAGCACATTAAAGTTGCTGTGCTCTGTAGATTTCTGTCCGTTAATTCAACAATCAAAAACCTGGCAGTCGGTCTTTATCTTTTCTTTGGCTGTCTGCAACCAAAAAATTCAACAACCACCTTTCCTGTCAGTTAATCCAATATTCAAAAGCCTGTCATGAGTCAATCTGTCTCTATCATATATCCTCGACTGTTTGCTGTTCATCAATTCAACGATCAAAAGCCCTGTCCGTCTGTTTCTACCTTTTCTTGGGCTGTCTTCTGTCAGTTAGCTCAGCAATCAAAAGCCTATAAGTCTGTCTTTAGCTTTTCCTTGGCTGTCATCTGTCAGTTAACTCCACCAACAAAAATCAGGTCAGCCCGTCTCTATCTTTTCCTCACCTGTCCGCTGTCAGTTAATTCATCAAAAGCCTCGTCAGTCTGTCTTTATGATGTTCCTGTCACTAGGGTCAGTTAATTCAACAATCAAAAGCCCTGCCACATGTCAGTATGTCTCCACCTCTTCCCTGTCAGTTTGCTATCAGTTAACTCAACATTAAAAATCCTCTCAGTCTGCCCCTATCTTCTCCATCGCTGTCTTTCGTCAATTAATTTATACAATCTAAGGCCCTGTCAAGTACTGTCTCTATCTCTCCTGTCAGTTAATCCAATAATCAAAAGCCCAATCACATGTCTGTCTGTCTCTACCTTTACCTTGGCAGTTTGCCATCAGTCAACTCAACAATCAAAAGCCCTGTCAGCTGTCTCCATCTTTTCCATCGCTGTCTTCTGTCAATTACTCAATAATCAAAAGCCCTGTCAGCTTGTCTCTAGCTTTTTCTGGCAGTTGGTATCAGTTAACTCAACAATTAAACACCCTGTCAGTTTGTCTCTATCCTTGGCAGTTTGCTGTCAGTTAAAGCCCTGTCAGTCTGTCTCTATCCTTTCCTTTGGACGTCTACTGTTAATTCAATAATCAAAAACCCTGTCATCTGTTTCTAACTTTCCTTGTCTTCTGTCATATAACTCAACAATTTAAAAGCCCTGTCACTCTGAGTAGGCTCAGAGGCTTCGAAGGAAGGTGTCTTCGCCGAATCCTGAAACTTCACTGGCAGCAGCATGTCACCAACAGGGAAGTGTCAAGGCAACCGGCATAAACAATATATTGTGACCGAGGTGAGCAGCAGCGGTGGAGGTGGCTGGGACATATCCTTCGGATGGGCAAGACCAGACTCCCTCATACTGCGCTGAGATGGGCACCACCGGGGAAGAGGAAGCAAGGCAGACCACTCGGCACCTGGAGGAGGACAGGGAGGAGAGGCGAGAGAGGCAGGCAAGACCTGGAATGAACTGAGCTGGCTTGCCCAGGACAGAGAGGGCTGGAGGGAGCTTGTTGGCGCCTTATGTCCTGTGATTCAGGATGAATAGGATTAAGTACGTAAGTCACTGTGTCAGTCTGTCTCTATCTTTCCCTTGGCTGTCGTCTGTCATATATTCAATAATCAAAAACCCTATCATTGTATCAGTCTGTTTTTACATTTTCCTTTGCTGTCTGCTGTCAGTTAATTAGCTCAACTGTCAGTCTGCCTCTACCTTTTCCTTGGCTGTCTGCTGTCACTAATGTGAGTAAATTATTTCAACTGTCAAAAGCCCTGTCAGTCTGTCTCTCTACCTTTTCCTTGCCTGTCTGCTGTCAGTTAATTAATTCAACAGTCAAAAGCCCTATCAGTCTGTCTCTACCTTTTCCTTGGCTGTCTGCTGACAGTTAATTAATTCAACAGTCAAACACACCCGTCAGTCTGTCTCTACCTTTTCCTTGCCTTGGCTGTCTGCTGACAGTTAATTAATTCAACAGTCAAAAGCCTATCAGTCTGTCTCTACCTTTTCCTTGGCTGTCTGCTGACAGTTAATTAATTCAACAGCCAAAAAGCCCTGTCAGTCTGTCTCCACCTTTTCCTTCAAGGCTGTCTGCTGACAGTTAATTAATTCAACAGTCAAAAGCCCTATCAGTCTGTCTCTACCTTTTCCTTGGCTGTCTGCTGACAGTTTTAAAATTAATTCAACAGTCAAAAGCCCAATCAGTCTGTCTCCACCTTTTCCTTGGCTGTCTGCTGACAGTTAATTAATTCAACAGTCAAAAGCCCTATCAGTCTGTCTCCACCTTTTCTTTGGCTGTCTGCTGACAGTTAATTAATTCAACAGTCAAAAGCCCAATCAGTCTGTCCCCACATTTTCCTTGGTTGTCTGCTGACAGTTAATTAATTCAACAGTCAAAAGCCCAATCAGTCTGTCTCTACCTTTTCCTTGGCTGTCTGCAGCCAGCCTCCCCACCAGCTGGCTGCCATCTCTTCTTCACCACTGAAACACAACACATTATTCTTTGATTAGAAAAAAAAAACAAAAACAATAACAACACAAGAAGGCATTTTTCATTTATGCATGTAAACAAGTGAGTCCATCTCTGTGTAATCATACAGTTTTAGGTGCTCATGTGCATGCATCTGCATGTAGGAATGTGTGTGTGTGTGTGTGTGTGTGTGTGTGTGTGGTGTGTGTGTGTGTGTGTGTGTGTGTGTGTGTGTGAGTGCATGTATGTGTGTGTCACTCTGTGTGTGTGTGTGTGTGTGTGTGTGTGTGTGTGTGTGTGTGTGTGTGTGTGTGTGTGACCATGTTAAACTTTAATGATTATAGTTTCTTCGGACAAAAGCATCAATGTACTCAAACTTGGCCTTTTGCTCTGCGGTCTTTATCAGTGCTGGCCCACTGTTCTCTAAACATTATGACTTCACAGTGACACACACACACACACACACACACACACAGAAAAAGAGGGTACAAAGTGAAATAAATGAAGTAATTTTAGTAGTCTGGTTCTGGTACATTGGGGCCACATATTTAGATGTTTGGTTTTTCTGTCTTCGATCTTTGTTTCTTTGTTTTTAATTTCATTCCAGTCATGCGAGACTCTAATCTTAGATCTATAAGAGCAGCCAACAAAGCTCAATAGAGAAATGGTCGCAAACAGCATTGAAAAAGAAGAGATTAAATTAACGCACACTACTGGCTATCACAATAAAGTGGTAACAACGCACTTAAATATTTGAAATACTAGATAACAACCACACAAACTGGTGAAGGTCACAGACAAAATCAAATTATATTCAAGAAGAAAAGAACTGGAGCTCAAAAAGACAAAGAATGAAACAAACTGTCAAAGAAAAATCCGAATATAATGAAGAGGTCAAAGCGACTACGAAAACTTACGTCTACAGACTAAATGAGAAATTTGCCAACAACGATCGATGACAGTAGCACAGGTTCCCCAACACTCTGACAACAAAGACACTGAACAGCTGTTGATGAGTGGTTTGCATGTTCGGTCACCCACCACCAGAACATCTGTCGTTGTCATTTTGGTTACTAAACATAGCTCAAAATCTACTATGCCTTCTTCTCTTCCCGAAACTCTAAACAATCTCATTTCAAGCGCACTTCGCAATGATTGTCTTCTCTATTTGCTGCAATCATTTTGTCTTTCTAAAATACAGTCTGAAGCATCATACTGCGGACAAAAACAGGACAATAGATTCTCAAGCTCACCTTTCAGCCATGATGATTGTTGCTCTTTCTCTGATCCAAACAGTAGCTAAAAATACATTACAAGTAAACAGAACGAACAAACCGTTTAATTATATCCTTTAACTGATATTTAACAAGAAGAAATTTATCGATTATGTGTGAAGTTATTCTGCAGATGAATGAAAGAATTTTCTTCTACGATAAAATGTACAGATTTAGAGATTATATCTACAAAGGAGTCGATAACAGTTCCCCCTTTTTTGTTGTTGTTGTTACTTGAACACGAGTTGTGTCCCATGCTCCAGCACATTTTTGAGACCGTTGACTTCGGATTGAGAGCAGTAAATCGAGAGCTTCTCTCTCTCTCTCTCTCTCTTGTTTTTTTTTTTTTTTTTTTTTTTTAATTTTTAAGCAATAAACAGGTGGAGTAAGTCTTGCTCCCATAAGAAAACCTAACATAGAGTAACTTTTATTCAAGACTGGCACAGCCTTTTAAAACTTGAATAAAGTCAGACGAATACAAAGACGAACAATCTAATAGTGGGGGAAAACAAGCGCAGGCCAACAACCCCTCTGTCATCACAGTAATGACTTGGCAAAGATTTTAACTTAAGGGGGGGAGGGCGGGAGGGGGGGGGGGGGGGGTTAGATGAAGAAAATGGGAACATAAAATCAAGAAAACATGCTATAAATATGAAAACTCTTCATTAGGGAGGGAGGGGGTTGAAGATGAAGAAAATGGGAACATAAAATCAAGAAAACATGTTATAAATATGAAAACTCTTCATAAGCTGCATGTTGTTGTTGTTGTTGTTGTCGTCGTACCCTGGCTAAAAGACTCCAGGGATCATCCAAACAGCCGAAGTACTTGAACACTATGGTACAAATGCATCAGCTGGGGATGAGAACATTACGTGTGTGACCGTTTTTGATTACCCCGCCACATGGGCAGTCACACTCCGACTTCGGGGGATTTTAGAGACTGATAATGTTATGCTAGGAGCTTGTCACAACTGAAGACAATCCCCGCATAACTATGCAGAGCATAACAACATTTTGATGTAGCCTTGGTGTTCTAGCCTATGTCAATTAGCCTGACACAGCCTTAAGCCAAGGCAGCATAAGCTGCATGAGGACCCCGTCGAAATCCCTCTTGAAGGCAGTTCTACTTGTATTGTCTGCTCCTAGGCCTTCCGTCCGCTGGATCCGACTCATCAGGGAGACACGGCTGATTGTGCTCCTGGCGTCAAATAGAGACACACCACAGTCCATAATACCGTGGTGTTCTCACCACCAAGGGTTCAAAAAAGAATCCAACAGCACCCCCAAAGCAGCCAGCGAAGGGTAGTAAATGAAACCAAAACAAAAGTGTGGGGAGGAAAAAAGTTGCTGAAAAACTAAAGACATTATGCAAACAGTACAGAATTTCAACTTTTTTGTTGTTGTTTTGTTTAGACGAGCCGATTACAGACGCCACATCAGGGCAGATAGAAAGTAAATATTAAAAGGATGATGCGATTTTTTTTTGTTCCTGTTTATCGTCCACCACCATCCACCCCTCCCCCACCGGTTTTATTTTTTCAAAGTAGTCATCTTAATGCATCAATCTAAAAGTTGCTTCTTTTTTTCTTTTTTTTTTTAAAGAACCTTGTGCAAACCCACAAAATGTCCCAAACCACGTCAAGTCCCGAAACTTAAAAGGGCATATGTGTCCACAACCTGAACAAACATTGTTGTGTATCCACGAGCTGGCTGGTCATCACACTGACGAAACCAGCCCACCCTATCTGTCTTCAAAGCACAGCTGGCTGGCCACCACACTGACGAAACCAGCCCACCCTATCTGTCTTCAAAGCACAGCTGGCTGGCCACCACACTGACGAAACCAGCCCACCCTATCTGTCTTCAAAGCACAGCTAAAAACTTACCTTTCAGCCAACAATTTTGCAAACTGTTTTTTCGTATTGTGTGTGCACAATAACTTCTTTTGTAGTAAAGCTGTCATATGTGAACGAATGAAGGTTAAATGGTGTATGAAAGCGCATTGACTGACGTTTAGCTAGAAGTGTGCTATACAAATACCATTTTTATTGTCATTATTACTATTATTATTGTTGTAATTGTTGTTACCATCACTATTGCTGTTGTTGTTATTATTATTATTATTATTATATTATTATTATTATTATTATTATTATTATTATTATTATTATTATTATTATTATAGTCACAGTAACAGAGTTGTGGCGAAAGCAAAACGTATCTATTTCACTACGTTTTGCCATTCAAAAATATCTACATCAAAGGACATGCACAAAGTATGGAAGAAGGTTAAAGAATTAAAGAACAGATGCCATTTACCATCACATCCCATTAAATTAGATAACAACGCTATCCCCACATCAGCAGAAAAAGCAGAGTTGAAGTGTTTTCAAAGAATAATTCATCATCAAGTCTTACATCAAATATAAGAAGCTACCGAGAAGAGGAAGAGAAAAAACATTTATTGTGATCCTCCTCCAGATGAAAATCATTACTTAAACTCTTTTATAACCTTTGAGGAATTTAATGATTCATTGGAGTGTTTTACTTGCAATACCACTGCTGTTGGCATCGACGGTATTTCATATCAATTGCTCTGCCATTTGCCTTTATCTTGGAAGCAATTACTTCTCTCATTTTACCAAAAATGTTGGTTAAATGGAACTCTCCCTACTATCTGGAAGAGGACGGTTGTAATACCAGTTCCAAAGCAAGGTAAACGTAGATCCGAAATTGGCAGTTATCGTCCAATAGCTTTAACATCGCAAGTTGGTAAGATATTGGAAAAAATTGTTGAACGTCGTATTTTACATTTCTGCGAAAAGAACAATATTATTCCAAACAACCAAGCAGGTTTCAGGAAAGGAAGATGTACAACTGATCATCTGGTCAAAATTACGAATCAAGTTAAAAAAGTTTTCCAGAAGAAAAAGTACACTTGCTACTTTTTTTGACATTAGAAAAGCTTATGATAGTGTATGGCATGCTCGACTGCTTTATAAGCTAAAACATATTGGAATTAGTGGAGCAATGTATCAATTTGTAAATGTTTCTTGTCTGGGAGATCTATTTGTACAAGAATTGGCACATGCTATTCGTCATTCAAGGATATTGATATTGGAATTCCTCAAGGATCTATCATTGCTCCAGTTCGTTTTACTATTCTTATTCATGATCTCCCAAACGTTCCATCTAACAATATCCATCTCGTTCAATATGCTGATGACATTGCTATATGGATGAATACAAACGTCAGAAAACAAACAAATAAGAGAGTTATTACACATGTTCAAAAACTATACCAAGTTGAGCTAGATAAGTTAGATTTATACATGAAAGAAAATGGTTTAGAACTTTCGGGAGAAAAGACACAGTTAATGCTTTTTATTAATGGTGATACTCCAAGCATCCTCCTCAGCTTGTTATAAAAGGCAACACTCTTAAATATTCAAAAGCTGTAAAATTTTTAGGAGTCTATTTAACCCCAAAGTTAAAGTGGCGATATCATATGAACACATAATAAGTAAAGCTAGACAAAGATTAAATTTTCTCAAAATAATTAATGCTCAGTCATGGGGACAAGATACTCAAACACTTTTACACCTTGCTACCAGTTTAGTTCGATCGAAATTAACTTATGGTCAAGAGGTTTATTTCTCAGCTCCACAGACGCTGCTAAAAAAAATTACAAAGCATAGATAGTAAGGCTGTTAAGTTGGCACTTGGTGTGCCAGTACACACAAATACGCTCAAAACATACAGAGCAGCTAATCTGTTAACTCTTGAGGACCAACGGAAGTTGGCCACCGCAAAATATGTGACTAGATGTCTTTCAGTTTCTAATTCAGTGACAAATGACATTTTTCTTGACTCAAGACAGGATTTCCCGAAAAGAGCGCAAAACATTTCATATCTTCAACCTATTAGAAACTATACAGATGATCTTTTTAAGAGTTGTGATATTGATATTACATCAATCTCAAGTAGTCCCATAATACCCATTATTCCTCAATGGGAGCATATTTCTGCCAGATTCGATACAGATTATACAACTCTAAAAAGAGGACAACATCAATCTTATATCCGTTGAAGCAAAAGAACATCTAGAAAATAAGTATCCGAATCATTTAAAGATTTTTACAGACGGTTCAGTTTTGGAATCATACACAGGGGCTGGATTTGCTATTCCTGCTTTCAAGATAAGAAAGTCATTTTGTTTAGGAAAAGGTTTTTCTGTATTTACTGCAGAACTATATGCAATTCTTATGGCCTTATCCTTCATAGTTGATATTGATACTGCGATTTATAGCATTTTACTTTGTGTTGACTCAAAATCTGTTCTTTACAGTCTGCAAAACTGGAATGCAAAAGTTCGAAAAGACTTTATATTTGACGTAAAATACTTAATACATTCAATTATATGTAAAGGTATTAATGTAGAATTTTGTTGGATTCCATCTCACTGTAGTATTTGGGGGAATGAAATGGCTGATAGATCAGCGAAAGAAGGAGCTATTAGAAAATATCCTGACAGTACACTAAATTAGAAAAACATGAAATAAATTCGATGTTAGAAAGTCGTATAATGACAGAAAAGCTTCCTTCAAAGTCAAAAATATTACCGTGTTCGAGATCCTTGTCTAGTCTCATTTACAAAATTCAATTAAATTCATGGAAGACTAAATTTTCAAAAAATGTAGAATGTGCTTGTGGTCATTCAATATCAATTGAACATATTCTTTTTGATTGCCCATTGCTATCCCTGTTATACAACATATCTGGATAGATGTAGCAAAAATGAGATCTTTAAATGATATAATCTACAGCGAAGAAATGATACAAATTGGAAAAGTTTTATCCAGCACTATACTTGCAAATTTATTGTAAACATTAAATCATTTATAGTTATTGTATGAATGTTTATACGTAGCCTTTCACACATGAGTGCATATTCACACACACACACACACACACACACACACACACACACACACACACACCACTCTACACACACGCACACACACGCATACGCACAGTACACAAACACACGCACACGCACACGCACACACACACACACACACACACACACACACTCACACACACAACACACACACACAAGCGCGCGCGCAAACACAGACACAAACTCTTACACAGCCCGTTTTAATTTTTTTGTTGTTTTTTTTTGTGTTTTTATTTTTTTGATTGGTTTATTTCTAGTCTAATATCACCATTGTTGAGAACAGACGTTAAATTAAATCAATCAATCAATCAAATCACTATTGCTGTTGTTGATGTTGTTATTATTATTATTATTATTATCATCATCATCATCATCATCATCATCATCACCATCATCATTATTTATCTACAAACCAGCATATGTATCCACGAGCTAACAGACAGGTATCCACAGAATACCAGGACATCCCCCACAAACTAAAAGAAGAACTATATATTCACAAAAGGACAAAAATATACACACAAACTGAAAGACTAGCGCATGTATCTACAAAATGAAGGACAAAAACATGTATTTACAAACTAAAGGACCAACACATGTACCCACAAACAAAACGACAACACATGTACCCACAAACTAAACGACAACACATGTACCCACAAACTAAACAACATATGTACCCACAAACTAAACGACAACGCATGTTCCCACAAACTAAACGACAACACATGTGTCCACAAACTAAAGACCAACACATTTTCCCACAAACTGAAGGACCAGCACACGCATCCACAAACTAAAGGAACTGAACACGCATCCACAAACTAAAGGAACTGAACACGTATCCACAAACTAAACGACAACATATGTACCCACAAACTAAACGACAACATATGTACCCACAAACTAAAGGACCAACACATGTTCCCACAAACTAAACGACAACACATGTGTCCACAAACTAAACGACAACACATGTACCCACAAACTAAACGACAACACATGTGTCCACAAACTAAACGACCAACACATTTTCCCACAAACTGAAGGACCAGCACATGTATCCACAACCTAAAGGACTGACACATGTATCCACAAACTAAAGGACCAGCACATGTATCCACAACCTAAAGGACAACACATGTATCCACAAACTAAAGGACAACACATGTATCCACAACCTAAAGGACAACACATGTATCCACAAACTAAAGGACAACACATGTATCCACAAACTAAAGAACCAACACATGTATCCACAAACTAAAGGACTAACACATGTGTCCACAAAATGAAGGTCAGAACCGGTCTATCGATAACTCAAAAGGACATAGTATGTATCCATAAACTAAAAGGCCAGCATTGTTGTCTTCAATTTAACGTCTATCCACATAGTGATATTAGACGGGGGGAGGGAGGGGAGGGAGGGGAGGGGGGGGGGGGGGGGCGAGGGCGGGGATCGGGAGGAGGAGGAGGGGAGGGGGACCGTATTGTGTGTGTATGTATTTACGTCTCTTGGCTAAGGGAAAAAAAGTCAGAAAGTTGAGCATTACCAACAATTACAATCAACTAGTCTATAACAAATGTCCTACAGGACTATGAAGTAAAGATTTTGCAATATTAAACAAACTAGTAGCATTTTGAAAACGCCTTCAATACAATTTTCAGAAATCACTGGTAAGATAGGTCTTAACTTCTGATATTAAAAAATGATGCGTTTGCTAGAAATGTGTTCGCCACATAAACATTCTTGTCCACAAAGTGCAGGGGCGGATCGTTTACATGACGAAGAGATTTCCAAAATTAATGCTATGAAAATGGGACAGGGAGGGGGGGGGGGGGGTGTTGTGTGAGAGGGGGAAAGGGTGAGAGGGAGAGGGGGTAGAAGGGAGGTAGAGGCAGCAGGAGAGGTAAGGGGACGGGAGGAAGGGTATGGGGGAGGGGGCGAGGAACGGGCGGGGATTGGGGGGGGGGGGCGAGAAGGGCGGGGAATGGGAGGGGGAGGGGCAGGAGAGGGAAAGAAGAGGGAGGGGGAGGAGGTCCCCCCTCCCAAATTCTTTTAAAGCTGAGGGGGAGGATGTGGGGGGTGGGAGGGGGGCAGTTCTCTCCCGGGCTTTCTGTAAAAACAAAGGGGAGGGGGGAGGGGGGAGTATCATTTTTCATAATGCCACGTTATTACACAAATACCCTAACAGATGTACAGATTTTCTTTACAAGTCAGGTGGGAATGGGAGAGAGGCCTCTGAAAAACCTGGGGGGGGGGGGGGGGGGGGGGGGGGGGGGGGGGGGGGGGGGGATGGGGTAGGTTCAAAAGAGACCCGGGGGTTCTTCACATACAAAGAAATACAATATTTACCAGGAGGAACTAGGGGGGTGGGGTGGGGGGGATCTGGACACACACACACACACACACACACACACACACACACACCACACACACACACACACACACACACACACAGTTCGTTGGGCTTGAAAGGAACCCGATGTGCCCAATGGGAAAGGTTTTAGAGTATTTTTCTAAGATCCAGGGTTCGATGAACTTAATTGCGAAATATGCCCAGACCTCAGTTCCCCTCTTAGCCCTTCAGATGAAATTTTAATCCCAGGTGCCATGTGTGAGGGCATGCACACTACATCTTGAACGTACATTACATCCCATCCAGCATTTCCAGAACGATGAAAGGTAATGTGCACAGTGACGTCCTGTTTAAATAATGCCCATGAAGGTGGAGTTCAGCCACCTTGATAGTGGAATTAAAACGGTAAGTTACACGAAGAGAGAGAGAGAGAGAGGAGAGAGAGAGAGAGAGAGAGAGAGAGAGAGAGAGAGAGAGAGAGAGAGGGGGGGGGGGGGGGCAGTGTTGATATCCACAAACTAAAGGGCCAGCATAACCACCGGCCATAGTACAGCGGCTGGCATCATGCTGGGACTCAGGCTGGGAGTTCTTGGTTCGATTTCCATCAGAACCATTTCTTTGTGGCCTTTTTGCCCGACCGGTTCCTACCCAAAGCTGAGTTCGGCTATGGGCTCCGTTTGGGAAAACTGGGACAATACAATCGAGTTTCATCCATTAATGGATGCGTCTCCGAGAGTGTTGCTCAAGTTTCCAGTCCAGCACAGCAGGTGTCTGTATCTCTTGGGCCTGGTTGATGCCAGGATATATTATTATGAAAGCAAATGTAGAGTGTAACTCAGTCATGCAGTCCCAGACTGGAATAGAATTCCGTGGCATTATCTTCATCATTCTCATCGATCCGCATTAAAAAAAAAAAAGAAAGAAAGAAAAAAAAAGAAAGAAAAAAAAAAAGAAAATCCAATTCCTGCGGGCTATCATGCCCTGGTCTTATGGTGACCTCAGTTTTAATTTTCTCTCCTCGTCTTCGCCTGTGGTATGTTCGGATGAGGTCGCCGGAATCGGCGAGTTCATTAGGACTGTAATTGGACGGACCTGAACGGACGTCATAGGGGACGCTTGCTTACGCTGGCTCCTAGATTTAATAATCATCGTCACAGTTGGTGGTGTCCAGTGCAGGGGGGATAAGAACAAGCACCCTGAACATCACTTAAGAGTCTAAGCAGCAGTGTGGTGTCTTCTCATAATATGGCATGATTAGACCTAGTGTTAGGTTATAGGTTTCTGGATTCTGGACTCGACATTAGAAAAGTAGTTAAAGACTCAGAATCAAAAACTTACTTGGAGAATATTTCGACAGGGTCGCCCTGTCTTTATCAGCTCACTGTTGCTGTTGTGGCAGCGAGGCCTGGTGGGGCGACTGTTGTGTGGGGTGAACGGTTGTCAGGATCTGATTGTAGATGGGGGGAAGTTCAAAGCCTTGATCTCTGTTCAGGCTGCGGCGTCTGGTCTTGATTTCGATGGCTTCTTTAACTTTTTTCCGTGTGTGTGTGTTGTGTGTGTGTGTGTGTGTGTGTGTGCGTGCGTGCGTGCGTGCGTGCGTGCGTGCGTGCGTGTGTGCGTGTGTGTGTGTGTGTGTGTGTGTGAACATTGTTAATTGAAACTCTTTACCGAGCACCGTTGTAACTACAGGAATATCAACTAGTTTCAAAAATGAACAAACACTGTCAGCAATGTTTCCTGAAGACACATTTTGACACTGAAGTGTGAACCAAATCAATCGCTGCAATGCACTCCAAAGTTATGACCTGGATCATACGAAAGACCTGACAGAGCATGTCAAACGCTTACAACCCTATAGCCACTATCTGAATGGGGTGATAAGGTTCACCTGGAGTCTGTACTGAACTGCTACTTTTAATTATCGAATACATCCTGAATGTGTAGTAGGAAGACATTATTTAAAACAAGATGCAAAGCATATAAACATACTCCCAGTTTATCTTGAATACGCGTGAGTTACTCCATTAATAGTAAAAACCGTTTTGGGCCGTTACAGCCGTTACTAACGTCTATTCTGGTAAACATCGGCCATCATCTGTGACCCATAATGAACATACTTACAAATTTTCAGAAAGACCGGCCAAGTACTTTCTGAGATATTCCATACAGAAGAAAAACCCTTATGGGCCGTTATGGCCGTTAGTAATGGCTATAACGGCAAAATAACACACTGGACATCATCCGTGACCCATAATAAACATATCTACAAATTTTCAGAAAGATCGACCAAGTACTTTCTGAGATATTCCATAAAGAAGAAAAACCATTTTGACCACGGACGGGCACACACACACACACACACACACACACACACACACACACACACACACACACACACCAAAGTTAAAGAGAGCTCATATGTCTTCTTCTTCTTCTTCTGCGTACGCAGGCTGTTTCTCCTGCGGAAACTCCCTGTATAGACAGGCAAGTATTAAACCCATCTGCCCTACAAAGGGAGTGGAGTTTTGTGTGTATGACCGTTTTTTTTTTTCCTATCCCGCCATTAAGGCAGCCATACTCCATCTTCGGGGAAGGTGCATGCTATGTGTAACGTGTCATCCATACCAACGGCCAAACTGGCCTTCTCTTCCGAAAGTTGGTGATAGGATTTTACGTGTGTGCAAGATATTATG
>CM031600.1:95708146-95735646 GCA_018398815.1 Conus ventricosus
TCTTAGACCTCTGCATTTGTTGGATGATTCCGGAATACTATCTTTTGTACATGTCAAGAGAATATCTGTCATGCTTTTGGCTGGGTCCGAATTTGGCAGAGCTTCCTTTTCCCAACCAGTTCTTAACGGACAAATCCTGCAAAAAGATTCAAATTAGTGTCTTGAAAATTAAGGTGTTCAGGTAAAGTGCAGCTTTACGTAGTTGCTTTTTTTTAATTTTTTTTTAAACACAATTTCAAGTGGTCACTTCCGTGCAGATCATCATGATCACTGGGACCAGCGAGGGATCTCATATCAATAAAAAAAAAAAGGTACCTGTGAAAGAATGGAGATATGTTGAAGCTCCATCATTCCAACAACACAGAGTCAGCTCGGGAAAAGACGTCTTCAAAGAAAGGAGACCTCTGGATAAAGTAGTCACACTATCCCAAACGGGACTGTGCCCATTTGAATTACCCAGCAGCAGAAAAAGGTTGTGAATGTTCCTCACAGCTGACCAGCTCTTTGTCGACTGACTGATAAAGACGGAGGTAAATATCAAGAACACACACATACCGTTTCATGCAAAGTAATTCTGGCAGCTAAAGCTGGGAGAGAAGTATTTAGATTTACAAAGCCGAACAAAATAAATTCATGGATAAGTAGCGATCGAGACTCCTCCTGTTACTCCATTTTCAAAGGGTTATGCTGGTTTGAAAGAACACTGGAGCCAGAAAAGGATAACAGATTTTTTTTTTATATTGTGACTCCGCATCCCTTGGAGAACAATCACCACCGGATTTAGGTGTTGACTGAGGCGCTGTCATCCTCAACTTTTGACTTAGGATCCCGAATATTGAAATGCAATAATGTATTCTCCATACTGAAAAGAGGGGTAGTGTCACCGCAGTTGGCACAAAGGCCGTGGTCTCGGCAAGGCCCCCGCGTGGATCTCCTCCACTGGGCACATGTCCGAGTGCAGTCAAATTTTTGACAGCAAAAACACTTCATGCGAGATGGGACATGGAGGTTTACCCCGATACTGCAATAGTGAGAAAAAAAAAAGAAGATAAGATTAAAAAAAAAGAAAAAGATTTAAAAAAAAATAAAAAATAAAAAACGACCGCAAAATGTCAAAAACAGAATGTTGGTCAGGACTCGATTCGTCCCTTTGGGAACGGTCACACGGCGAATATCGATCACGCTCTGTGGCTCTGCTTCGCTTTCTGCCTCTGCATCAGGAACGCCTTTGAGGTCAGGACACCTGATGACACCTTTACTCCACCTAAGCTGCTTGCGTGGAGACACCCTGATCCTCCTGCCAACTGACTTGGTAGCACTCTGGAACTGTTCTGAGTGGGTTTTTTGTTTTGTTTTGTTTTTTGACTGGCAGTCGATAAGGTCAAAAGCCATTGCGAAGCTTCTTGATAGGTTTAGGTTCGCACGACTTTAAAGCCCTTTCTCAATAGCGAAGGCTCAGCGCAGATTAAAGTTTTCCCTCCTTAGTTCCTTCACGACTGACCACGAAACCCCAAACCTGTTTCCCTGTTTCTGTATCTGAGTCACTGTCAGGTCGTAGTCCTGAGAAGGTCGAGATTTGGCTACACAGATCTAGTTGCAAAGTGAGACGACTGCAGGCGGAAATCTAAACAAATCATAAATAAATGTTAGCGAACCGCCAAGAAAAACGTGGACAAACGAGCCACAAGACAAAACACGACGCGTTTCGACCTCTTAGGTCTTCTGCAGGCGAGACACAAACAAATATGACAATGCAAACTCGTTCGTTTCATTGTCCTTAATCGTCTGTGTCTTGCCTGAAGAAGACCGAAGAGGTCGAAACGCGTCGTGTTTTGTCTTGTGACTCGTTTGGCCACGTTTCTCTTGGCGGTTTGCTAACATTTATTTAAGATTTGGCTGCACAGGCTAGGAAGCGTTCGGAAAACTAGTCCTTCCTCCAAGTGTTGATGCCCCTGTCAGCAGAGCTGAGGGATCACCGGACCACGCAAGCCCTCTGACCACGACAAGGTCGCAATGCCGAAGGACACATTGTTAACACTCTGAAAGGTTGTGGCCTTCGTTATCCACCTCTTGACCGGTCTGAAGAGTAGCGGAGAGATTTCAGTCTATAACCATCGAGGAAACAAAGTCAAAGGACAAGTGTTTCCTGTGCTGTTCCTCCGGATGAAATTTCAGAATCGACACTTTCTTTACCCTGTTATCAATGATATGCAGACACTGTGGGATTTTTGTTTTCTTCAAATGGCAGTAAAGCTGCAGTGTCTTCAGCAATGAGAACAGACTGTACCCACATGATGAACCTCTGAACAACTGACTGTACCCACATGATGAACCTCTGAACAACTGACTGTCGAATTAAACGTATCGTTGACAAACGTAAAATGATTACAAACTGGTCCTAATGATCAGAAAATATGAAAGTCAGATTGATCGCTGCGTGGTTTAAGTCTATGGCTGTTAAGAAGTGACCATGGAATCAGTTGACAAAGACGTCACTTTTGACGACCTAAGGCGGTGGATGACCATGTGGATTAACACTTGACAGATACTTCACGGTTGATCACCGCATTACTGCCGGTGTAAAAAAACAACAACAACAAACACACACACAACAAAACACGAAAAAGACGACAGGGAACGTCTGGTACGTTACAATAATTATATTCAATTAAACAAACCAAGAAAGGGTGGAGGTGTGTGTGTGTGTGTGTGTGTGTGTGTGTGTGTGTGTGTGTGTGTGTGTGTGTGTGTGTGTGTACGTGTGTGAGTGAACATGCACGAGCGCGAGTGTGTGTGCGTGCGTACGTGCGTGAGTGAACGTGCGTGCGTGCGTACGTACATCAGTGCTTGCATGTGTGAGAGCGCGCTCGCGCGTGCGTGCATTCCCACATGCGTGCGTGTGCGCGCATGCATATGTGCGTGCGTGTGTGTGCGAGTGCGCGATTGCATGCGTGCGTGCGTGCGTGTGTCTGTATGTGCGTGCGTTGGTGCCGTGCGTGTCTCGAGGGGAGGGGGGGGGGGGGAGGGGGGGGGGGGGCAGGACAACACCATCGTTCGTTTTCCCCGGGGAAAACCAACAATGTTCCTCTCCGCAGGAATGAAAGTGGTGCAGTACGTACTCTCTCCATTTGAGCCAGCCCTCGCAGACGTTTTAACTGTGCTCTTTTCAAAAAGAAATGGATTCAGCTTCTTTCTCTCTTTTTTTTTTCTGTCACCACGAGCGCTGCCCTATTCCAACGCTCGTAACCCGCCTACCCACCCCCCTCCCCCACCCCCCACTACCACTCACCCTTAAGGGCATTCCCAAGATTTTTTTCACCCTCCGGCCATGCATGGTTTTTATGACCCAATGACATTTCCACGCCAGGCTCTCGTGCGACGTCACAAAAGCCGAGTGTCCTCCTCTCCCTCCCTCCTTCCCTTCCCTCCACCTCATCTTTAAACTCATCCCCCTGTCGATGAAGTGGTGAAGAATTCAGTTGGAGACAGAAAAACGGGCGTTTGGTATTGTTTTTCATACCCCAAAACGATTATGGTTTCATTTCTTTTTCAAAAATCGTGGGTTCAACTGTTAAAAGCTGTCATTTTTTAAAAAAACGAAGGAAAGAAAAAAAAGCGGGGGGCGCGGGGCGCGCGCAACACACCAAATGCAAACGTACATGCACAAACAACCCCAAAAAGCCCAGTACGCGCGCGCGCGGACACCCACTCACATAAAAACACACACCCACATACACACACAACACAACCACACAACACCGCACCACCACACTCCCATAAAAACACACACACACACACACAAAAACCCACACCACACCCCACACACACACATACAAACAACCACAACACACACACACACACACACACACTCACATACACCCACACAACACACTCACCACCCCAAAGATGGCGGAGAGGAAAACGACTTTTACTATTGAACTTTTTTTATTGCCCCTCCGTAAAAATACTAAAAACCCCCAGGGAAACGAGGGGACGGTCTTGAACGCGATGACAACTGCGAGAGACAAAAAGGGGTCAGGAACAGGGATTCAGGGGGAAAAAAAGGGTTGAGGGTGAAAGGTGCCCCCCACTTCCCACCCACTGCGCTTCTGCTTTTCCGACACCGGGCCAAAAACAATCTTGCTCCAGCGACATACCCCAAAAGGGTGATCACCCGCGGTTAGTGATTTAAAAACACAATATTGAAAGTGTGATAGAATTTGCCCCCTAGAAATGTGTTAAAGAAAAAAGCAAGAAAAAAAAAACTCAAGGCAATCCGGCAGACCAAAAGATCACTGCCACACATCACACAAACTGAACCAAAAATCATTCCCCCCTTTTGGTTAAATCATATGTAGAGCAGCAAGACCCATCCCATCCCCATCCCATCGCCATCCAAGTAATCGGAGCAAAACGGGTTGAAGGGGCAAAAAAATAAAAAAGGGAAACTTTGGAAGACAAAAAAAAAAGAAAATTGACGTCAAAAAGGGCAAATACGCAAAAAAGCAAAACGTCATTCAAAAACCCCAACACGAAAAAGAACTGAAAAGTTTATCGTGCCTCTATTCCATACAAAAGGGTGTACAAAAAAAGACTAGGCCGTTCCTATGGGTTTTCTTCCAAACGACAGAAACATATGCCACAAAAAAAACTGATCTTCAAAACTTATTCAGCAAAGACTCAGAAATCCCAGACGCTATAGAAATTAAAACTGGGGTATAAAGATTTGAAAACGCAAGACGCAAAAACAGTCAAAAAAGATTTCACAAAACAGTCAAACAAATCAAAGTGAAACACCCTCATCACCATTGTTGTGATCGGCAATGCAGTAGAAGATGCTGAATTGGATGCAAACTGAATTTTCAATGCCTTGTAAGAACAGAATGCTGGCTGACAAATTTTTTTCTTTTCCACACAAAACTTCTAGACTCGGGGAGACGGGATGACCCAACCCCCGGGGGGAATCACGATCCGGGCAGCAAACCCTTTGGGGGGGGATCTACGGCCTTTTTGGGGAAACCCCAAGAACCCCACCCGCCGCCTCCCCCCCCGGGGGTTTGGGGGCCTCAGATGCTGTTCGGGGACACGGGAGACCTTGGGGAACCGTAAAAAAGCTCAAAATTTTTTCGGGAGCATCTCCCCGATCTTTGACGAAATCTAGTCATGTATGGGCCCTTACATACCTCCCCCTCATTTTAACGTACAATTTGAATTTTATTAAAAGACTATTTAAGTTTTTTTTTTTTTTGCATTTTGTTTCGAAATTCTTTTTTCTCGTCTTAGGGGTATCGGCATATCCTTACTGTTTATATACATAAGGAATTTCTCATCACTTCACTTATTATTTTCATCTTTATCATGACAACAAAAAAAGCCCAAACTATTAAGCTTCCCAGGGAACTGTCGCTCCATAAAAAAAAACTTAATTTGAATCAAATCGGGAATAAATAATTTCATTTTTAAAATTATTAAAAACACTAAAGTCAACAGCGATAATCACCACATTTACCGGATTCTGTCACCCCCCATTTTGAACAATGTGCGGACCGAATAAAACAGCTTTTAAAAGTGCAAAGGGCCCCGGTTTTTTTGCGAAAGAACCCCACCATATCCAAAACATCCCTTTGCTTCAGCTGTGGCAAGGGGCAAATTTACTTCTTCTTTGTTTTAAAACATTGTTCGTTTCCCTTCCAAAAAGGCCCTGTGTCAAAATACGAATGGCAAAAAGGGGTTCCAAGACCAAAGAGCAAATGGGTCATTGGAGGAGATTTAATTTCACTGCCCCTTTTTTGGGGACCTTTTGGCTGCTTTTGTTAAAATAAAAGAAAATGGATAACATAGCTGTTTCTAATCGTTTTTGCTAATAAGGAAAATTACTGCATTCCAGATATACCCCAACAAAACCCCCTCACCCATTATTAACCTTTACTCTCATCATTTGTAGTAAACTCAATGGGGGAAACGGGAATAACCCAGGGACAGATTATTCCCAATAAAAATATCGTTAATACTATTAGAACAGGAAATCTAAAAAATATATTCCAAAATTATTTACAAAAAAGCGAGGGTCTTGTTTTAAAACCAAAACTTAACAACAAGACATAGTGTTCTACTAATGAAAAGAGATGACCAAAATTGCTTTTTGTAAATATATTTTGCAGCAGCTGACAACCCCACCCCGAAGATAAAAAAACCAAAAGTAAAAAAAACATAATGGAAATGTTGGTGGAAACAAAAGTAAAATCCCAAGAAAAAAAAAAAGAAAAGTTTCAAGATTTATTGAAAAAAAGAATCGAAAAGTATCATAAAGAAATAAAAAAGGGGCCCTTAAAGATAGTAAAGTGTCATAGATGACGCAAAGCTGCAGCAGGGAAATAAATTTTTTTGTAACTTTGAATTTTAAAATCTAAAAAAATTTTGGTAAAGTGTGGGAGGAACTGAAAGCATAAAAAATGGATTAAATCGACACATCCCCTATAACAAAAATAAACAACATTTCTGGGCGATGAAAAGCAGAAGTTTGTAAAAATTTGCAAAGGGTAACCCCGCTTAAGGCTAAAAAGTACTACCAAATTACAAGGAAAAAAAGGTATAAAGACATATGAATGTACACAACAATAAAACAATATCAATGCTCCTAAAAACTATCCAAGAAGTAAAAAAAGCCAAGACCCTACCTTAAAAATCATCTATTGTTAGATGAAAATATCAAATCAATTTTTAAGAAATTTGCCTAACTTTTGTAGGTTTCTTAAAATTTTTTAGTACGTGTGGAGCAATGTTTTTATCCCAAAAAATTGAACAGTGATTTTTTGTTCCAATTCATAAGCGGAAAATCACAAAGGACCCTAAAAAATTATAGACCCATTGCTTTAAAATTCAATGTAGTAAATTTTCAGAAAAAATTTTTTTTTTGAATAACTTTACTACTGCGAAAAATATAACTATCCCAAAACAATCAAGGGTTTTTTCCCCAGAAAGGTCGATCCCTACAAAAATTTTTTAGTAAAATTTCAACAAAAAAAAAGAAACATTTTGCTAGCAAAAAATGTTTTTGCATTTTTTTGAAAAAAAAGGGTTTCGCCCAAAGGTGGATTTTCGCTATTGAAAAAATTTAAAAACTTGGTTTACAGGGAAAAGTTACAACTTTGTCAATTTTTAAAGGAAGGGTAATAAGAACAAAGAGGGAAAAAAATATTCCACAAGTAGAAATTTCAATGGAATCCCCCAAGGGTCATATTAGCGCCACTTCTTTCCGTTATTTTTGCATGACTGCCCAAAAAAATTATCAAAAAAAGTTTTCTTGTCCAAAAGGGTGAATTTTGCATGTGGTGGATGTAACGTTTTTAAAAAAAAAAACTTTACAGGAGAAAAAAAATTCGTCAAAAAAAATCTATCAAGCAGAATAAAAAAAGGTGGATTTTGAAGCTAAAAGTTTTGTCTGTCAATCGAAAAAACAAATATATTTTTTAACGGGGTCTAACCAAAAAAAGTAGCCCTGTTTTCACATTTGGATGATACTCCCTTAATTTGTTTTCGAGATAAAATTTCTAGGGTTTTATTTCATCTAAAAACATGGAACTTTTTATATCAATATTTATTAACAAAGGGGAGAAAAACATTAAACTTTTTTGAAAACTTTCTAAAGAAAAGTGGGGGGATCCCGTACATTGATTTCCTATTTTTTAAACTTTAATGAGATCAAAAATAACTTATGCCCCCAAAAATTCTTTCAAGCGCCCCAAATATTTATTACAAAAAATGCAAAGTTTGAATGTAAGGCATTGAAATTAGCCCTTGGGGCTTCCTGTGCACGCACATCTCAGACATATTATAAGCCCGGGATTCCTCTAGATATTTTTAGAGATTTAACATGTTGTAAATTTGTCATTAAAAAATACCTAGAAAAACACCATTAAATCAAAATCAAAATAAATCAGATTTGATTTTTTCCCAAAAAAAGGCAAAGTCTTTTAAATTCTCAAATACTTTGCAATTAACATCAAAAATAATTTTGATTCTGGGGTTTCTTTGAAAAAGGGAAATTTCTTCCCCCCCATTTTTTGTCCATTCCACCCCTGGGGAAATTAAAAAAACCCCCTTTTGATAATTATCACCCAACTCAAAAAAAAAAAAAATAAAATGCGAAGTTATACTAAGTGTCAATGGACGAAAATCACTAACCAAATTTAAAAATATACACAGTGGTTCAGATTGGAAGCAAACAGGGTTTTGCATTTAATCCCCGCTTGAGGTGGAGAAAATTTTTTTTCATTGGATGTAATACCCATTTTTAAACTGAATTAACACAATACTCATGGTTTTGAATTCCTTTTAATGTCCCCCCAAAAAAATATTTCCCCAAACTCTGTTTTTTTGTAATTCAAAAACATTCCTTCAGGCAATAAAAAAATTTTTAAAATTTTCATATAGGGTGAAAAAGATTATTGAATAAGCTGTTTTTTTCCCTATGCTTATTGCAGGAGGCACCCAATTCCTTTGTTGGATTTTTCACACTGTTCCTTTTATTACAACGTAAAGTAATGGGCAGTAAGGGGAGCAAAACATATCTTGGTTCTGAAGATTTAACCCTACCCTTTCGGACATGGCATGCAAATTTGTTAAAACTATATTTTTAAAAACTTTCAAAGATAAATGAAAGAACATGACAATCAAAAACGTTTGATATTTTTTGACATTTAAAACATTCAAAATATTTTAGTTTAAATAAAAGTATACTTCATTTTGTATAGTGGAAAATTGATGCTTTTTTTAAAACAAAAATGTAAAAAAATAGGTTTATGTAAAAAAAAATAACACGTGATCATATTGTTACATGCAAGACATAAAAAAAAAATTTCCCGGTTGAGGCAAAAAAGTGAAGGCCCTCTTTTTAGTCCCACTCTAACATATGAGTTTTTTTGTAGTTTGGGGGCGCATCCCTTTGGGGGGTATTTTTAAATCCTTTTTTGTGTGTGGGGGGGGATGGGGTATGTGTGGGGGGGAAAATGGAATAATGTACAAAATCAAAATGACAAGACTGAGAAAGGTTAAGTTTTCTGTCCCAGATGGTTTGTTAATTGTTTTGTTAAAATTTTTGCTTTTTTCCCTTTCAAACTTTTTTTGAAAAATTCAAGTGTTTTTTAATTACCATTATTTTTCATGAACACTCATATAAGCCACCTATGCCACAAAACATACTCGCAACACACACGAGCACACGCACAGCACACATACGTGCACACGCACCTCACACATACGTGTGCGGCACAAGCAAAAAGACATACGCTCTTTTTTCCCCCACCACTTTTCGGTACATTTTTTTTTCCCTTAATATCACGTTTAGTGGAAAAACTTAAATGAAGACACACACACCACACACACTCACTCACACACCCAAACCACACACACACCACACCACACCACACCACAACAAACCCCAATACAACAACACACCCACACGCGCACAACACACACCAAAAAAACACCCAAAACCCCACCACACACACAAGAGAGAGAAGGAGAGAGAGAGAGAGAGGGGAGAGAGAGAGAGAGAGAGAGAGAGAGAAAAGGGAGTTTACCACAAAACAACGTGCGACTGCCTCCGCCCCCCCCTCCCCCAAACCCCCCCAGTATACCCCCTGGCATACTGTTTTTGGGTTCAAAACCCTTTGGGCCCCTTTTTAAATAAGTGTCCAATGCGTTTGCCCACTGCACTGTTCAGCATCTCCCCAGGATATTTGTATAAGTTTTGTTTTTTGGGGGTTTTTTTTTTTTTTTTTTTTTTTTTTTTTTCATGGGGAAAGTCGAAAGTAGGGGGAGGGGTGAGGTTGGGGGAAAGGAGATGGGGGTATTTGTGATAAAGTCGACAAGAACTGTGACCCTTTGTATCTCGTAAACCCCCCCCTCCATCATTTTGAAAGGGAAAAGGGAAAAAACACGCGTGAATTTTTCTCTTCTCTCTCTCTCTCTCTCCCCTCTCTCTCTTTCTCTCTCTCTCCTCCCTCTCCTCTCTCTCTTATTTTTTGTTTTAAACAATGGAAGATCATTTCTTTACATCTCTCTTTTTTTCTTTCTTTTTTTTTTTGAAAGGGATTAGTGACCTCTCTCTCGTCCGCTTCTCTCTCTCTCTCTCTCTCTTCCCCTCTTCTCTCTCTCTTCTCTCTCCCCTTCCCCCCCCATTCTCCGTTGGGTATGGTGTGTGTGTTTTGGGGTGGTGTTTTGTGTGTGTGTGTGTGTGGTGTGGTGTGTGTGTGTTTTGTTGACACCGGGAACCCTGGGGGTCTGCCTGACAGGATCGGGGTGATGGAGTGAAGGGAGTGGGTGACCCCACACGCCCCCCAAAGACCACAAAAAAAGATTACAATACAATCCCATTTTTTTCACACCAAAAACACATAGTCACAAAAGCATTCCAACACAAACATCACAATACATTAAGATTTTAACACACACAAATACACAAGTCACAAACAAGCATTTCACCGCACACAACATAACCATAATCATAAATACGCGTTTCCAACACACGTTCCTTTTGTGTTTCATGTGGTTCCCCCTCACCACTGTCTCTCCAAAGTCCTCTGAGAGTACCGTGTCAAATCAGGCGTCCCAAACCAGGTCTGTTCTTGAACAGAGTCTTTCAATGCTGACACCCTTGACACCCCCACACACACCCAAAATTGCACGACACAGAGCTAACCACACTGGTCACATGAGCTGTAGGAAGTCCGAGGACAGTGGAGAACGCATCCCGTGGGACGAGGCGTTGTCGCTGAAGGTCCCGGACAGGGGTTAGAACCATCCAGCAAGGTCCACGTGCTCCTCACACTGCGCGGCCCCAACAGCGCAAGTCTCGGGTGAAGCCCCCGGGAGGAGAGAACACGGAAGGAACAGGAAGGAAAGAAGGGTACTAGAACCCCGCAGTCAGTACGGTCTGAAATTTGTTGCTTAATCCTAACAGCCACTCGCATGGTGGGCGAGGGGAGGTGTTTGCTGAATACATTAGTAACACCAGCTCAACACAGACCTGAGCATAACACAGTAAAACCAAATGAGGAATGTTCGCTAAAGGTCTCCTCACATGAAGCAGGTAAGAGATTACATTAACAGGCTAAACAAACGAATATTAAGTTATATCTTCATCCTTCCCTCACTCACGTTCAACATTTTCCTTTCTTAGGAACTGAACTAATACAGCAATCATTGCTTTATAACTGCCACCACAATTGCAAATAATCATAATTCAATGGCACGATTATCCCCACATTTTATAGTAACATTTCAAAAATAACAATTCTCCGACCACGCATCCAAATGACTAATCACGCGTATGCACGCTCGCAAACACAAAACACTCGTTCCCCTTGCAAACACAAACAGACGGTGGCCGAAGAATAAGAGACCGGCAATTGTGACAGGGGCGGATGAGCGAGACCAAGCAAGTCCCAACCCTAAATCACCAGGTTCTCCCCATCCCCACCGACTACCGCATCACAGATGCATTGAAAGGAGAAAGAATTTCGGATATAATTTTGAATGGCCAGAGAAAAATGGTCTCAAACAATATTTCTTTTATAATTTTGAAACCAAAAGGAAATTGCGCAAAAGAGAAGAACTAGCCGGCTAACAACAAAAAAAACAACCACGAAACTGATGCTTACCAGCTACCCATGGGTGACCCAAAAGTGGCGGGTCAAGCGACTCTCTGCCCTCTGTCCAGTCGAGAGGACCAGCAGAGCAGATGCAGAAAAGATGACGTGACGTCCCTCCCCTACAGGCCGACTGCAGGAATGAAGGTACCGACCGTACCTTCGACGATGTGGTAGAGAACCAAAACCGGAGCGGGCGCTCCCAGGGACATCTTCCGCTCGAGTGAACAGAAAACCTGCCTAACCGATGGCAGCCAACATGCCACCCTACGTCACAGAGTGAGAATACCTCAGCTAAGAGGTTGCACGTGCGGCAGGTAAAAAGACAGGTGAGAGGCCGATAGAGACAGCCAGTTCAAGAGAAAGGTACCAGCACCCGTGAACCTGCAGGATCAATTGCACGGGCAGTGAAATTAGAGAGAGAGAGAGAGAGAAAGTAAACCTAACCTGAGCTGAACTACATTAAGGTGCAACCACACCACAAGCCACATTAAGGGACTGATACACGACAACAACAACGACAATAAATAAATGAATAATTCTACCAGCCAAGATGGGCCAATCGTCATGGGCCTCGTGACAGTGTGTGTGTGTGTGTGTGTGTGTGTGTGTGTGTGTGTGTGTGTGTGTGTGTGAGTGTGTGTGTGTGAGTGTGTGTGTGTCCGATCCAGCGGACGAAAGGCCTAGGAGCAGGCAATACAAATAAATGTGTCTTTGAGAGGGATTACGATGGTTCCCTCAGGCAGCTAGTGAAGGGCTTCTCATATTTAAAAGATATTCTCCCATTTACTTCATCTTCAATTTTTTTTTTTTTTTAAAAGTTCATATCTTTGTCAAGTCATTACTATAACGACTGAAGAATTGTTAGCCTGCACTTGTTTTCCCCCACTACTTAATTGTTCAGCATTATATATATACTGAACAACATTAAAAACGCACCGCTTGCCAAAAGACCCAGACAACGTTGGTAGTACAGAATTATTTAATGAAAGTAAGCATATTTGATTACGCATCCATTTTTCAATTAAACAAAATGTCTGTTCTTGACAAGAATGGCCGAATTCATCTAAAATTAGCTGGTGACTTCACTAGGGTCCCTGTCAAAAAGTACACCACGACGAGCATGTCCGTCCGCGAGCTCTAATACCGAGTGTGTCCGCCATTTGCCCCGATGCACGCTTGGCAGCGCCTCCTCATGGAGTAGACAAGGTTGTGCAAGAACGCCTGTGGCAGTCCATCCCACTCCTCGGTCAGTGCGCGCCTCAAATGATCGAGAGTCTGTGGACGTCTTCCACGGGCCACAAGACGCCCCAGCTCATCCCAGACGTGTTCAATGGGAGCCATGTCAGGGGACAGAGATGGCCAGGGCAACACGGCAATGTTATTCGCCTGGAGAAACGCAGCGGTGGCTCTTGCGGTGTGGGGTCGTGCATTATCATGCTGGAAGAACTGCAGCTCCGGGTGCTGGCCAAACAGTGGGACGACGTGGTTCTGCAGCACCTGCTGGTACGTGTTGGCATTCACATGGTTGTCAAAAAAGTACAGAGGTGTCCGGTAGTCATGACTGAATGCCCCCCAAACCATCAGACTGCCCCCTCCCCATCTATTGGCTTCAAACACGCAGCAGTTGGCGTAGCGTTCCCCGACACGCCTCCAGACTCTCATTCTCCCGTCAGCATGAGATAACGCGAAGTGACTTTCGTCAGAGAACAGCACAGCTCTCCACTGACGTCGTGTCCATGGCAGATGCTGGCTGGCCCACTGCAGGCGTTGCTGACGGTGTCTACGGGTGAGGACTGGGCCAACATGAGGGCGTCTTGCATTGAGCCCTGATTCTTGCAATCGACGTCGAACGGTTTGTCCAGACACTGGACCCCGTCGACCAACCACCTGGCGACATGTTTCTGCTGCTGTAAGGAATCGATTATGAAGATGAAGCTGTCGAATGTATCGATCTTGCGCTGGTGTGGTAACACGAGGTTGGCCCGTTCGGCGCCGATCAGTGGTGGAACCAGTTGCTGCCAAACGTTGTGATAGCCTTACAATTGTAGAGTGACTGCAGTTCAGTTGTCTGGCTGTCTTTCTCGATGACATGCCGCCCATTAACATTCCAATGGCTCGCTCGCTTTTCTTGCATAGAAGTCGCGGCATTGTTTTGGGAAACCACTTCGCCGGGTCGAATGCAATGTCCCTTTTTTCCGTCGGCATGACTTCAAACCACCTTTTGAGACAAAAAAACAGATGTCACGTTCAGTCTGGGCCCCAGGGGCAAGAAAAGTTTTTTGGGCGAGTTGCAGTGGGCTACACGAACGTGGGCAAGCGGGGGAGAAACCGGGGCAGGTGAATCTGTCCCCTTAAAATGTTTTAATATACCAAATCCAAATACACTTTTTTCCAAATGAGAAATCGCAAATCAAAAGGGTTTGCTTTTTATTTGTCAGTAATATATAAAATATTATATATATATTATAATTATATATATTATTTTAATATATATATATATTTATGGAAAATTATATATTATTTTTTAAATATAATATAATACATATATAATAAAAAAAAGATAGATTTTAAATAAAATAAAAATTTTATTTTTGATAATAGTCTTAATGTACCCACCATGCGTGCAATCCACTGCACCTGTCTGTCTAGATTTCGCACAACCTGTCGATGGCCCGTGCAACAGGGACGGGCAAAGGGGTTAGGTTTTTTTCTCACAAAGGGAAAAAAATAACTGGAAAGACGGAACCTTGTACAAACACTAAAAAAGGGCTTTTCCCCGCAGTGAGGGGTTTTGGGGGCGGACAACGACGCAGAGGCTCCCCCTGCTGATTGCGATTGGTGTTCTGTTGATATCACACGCGTAAACTCCTCAGGTCATCTGGTTGACGTCGCATGCCTTCGACGGCCAAACATGAAAAAAAAGTAAGGATGTAGAAAACTTTGGGCATTGGGGGAAGCACCAAAAGCCCCATCTTATCCCTTCGTTTGTTATTGTCCGCCCTTTCTCCGTACTGACGTTGTGGCTTTTTGGTTGGAGATAAAAACCACACACACCCCACATACACATACGCACATACACTCACCACACCAACACACACACAACACACAACACCACACACACAACCACACACACACTCACCACACATACACACCTACAACACATTACACCATACACAAAGCACATACACACCATATATACACCACCACACACACACCACACACACACGCACGCACGCACGCACGCACGCGCCGCGCACGAGCACGCACGCACGCACGCACCACACCCACACACACACACCCACACCAACACACCCCACACACACACGCACAGTGGTTCACACAATTTAAAAAGTGAACACCCCCCTCCTCCTCCCCTCCCTCTGCTCCAACCCCCAGGCATGTACAGTTAGGATCGAACCCTTGAACCTTTAAAATGAGAGTCCGTATGTGTTGTACCCCCTGACTTGTCACAGTCTCGCCTAAATTGTATTACAGAATGTTTGTGCAGGGGTGTAGGGGTGTTTTTGGTGTGTGTGTGGGGGTTTTGTGTGTTGTGTGTGTTGTGTGAAAACCTGTGTGGAAGTTGCGTGGGGGGACATGTTGTGATGTGTTTTGGGGTGTGTTGTGTTTGGGGTGTGTTGGTTTTGTTTGAGCTGTGTTTGTTGTCATGCATGTGCATGTGTGTGTTGTTGGGGTGGGGGTTGTGTGGTGTTGGTGTGTGTGTGTGTGTGTTTTGTTGGTTGTGTTGTGCAAGGGACAAAGGCAGGGGGGGGGGGTGAGGAAGGGTAAGGAGGTGGTGGGAAGGGGGGGGGAGGGGGGGGGGGGCAATAAAATTTTTGGGGAAAAGTCGAAAGGAATGTTGTACCCGGGGTGTTTTTCGTTTGCAAGATCTGTTTCCATCATCTCGGAAAAAAGGGGAAAAGCATGCACATAATCATACACAAAAAAAGGAAGAAGAGCTTTTTTTCCCCCCAAAAAAAAACTGATGAACCCCCCCCCCCCCTCTCTCTCTTCCTCTCTCTCTCTCTCTCCCTCTCCCCCTCTCTCCCCTCTCTCTCTCTCCCCTCTCTCCCCCCATTAGGGGAATTTTTTTTGAGGGGGAGGGGGGGGGGGGGGGAGTCTTAATGTACCCAGCAATGCGTGGAATCGGAAAAATCTGTCCGCCCGTCGTCGACCATCCCCTTGTCACAACATGTTTTCGGGCCTGAAACCAGGGGGAAGGGAAAAACGGTTAAAGTATTTTTCACCTGAAGGAATGGGTGGCATAGCTTTCTCCATCTATGCTCCCTCTCCTCACTTTTTTTCCCCACCTGTGTGACGTTATGTAGCTTGTTTTTAATGCCCCCCCCCCCCCCCCCCCCCCCCCACACACCACACACACAACACTTTGTCTACCTGTGTGAAGTTGTGTAGCTTTTTTTTCAGTGACAAAGAAAACTACAGACATTATATGATGATTTTACAGACTAACAAATTCAGCACCAGTGACAGGTTAGGCCTGCATGCTTGTTTTATAGATTTCGTTATGCTAGTGGCTGTCTTTTTACGTAATCAGAACGAATAGAAGTGTAAGATGAGGGAAGTTTTAGAGAGAGAAGAGGGGCAGAGCACAAAAAAGGGGGGGGGGGGGGGGGGGGGGGGGGGGGGGGGGGGGGGGGGGAGGTACAGTAACTAAAGTATCTACAAGGGTATATGGATCCTCTGCAATGTACAAATTAAAAAGAAATATAGAATCTTTATGATAAGCCAGTAGTTCTCAACAATGTTACAATTTCATAAAGGAATCTTTAAGATAACCAAGAAAGTCACTCATACACACAAAAAAAGACAAGATTACAGAATATTGAAATAACGCAAATAGTCATTTAACAAGGATGCGTATACATTAGTATTGGCATGACTTATGTCTCACATTGACAATCAAGTTCGCAACCCAGACCACCAAAAGTCAAGCACATAACAATAACGCTTTTTTTAAAAAAAAAAGAAAAAAGAAAAAGTAACAGCCCCATGGGCTCTCTGGACCAAACTAGTACCTCGCTGATGAACAGAGAAAAGTAGGCTAGCAGAACAATTGGCAAACGCGTTTCGAATGAAGTGCGATGACGTCAATGCTCGCCTTGACACTGATGGAGAGGGGGTTGGAGGGGCCGCGGGGCTTTCTCCATACGTCTGGCTGGAACGAAGGAAGACCCGGAAATAACTTTTGCTTATTCATTTAGGTGTGATGGCTGGCACGACGTCGTTTGCCATGGCGTCCAGTATCGCCCTTGCGTGTTTTATAGCACGGACTGTAAAACTGTTTTGTCATCTTATATTGGTCCGCGAGTACACACACACCACACAACACACACACACACACAGCGAGCACACACACACACACACACACACACACACACACACAGTGAGCACACACACACAGCGAGTACACACACACACACAACACACACACACACACACACACACACACACACACACTCACACAGGGAGTACACACACACACAGGGAGTACACACACACACACACACACACACATACACACACACACACCAGGGGGTTAAGCCACATATCAAGCTGTGAGACTGCCCACCCCCACCCCCCCCACCCCCTTGTGCTCTCCACAGTTCAATCAATCAGGCAGGGCCTGTTGGAACTCAAGCCTTGGACCTTTAAACTGAGGAGTCCAATATGTATTGTACCAAATTCACTATCACAGTTAGTGGTTAAGTATGTTTTACGGCACGTTTAAGTTCTTTGGGTGGGGGGGGGGGGAAGGATTAGATGCAGGGCAGAGGGTGAGGGTGCAAGTATTAAGAGATGGTGGTGTGGGGATGGGGCAGGAATATGTGATGAACAGTCAGACATCGTGTACAACCGATATGTGTCT
Organism: Conus ventricosus; assembly: GCA_018398815.1. Lineage (NCBI taxonomy): Eukaryota > Metazoa > Mollusca > Gastropoda > Neogastropoda > Conidae > Conus > Conus ventricosus. Next base: position 95,725,688 of record CM031600.1, read on the forward strand.
CGAAAACAAGATCTCTCTTCCATTATTTTGAATGTAGGCAAAAAATGCAGGCACACAGATCGAGGAGTTTATCGTACTACACAACGGAAGATGGGATTATGCAAAAGCGGCAAATCATACGCAAATTTTCTTTCTTTTTTCTGTTTTTTTTTTTTCTCAAAAAGGCGTTGGTGACCTCTCTCTCTCTCTCTCTCTCTCTCTCCACTCCATTAGGGATATATATACTTCTTTTTTTTTTTTTTTTTTGGTGGGGGGGGGGGGGGGAGGGGCAGTCTAATGTACCCAGCAATGCGTGGAATCGGAATATCTGTCCAGCCTGTCTGTCGACCATCTCTTGTCACAACATGCTTGACGGCACGTTGAAACCAGGTTGAAGGGAAAACGGTCAAGTGATTTTCACCAGGGGAAGGGAATGGCTGGCAAAGACTTAACACGTCTGTGAAAACGCGTCAGAAAGCACATTTACTCGCAGTAATGGCTTTGGGATTGGATGAAGAGCTATAATGGCATCCAACCCTGGCATTATTCTTCCAACATTCTCTGTTTTACATCATCTCGCTTCTAACTCCTCAGGTCTTCTGGTTTGACGTCAGCAGGCCCTAGACAGCGACTACCATTAAAACAAAGCAAGGATGTAGAAAACTTTGAACGTTCGCAAAGCACTAGGAATGCCCCCGGCTATAGCTTTCTCCATCTATGCTCCCTCTCCTCACTTTTTTTTCCACCTGTGTGGACGTTATGTAGCTATGTTTTTAATGCCCCCCCCCCCCCCCCCCCCACCCACACACACACACACACACACTTTGTCTATCTGTGTGAAGTTGTGTAGATTTTTTTTTTTGAATGACAACGAAAACTACAGACGTTATATGATGATTTTACAGACTAACAAATTCAGCACCAGTGAAGGTTAGGCCTGCATGCTTGTTTTATAGATTTCGTTATGCTAGTGGCTGGTTTTTTTTTATTTTTTACGTAATCAGAACGAATAGAAGTGTAGGATGAGGGACGTTTAGAGGGAGAAGAGGGGCAGAACACAGAAAGAGGGGGCAAGGGGGGGGGGGGGTACAATTACTAAAGTATCAAAGTATCTACAACGCTATATGGATCCTCTGCAATGTAAATATATATACATAAATATATATCCTTAAGGATCATACATACAAACCATATAAAAAACCTAATGACACACCCGTCTACGTAGACATCAATAGTAACCACCCACCCTCCATCTTAAAAACCATACCTAATGGTATAAACAAAAGATTATCTAAATTGTCATGCAATGAGAAAGAATTTAACAGTGCAGCAGCTGAATATCAAGAGGCGCTGAAAAAAGTGGCTACAACTACAAATTACAATATAACCCAGATAACAACATGAACAGCAACAGGAAAAACAGGAAAAGAAAAATTATATGGTATAACCCTCCATATGATGGAAGAACAAAAACTAACGTAGGAAAAGAATTCCTCAGAATCCTATAAACATCATTCCCAAAAGAACATGTACTATCTAAAATATTCAACAAAAATACCGTCAAGCTATCATACTCGTGTATGCCCAACCTTAAAAATATAATTGATTCTTCCAATAAAACCAAAAACAACACAACCAAAGAGGGTGATGAAAGGATATCTTGTAATTGCACTAAAAAAGACCAGTGCCCTTTGAATGTCTCTACAACAATATTGTGTACCATAATAATAATAATGTTGCTTATAGCCCAGCCGACCGCAAAGGGCCACATCAGGGCTGTATTGTGTACCAAGCTACGGTAACAACAGACAGTGATAAAGAAACATACATAGGAATCACGGCTAACCACTTTAAAACCAGATATGCAAACCATAAACAGTCTTTCAAAAATGAAAAATATAAAAACCAAACAGAATTAAGTAAATATATTTGGAAGCTGAAAAATAAGAAAATAGATTCCACATATCATGGAAAATTATAAAAAGAGCAACACCATACAACAACATTTCTAAAAAATGCAACTTATGTACTACAGAAAAGTGGCTGATATTATGTAAACCCCACCTAGCATCCCTGAACTCTAAAGTGGAAATGATAAACAATTGCAGGCATAAATGGAAATCTTTGTCAATGCACCATTCCGTGGCACGTCCCCCCTGAACGCGCCCCAAAAAGAAAAACCGGCAGGCCACGTGCTACACGCACAGAACTCACACGCCCACACACCACGGTATATAACACCGGTGGCGTGCCCAAATTGTATTGTATACCCTGAGGAGAGCGCTTTTTAGCTTGAAACAAGCTTGTAGGTTTTAACCTCTTCATTTTAAAATCCTATTTTAAACTGGTATATATATATATATATATATATATATATATATAATATATATATATAATAAAATAATAATAATAATAATAGAATATATATATATATATATATATATATATAATCTTTATGATAAGCCAGTAGTTCTCAACAATGTTACAATTTCATAAAGGAATCTTTAAGATAACCAAGAAAGTCACTCACACACAAAAAAAAGACAAGATTACAGAATACTGAAATAACGCAAGTAGTCATTTAACAAGGGTGCGTGTACATTAGTATTGGCATGACTGATGTCCCATATTGATAATCAAGTTCGCAACCCAGACCACCAAACGTCCAGCATATAACAATAACGCATTTTTAAAAAAAGAAAAAAGAAAAAAAAAGGAAAAGTAACAGCCCCATGGGCTCTCTGGACCAAACTAGTACCTCGCTGATGAACAAAGAAAAGTAGGCTAGCAGAACAACTTGGCAAACGCGTTTCGAATGTAGTGCGATGACGTCAATGCTCGCCTTGACATTGGGGGAGAGGGGGTTGGAGGGGCCGCGGGGCTTTCTCCATACGTCTGGCTGGAACGAAGGAAGACCCGGAAATAACTTTTGCTTATTCAGTTAGGTGTGATGGCTGTCATGTCGTTCGCCATGGCGTCCAGTGTCGCCCTTGCGTGCTTTATAGCACGGACTGTAAAACTGCTCTGTCATCTTATATGCGTCCGCGAGCACACACACACACACACACACACACAGCGAGTACACACACACACACACACACAGGGAGTACACACACACACCACACACACAGGGGGTTAAGCCACATATCAAGCTGTGAGACTGCCCACCCCCACCCCCACCCCTTGTGCTCTCCACAGTTCAATCAATCAGGCAGGGCCTGTTGGAACTCAAGCCTTGGACCTTTAAACTGAGGAGTCCAATATGTATTGTACCAACTTCACTGTCACAGTTAGTGGTTAAGTATGTTTTCCGGTACGTTTAAGTTCTTTGGGGGGAAAGGATTAGATGCAGGGCGGAGGGTGAGGGTGCAAGTATAAGAGATGGTGGTGTGGGGATGGGGCAGGAATACGTGATGAACAGTCAGACATCATGTACACCCGATATATGCCTCGAAAACAAGATCTCTCTTCCATTATTTTGAATGTAGACTAAAACAGACCGAGTTTCTCGTGCGACACAACGGAAGACGGGATTATGCAGAAGCAGCAAATCATACGCAAGTCTTCTTCCTTTTTTATTTTTTATTTTTTCAAAAAGGCGTTGGTGACACCTCTCTCTCTCTCTTTTCTCTCTCTCTCTCTTGTCTGTCTGTCTGTTCCGTTCAGATCTGTGTTTTAAATATAATGTCATAATAATGATACCAAGCAATGCGTGGGATCCGAATATCTGTGCAGCCTGTCAGTCGACCCCCTGACGTCACGACAGGTCTGACGGCACGTGAAACCAGGCAGCAGGTAAAAATGGGTCATGGGATTCTCACAAGGAAGAACAAAAATGACTGAGGATGCCCCGCACGTCTGCAGAAGACACACTTCACCCAAAGCAATGGGCTTGGGTCTAGGACAAAGCAATGGGCTTGGGTCTAGGACAAAGCAATGGGCTTGGGTCTAGGACAAAGCAATGGGCTTGGGTCTAGGACAAAGCAATGGGTTTGGGTCTAGGACAAAGAGCCACAGCGGCATCCAACCCTAGTATTTATTATTACTACCGACGTCTTCTCTTTGCCATCATCCGGTTGAACTCCTGATGTCTTCTGGTTTGACGTCAGCGTGCCACAACTAACATTAAAACCAAGTAAGGCGGTAGAAAGCTTAGGACATCAGTGAAGCACCCACAATGCTCCCTGCCATCCCTTTCACAGCCTATGCCCCCTCTCCAGCCACACCCCCCCCTCCCCTCCCTCCCCCCCCCCCCCCCCCCTCCGATTTGTCTCTACCTGTGTGACGTTGCATAGCTATTCTGAATGACACAGGAAAAACTACAGACGTTATATGATGCCTTCACAGTGTGACAAATTTAGCATCATTGACATGTTAGGCCTACTTACTTGTTTTTATGGATCTTGATATGCCAGTGACTGGCGCTGTGACGTCATCAGAACGAACAGAAATGAAGGATGAGGGCCATGGAGAGGAAGAAGAGGAGCAGCAAAACACAGGAGCAGGGGTGGGGTGGGGTGGGGTGGGGGTGGGGACACAATATCTAAAGTATCTACAGAGGTGTATGGGTGGGGTGGGGTGGGGTGGGGGTGGGGGCACAATATCTAAAGTATCTACAGAGGTGTATGGGTGGGGTGGGGTGGGGTGGGGGTGGGGGCACAATATCTAAAGTATCTACAGAGGTGTATGGGTGGGGTGGGGTGGGGGTGGGGGCACAATATCTAAAGTATCTACAGAGGTGTATGGGTGGGGTGGGGTGGGGTGGGGTGGGGGCACAATATCTAAAGTATCTACAGAGGTGTATGGGTGGGGTGGGGTGGGGTGGGGGTGGGGGCACAATATCTAAAGTATCCACAGAGGTGTATGGGTGTGGTGGGGTGGGGTGGGGGTGGGTGCACAATATCTAAAGTATCTACAGACGTGTATGGGTGGGGTGGGGTGGGGTGGTGGTTGGGGCACAATATCTAAAGTATCCACAGAGGTGTATGGGTGGGGTGGGGTGGGGGTGGGGTCACAATATCTAAAGTATCTACGGAGTTATATGAATACTCTGCAATGTAAAGATTTAAAAATAAAAACCTTGTAATAAACCAGTGGTTCTCAAGAATGTAAAGATTTCAGAACGGAATCTTTAAGATAACCGAAAACGTTACACATGTACAAAAGTGAATAGAGTATAGGAAGCATTGACTTCACAATGATGCATCTAAATCGGTGGTTGCATGACATAAGACCCTGTTTGAGTAATCCAGTTCGTAACGCAGACCACCAAACTTCCTGCATGTAACTATGACACATTTCTCGAAAAGTAGAAAGCTTGATGGGTCTCTGGACCAAACAAGTTCCACGTTCCGCACAGAAAAAGAAAAGCAGCAGAACAACTTGGCAGACTTGTTTCAAATGTAGTGCGATGACGACGTCAATGTTCGCTCGGTCAACGCATCAACATTGCTGGAGATTTGGAGTGGGGGGTAGGGGGGAGGGGGGGGGGGGTTGTAGCTGTATAATGAAACATGTACTTGCTTCATGAGCCCTGCTGAAACGCTTTTTCGTTTAGGTGTAATGGCTGCCACATTGTCCAGTCTTGCCGTCCAGTATCTTCCTTGTGTGTTTTACGGTGTGGACTGTAAAATTGTACCGTCCTCTTACACACACACACACACGCGCGCGCGCGCGCGCGCAGGCGCGTACATACACACACACACACACACACACACACACACACCACACACACACACACACACATACACACACACACACACGCACGCACGCACGCGCACGCACGCACGCACGCACGCACGCACGCACGCACACACACACACACACACACACACACACACACACTTAAATGCCAGCTTGTAATCACACACACACACACCACACACACACACACCTAGGGATTCAGCCACAAATCAAACTGAGACTCGCCCTTTTCGCGCCCCTGCCCCCCTTCCCCTCACAATCCAGCCTCCATGCAGATAGTATTGGGACTCGATCCTTGAACCTGTACAGAGAGAGTCCAATATGTGTTGTACGCACTGAACTGTCTTAGTCATCGCCTAAGTAATGTTCAAATTATTTTCAACTCTTCTTCTTCTTCTTTTTATATATATATTTTTTTTATACTTTTGTTGTTGTTGAAACGATGAGAGGCACGGGACGGGGTGAGGGTGGGACTCAAGGTTGTGATGATGAGGGGAGTGAGGGGGGGGGGGGGGGGAGCAGGAAATCGTGATGGAACAGTCAGACAAGAACCTGTGTACCAGTATGTCTCTCATAAACATGAACTTCTTCTCCATCATTTTCAATGGAAAGGAAAATTCACGCACAAAATCCCCACCCCACCCCCCACTCCCCTTCCCGTGCCACAAAGCGTAAAAAGAGATTGTGCAAAAGCAGCAAATCATAATGATACAGATGTTCTTTCTTTCCTTTTTTTTGTTTTTTTTTTTTGCTGTCCCAACCTCTGCGCCACCTCAGAGGCAGTGCAACCACGCCGCTCATTCCGACACCCCGTCCACAGCCACAGCCCGGTCGGCTCCGCCGCAGCCCCAGCACCGGCAATCCACAGGGAGCAGTCAATGTCAAGTCGTCAAGAGGCAGCCCACCGGAGGAGACACTGCACTGCTGCCGAGTCACTTCGGTGGTGTTCAGTGGCGCCTGTTCTGATCTAACATACGCAGGACACCACCTACTAAGTCCCCTACTGACGACAATAATTGCTTAGTCGCGGAGCCGGCGTGAGTGAGCTCTCCCTCCGGAGGACGCCACCACGTCCGTCCAACGACAGCCCCCATGGACTCGCCAATACCGATGACCCCGACGGAACCAAACCAAGGCCACAGACGTGGAGAGGACATCGAAATTGAGGTCACCATGAGAGCAGGGCATGAAGGGCCACAGAATTTGAGACACACAGAAGGGCCACAGAATTTGAGACTTTTTTCCTGCTGATCGATGAGAATGAGGATGATTAAGATGATGCTACGGATTTCCATTTCGGTTTGACTACATGACAGGGCTGTACTCTACGCTTCCTTTCATAATATATCCCGGCGTCAACCAGGCCCGAAAGATACAGGCACCTGCAGTGTTTGTCAGGAAATTTGAGCAACACTCTCAGAAACGTGGAATCTGAACATATGTGCAGCCTGTCTGTCAACCGCCTTCCATCTCCACATCTCTGACGGCACGTGCAGCCTGTCTGTCAACCGCCTTCCATCTCCACATCTCTGACGGCACGCGCAGCCTGTCTGTCAACCGCCTTCCATCTCCACATCTCTGACGGCACGTGAAACAAGGGGGAGTGGAAAACGGGTTCAGTGATTCTCACAAAGAAAAAAATAAAGAAAGAAAGAAGAAGACTGACAATGGCCGAGTATGTCTGTGAAAACACATAGCCTCAGTAAAGAGTTTGGAACTGGACGAAGATCTAAGATGGCATCCAACCCTTGTATTATTATTTTTTTATTATTATTATTATTATTATTATTATTATTATTATTATTATTATTATTATTATTGTAAGTTACGTCTTCTGTTTGACCTCATCACGTGATAACTCCTTATCTCTTATGGTCTGAGGTCAGCATGCCATTGGCAGCGACTAACATACAAAAAATGATGGAGGAAACTTTGAACATTGGCGAAGCCCTCAAAATGCCCCCCCCCCCCCCCCCCCCCCCCCCCCCCCCCCCAGCCATCCCTTCCCCTGTCAATGCCCCCTCTCCAGCCCCCACCCCCCCACCCCCACCCCCACCCCCTTCCTCGTTTTTTATTCTACCTATGTGACGTTGCGTCGCTATTTTGAATGACACAGAAAAAGTACAGACGTTGTATGATGGGTTCAAAGAGCTGCAAATTCAGCGCCATTGACGGATTAGGTCTGCTTGCTTGTTTTATGGACATGCTAATAGAATTTCCCTCTCTCTCTCTCTGTCTCTCTCTCTCTCTCTGTCTCTCTCTCTCTCTCTCTGTCTGTCTGTCTGTCTGTCTCTCTCTCTCTCTCTCTCTCTCTCTCTCTCTCTCTCTTCCTCTCTGTCTCTGTCTCTCTCTCCCTCTCTGTTCTCTCTCTCTCTCTCTCTCTCTCTCTCTCTCTCTCTCTCTCTCTCTCTCTCTCTCTTGTGTGTCTCTCTCTCCCTCCCTCTCTCTCTCTCTCTCTCTCTCTCTCTCTCTCTCTCTCTGCCTCGCTTCCCAATTTCATGATCAAATTTTAAACTAAATACGTTGGCAAGGAATGGGCGAGGAGCGGGTGGGAGGGCGTGGGTGGGAAATGATCGAAAAAAAAAAAAGAACAGACAGAAGAGGAAAAAAGAAAGAGAAAGGCAGGGGGCGGAAAAAAGAAGTCTGGCTTCACATCGATTGTGACAGGCCGCCATGTTGGAGAGGGATCGTCTTTTTCTTCCTCTTCTTCTTCTTCTTCTTCTTCGTCTTCTTCTTTTTCTCCGTTTTTAAATGAAGGCGAACAAAGCTGACCTGCCGAATACAGTATTTGGCGAATGGACTCCTTGGTCTGACAACTGCTCAGTCTCGCTCTCTTTCACACAGTGACAACGGATGTTATGCACTGCAGTGCTGATTACTGTCGCCGTTCAGGTTCATCAGCTATAAAAACAAACAAACAACAACTGATTACTGTCGCCGTTTAGATTTACCAGCTATAAAATCAAACAAACAAATGTACAAAAGATAAACGGGTCCAGAATACACTCATTTTGGTTCATCCTCATATCGTGGCATTCCCTCCTCCCCTAAGGCCTTCATGACCCCCCGGGCAAAACTTCCCCTCCCCTCCGTCTTGCTCTCTTTCATTGTCGCGTTCAAGTAGCGTCCTGTCTATAAGATTTTCGAGCAGCGTATTCTTACTCTTACTATACATAATAATTAAAGTGTTCAAATGATAATTAATGTCGCTGGTTTCGTTTTGGTTGACGTACACAGTTAAAAGAAGTTAACTCTTACATATAGTTACTCTTTTTTCCTTTTTTCTCCTTTCAATGAATGCGCTCTTTCCCAGATTTGAACGCACACCTCACACTATCGGAAACGAACAAACTAAGTTTAGAAATATGAAGACATATCTAATCCACGTACAATAAATCGACAAAGCGTCACTATCAAATTGTTGCAGAGTTATTCGACAAATTGCATGAACATTGAGCAAAACAACAAAACGACGCTAAACAAAACGAAGCAACAAATCTGGAAAAGCTGTAAACATATCGACATAGAATCTTGAAATATTTGGCCAGTGCGTAGATTTATGGACCTTCTGGCGTGATTAACTCTCAATACGACAGGATATGTTATGGGGGAAGAGGGGGGGAGGGGGCGGAAGGGGGGGGGTTTACTTTCTGATTCTATCAACCTAATGCTGTTATTGTTAGTCTGTTTTCATTGAATGGGTTGCAAAATTAAGCACTTATACCAGTTTGTCAGCATGGTAATAATTTTATGAACATGCATCCAAATATCAATATTACTATTTTCTGTTAGGGGTCAATGGTAGTAAAGCAATTCCATGTGGAACTATACACTTTTCGTGTTTAGATTAAGCACATGAGTTTATATGAAATAGTTTCATGCGAATGTATATAAGAGCACATAAGTATATTATATATGTGTATGTGTATATGTCTCTCTCTCTCTCTCTCTCTCTCTCTCTCTCTCTCTCTCTCTCTCTCTCTCTCTCTCTCCACACACACACACACACACACACACACACACACACACACACACACACACACACACACACACACACATGAGCATAAAACATCTTTTCCTGTAACGTAATTACACTGCTTGAGTAAGGTAACCCATGGTATGTGCACTAAGGTAACCCATGGTATGTGCACTAAGGTAACCCATGGTATGTGCACTAAGGTAACCTATGGTATATGCACTGAGGATAACTCATGGTATATGCACTAAGGTAACCTATGGTATATGCACTAAGGTAACCTATGGTATATGCACTGAGG
>CM031600.1:95741728-95754228 GCA_018398815.1 Conus ventricosus
AGTCAATGCTGAGTGCAATCAACCTGTCACTACGAATAACTGGACTTCTTCTTGGCAGTCTTACATATGCGCTGATTCCTTGACAATTTCACAAGATCCCATTAGAAATAACAATGTCAAACAGTACTCGCTTGCTCGCATTGTTTGTTCGGAGACGTCCAGACCCTATTCTCGCTTGCATGCCACATCCAAGCTGCTGCGACAGTAAAAGCCGCCATACCGCCAAAAAGACACCCAGAATGCTCTGGCTCGGTCTAAAAACAGACACCGGGGAACGCACCCGGGAAATTACCTGAAATCGAAACAGCACGCGTTGAAAGTAGAAACAGCCCTCTCAAGCTCTACATGCTTCTTTATAGAAACAGCCCTCTCAAGCTCTACATGCTTCTTTATCCTCTTATGGCGTGACGGGTGGGTAGGGAAGGGAGGTGGCCACTGAAGACGGATGGACAACAGAGAAAGGTAGGGGGAGACAGATGGAGTGGGTGAGATGCAGGTAGACAAGACTTCGCTAAAGAGCGACGAGTGATCCTGGAACCTAGTAATATACAGACGCATCATTTTTTCCAAGACTTCGCTAAAGAGCGACGAGTGATCCTGGAACCTAGTAATATACAGACGCATCATTTTTTCCAAGACTTCGCTAAAGAGCGACGAGTGATCCTGGAGCCTAGTAATATTTTTTTCCGACCGCTGCTCTTTTCCGTTTTTCGCGCGAGTGTATTTTTTTCTCCTTTAAAGTCTTACTTGTCTCCCCCTTCCGCCATTTTTCTTTCCTCTTGTCAACCATACACAATTTACAGCTACCTCGTCTTCCTCCTCTTCTTTCTCTTCTCCATATTTTCAGTCTTTCCTTGGGGACAAATAACACTATATGATACAGGTCTTTCACGGCAATAAAAAATGTTTTTAAAGGAACAAACAGGTCTTTTCCAAACGGAACAATAGTTTTTCCTCCTTATGGAGGGCACGCAGATTTTTCTAGCTCTCTTTCAGGGGAGTACAGTCTTCTCTCTCTCTGTGTCTGTCTGTCTGTCTCTCTCTCTCTCTCAAGTGGAGCACACGATCTTTACTACGAGACCTAACAGATCTTTTTTGAAGGGTACCTATCAGTCTTTTCTACGAGGACAGTTACATATTCTCTACGGAAACACGCCAGTCTTTTCTACGAGGATATATACATTTCATTATGAGGGTACATGGTCATTCTTGTGGTAACTGAAGTCAGTCTCCTCCTCACATAGATATTTTTAAGAGGCATAGGCCTTTCTTACACCGACAGCACAGTCGTCCAATTTGTTGCAAGATGTGTGTGTGTGTGTGTGTGTGTGTGTGTGTGTGTGTGTGTGTGTGTGTGTGTGTGTGTGTGTTGTGTGTGCGCGCGTGTGTGTGTGTGTGTGTGTTGTTTTTTTCACATGAGTGAACGAATTAACAGCCCAGTAGGCCAATATGATCTTCCAGTGGATTTAAAAAAAAAAAAAACCCACCTGAAACTGAAGCAACGGTGTGCTGTACTCTACTTTACTACCAGCAATCAATCATCGGAGTCAATGTCTAGCCAGTGAAAGGCACGTCAGGCCGGAATCGCTCTGCTGGCTGAGCGTCGGACTCCAGATCCCGACGATGCTGGGGTCGTAGGTTCGAGTCTCCGAAGAAAGGTACAGTCACGGGGAATCTTTCCCTCGGATCCAAAATAGGCTCTGACCCCATTCCCTTTAAAGTCCTTCCAATGAGACTATAAACTGAGGTTCCGAGTGCCAACGCAGGCATAACAATTGGCGCACATGTTAGACATGGCATTACCGCCTTCTTCGTGCTGTGTATGTAACGCTATCGCCCGCTCGGGGGGTCTTTGTGTAGATCATTATTAGGGCACAGAATGCATGCTTCATGTGCATCTGTTCCATCCACTCCATCGACCTACGAGGCGTACAATTCAACAACAACAAAAATGGTGATGGATCTAAGAAAAAGTCAAAATACCACATGGACCACGTTTCGTAAACAGCACGAAACAGTGTGTATATTGCCCGCTATTTTCATAATCGTACCCCCCCCCCCCCCCCCCCCCCCCCCCCCACCCCCCCGCGCCTTCCCCTCAACGTACACTGTGCATGTAAAACACCTAGAACATGAAAGAAAATACAGAGCGCTGTCATCAATAATTCTGCATTTAACCCCACCCCCCACCCGTATCCCATCCCCTGTTCTTCTTAGTCTTCCTTCCAGCCCCACAGCCATCCCTTCGTTCTTCTTGCCTCACCTCCACCCCTCTCCACGAGACGGGTCATGACCCCATGACCTAGTTTAAAACTTCTTGGCCCCGCCCCCTACCCTCCCTTTACCACAATTACATTCCCACTCTTTTCCTATTATTTCTTGTTTGTTGGGGGGGGGGGGGGGGGGGGGGGGGGGGGGGGGGGGGGGGGGGGGGGGGGGGGGGAGATTACATCGAAGATATCGCATTCGTGTACTTTTTTTGGGGTGGGTGGATGGGTGGGTGGATGGAGGTATAGACGATCGCAGAGAGAGAGAGAGAGAGAGAGAGAGAGAGAGAGAGAGAAAGAGAGAGAATTCATGCTACTTTTTCATTTCAAGGTAACAAACAGATACGTAGTTTTAAAAGTTCATTTACATTAATCTGGTCCTTGCCATCAGACGGGACAAAGAGTAACAACCAAGCTAAGAGAGAGAGAGAGAGAGAGAGAGAGAGAGAGAGAGAGAGAGAGAGACAGAGACAGAGAGAGAGAGACAGAGACAGAGACAGAGAGAGACACAGAGACAGACAGGCAGCGGGATATGGGTGCGATTAGGAAGACGTGAAGTCTTTCTGAAGCCACTTAAAGCGCGATCAGCCCGGCCACCACCACCAATAATTAAGGTCAGAAAAACAACCCTCCTCCCGCACCCCACCCCCCTCCGATCCGTCATCCGCAAGCCAAAGCAAACTGGAGAATCTGCCAACATGCGCAAAATGGCTTCCCCGTGACCTCCTGACCTCCCTGTGGCCCACTTCGATCTGGTGACCCACTTTCCAGCCGTTCACCTCCCAAGTCCTCGCTGTCTTACCCCTCCCCCCTACCTCCCCCCTACCCCCCCCCTCCTCCCCCCCCCCCAACCCCACCCGACCACCCGTTCTATCAGGGACGTGTTGACACTGGCGGAGGCCCCGTGACAAGCAGCTCACGAACCCCACAGTCGTGTTTGTCATGAACAGAATCTTCGCTTCACTGTCGGTTCAGCAGCAACTGAAGGTGGGATGATCATGAGAGAAAAGGAGAGACAGATCGAGGGGGAGGGGGAGGAGGAAGGTGTGTGTGTGGTGGTGTGTGTGTGTGTGTGTGTGTGTGTGTGTGTGTGTGTGAGAGAGAGAGAGAGAGAGAGAGAGAGAGAGAGAGAGAGAGAGAGAGAGAGAGAGAGAGAGACTCATGAACTTGTGAGGCCATCAGCCTATTCACATGAGTACGCAACAAGGAAAAAAAAAATCAATTTTATATAGTTAGAACAAAATTTACCATGACTGTAACAAAACATCTCCATGACAGTATGTACATGCAGAGTTCTATCTTAATTATACATAAATATTTCTTAGTACGTTTTTCCTTATGAACATAATATAAGTATATATATTATTATTTTAAAACTCATGAAATGAATACTGTTAAATAGTAGCATGCAGAACACATGTTATCTATTTCATTTCCCTCGTCGTATTTCATGTATAAAGTGGAAACCTTACTACACCTGCGTCGTATAATTCTCCGGAAGAGAGAGAGAAGAGAGAGAGAGAGAGAGAGAGAGAGAGAGGAGAGAGAGAGAGAGAGAGAGAGAGAGAGAGAGAGAGAGACTCACCAACTGAACGACGGTAAGAGAGAGAGGGGGGGGGGAGAGACAGACAGACAAGAGAGACAGAGACAGAGAGAGAAAGACAGAGGATCAGTACCCAGCAACTAATGGAGAGAGGGAGAGAGAGAGAGAGAGAGAGAGAGAGAGAGAGAGAGAGAGAGAGAGAGACAGACAGACAGACAGACAGACAGACAAGAGAGAGAGAGAGAGAGAGAGAGAGAGAGAGAGAGAAGACAGACAGACAGACAGACAGACAGAACAAACAAACATTCGGACTGACAGAGAGAGAGAGAGAGAGAGAGAGAGAGAGAGAGAGAGAGAGAGAGAGCGAGAGAGCGAGAGAGAGAGAAGAGAGAAGCGGGCCCACGGGCGTAAAAACGTAAAAAAATAAAAATTAAAAAAAAGGCAGCAGCCACCCTCCACAGCCCTGCAGGGAGAGGGACTTTGAGAAATGGCTGCGTGACGTCAAGTAAGGCTGTCTAAACGATTGGGTCTATCGGCGTGACGTCAAGTAAGGCTATCTATACAATTTGGTCTATCTCCCTGCCGCCAACACTTCTTATTCCAACTCTTTCATCCACAAAGCAGCTTATTCTTCGCTTTCTTGAACCTTGCACCCCCCCCCCCCCCTCCCACCACACTTCCACATCCCCCCCCCCCCCCCACCCCCCCCCCCCCCCCCACTCACACACCCCACACACACTCATTCCTATTCCATTCTCTTACCCTCTTCCAAAGAGAGAGAGAGAGAGAGAGAGAGCGCACGGGCGCGCGCGCACGCACACACACACACACACACACACACACACACACACACACACACACATACAGATACAAACACACACGAACTTGTCACTCTCCCTCCACCTCTTTCCTCCTCACCCCCCCCCCCCCCCCCGCCCCCAATCTACCCTACCCTCCCGGTAACCCCCTCCTTCCGCCCTTCTTTCTCCCTCCTAGTACACTTATATTTTTTTTCCCCCGTTTCAGTTTAATTTAACCTGTCTACAGCCGCGAAGGGTCATATTAGAGAACACATGCCGACCACAAGGGGCCATAATTGGGGGCGCGCACGCACACACGTATGCACGCACGCACGCACACGCACACACATCATCATCCACGTTTTGGCCAGGTCACCGCATAAAAGAGACAAAGAGGCCACACCCGCCAGCACTCTACACAAACTAGTAAAGTAGAGCAAGAAGTTCAGTTTACTCGCGCATCGGTTATCTTCCCCCGCGAAACGAGAAATCGCACGATTTCCTCCAGTTCTAACGTCATCACACATCCCTCCCCCTCTACCCTTCCCCTCGCCACAACACACACACCACCGACAGACCACACACACCTTGTCTATCTCACCCTGTCTATTCATACATTTCTCGGGGGTGGTGGGGGGGGGGGGGTGGCACGGGGTGGGGAGAGAAGCACCAACAAACGAGCAAAAATTCCTGAACATCTGATGGGACCATGACATGTTCAGCTTTACTTGTTGTAAGAGAGTAGGTTACATGTCTCTCACGATGCATCTTTACGTGTTCTACGTAAACTACTGTGAAGATAACAGACTTATTGGGTCGGTCATGATGTTCCTTACATAGTCCACAATCGATTGCTGTGAACTGTTCAATAACGTTTGAATCATGATGGTGTCTCTACATGTTCCACTGTTTACTGCTGTGAAGTGGTAGACTGCTGGTGAGACATGATGGTGTCCTCGTTCAGTTCAAAGTCACTGCTGTGAAACAGAGCTCGAGCAGGTAACATCTCAATCACAATGGTGTCCTTATGCACTCCACGTTGATTTCTGAGAAGAGCGACAGGTCCCATCAAAAGAGTATCGTCACATACAACACCATTTACATTACCGTGAGTGAACGGTTACTATCAATCACGGCGGAATCGTCACACACTCCATTGTACATTACCGTGAAGTGAACGGGTTACCTATCAATCACGGCGGAATCGTCACACACCTCCACTGTACATTACCGTGAAGTGAACGGTTACCTATCAATCACGGCGGAATCGTCACGCACTCCACTGTTCAACACTGAAAACAGACCAAGCAGCAAGTCAACACTTTTAACACCTCAACGATCCGTCAAAAAGAGTCCGACGACACCTTAAGGAATACAGCTCGCACACTGACTTGAACCTCAACGATCCGTCAAAAAGAGTCCGACGACACCTTAGAGGAATACAGCTCACACACTGACTTGAAGCCTACAACCTCCATGACACAAAAATGGCCCTTGACTTTCACGCTGTGTTGGGTCGCTTCACTGACCATCTGAAAGATAAGGGAGTGTGCTCCACCCATGACTCACACTGGACTAATCAGTGTCGTTTCGCTGACTATCTCCAACGAATGAGTCACGCTCGACCCTGAACCCCCGTCGGCTAACACCGCTTTTCCCTCACAAATCACTCCAGTTCCGATGACGTCATTGGGTCAGTCTGCCACCCTAGAACTCCACAGCTTCTTGTCTTCCTTCAGTCCGACACAACAGAGGTGTTGTGGCCTGTCCGGTCCTTAATGCTGTCCGACACAACAGAGGTGTTGTGGCCTGTCCGGTCCTTAATGCTGTCCGACACAACAGAGGTGTTGTGGCCTGTCCGGTCCTTAATGCTGTCCGACACAACAGAGGTGTTGTGGCCTGTCCGGTCCTTAATGCTGTCCGACACAACAGAGGTGTTGTGGCCTGTCCGGTCCTTAATGCTGTCCGACACAACAGAGGTGTTGTGGCCTGTCCGGTCCTTAATGCTGTCCGACACAACAGAGGTGTTGTGGCCTGTCCGGTCCTTAATGCTGTCCGACACAACAGAGGTGTTGTGGCCTGTCCGGTCCTTAATGCTGTCCGACACAACAAGGGTGTTTGTGGCCTGTCCGGTCCTTAATGCTGTCCGACACAACAGAGGTGTTGTGGCCTGTCCGGTCCTTAATGCTGTCCGACACAACAGAGGTGTTGTGGCCTGTCCGGTCCTTAATGCTGTCCGACACAACAGAGGTGTTGTGGCCTGTCCGGTCCTTAATGCTGTCCGACACAACAGAGGTGTTGTGGCCTGTCCGTCCTTAATGCTGTCCGACACAACAGAGGTGTTGTGGCCTGTCCGGTCCTTAATGCTGTCCGACACAACAGAGGTGTTGTGGCCTGTCCGGTCCTTAATGCTGTCCGACACAACAGAGGTGTTGTGGCCTGTCCGGTCCTTAATGCTGTCCGACACAACAGAGGTGTTGTGGCCTGTCCGGTCCTTAATGCTGTCCGACACAACAGAGGTGTTGTGGCCTGTCCGGTCCTTAATGCTGTCCGACACAACAGAGGTGTTGTGGCCTGTCCGGTCCTTAATGCTGTCCGACACAACAGAGGTGTTGTGGCCTGTCCGGTCCTTAATGCTGTCCGACACAACAGAGGTGTTGTGGCCTGTCCGGTCCTTAATGCTGTCCGACACAACAGAGGTGTTGTGGCCTGTCCGGTCCTTAATGCTGTCCGACACAACAGAGGTTGTGGCCTGTCCGGTCCTTAATGCTGTCCGACACAACAGAGGTGTTGTGGCCTGTCCGGTCCTTAATGCTGTCCGACACAACAGAGGTGTTGTGGCCTGTCCGGTCCTTAATGCTGTCCGACACAACAGAGGTGTTGTGGCCTGTCCGGTCCTTAATGCTGTCCGACACAACAGAGGTGTTGTGGCCTGTCCGGTCCTTAATGCTGTCCGACACAACAGAGGTGTTGTGGCCTGTCCGGTCCTTAATGCTGTCCGACACAACAGAGGTGTTGTGGCCTGTCCGGTCCTTAATGCTGTCCGACACAACAGAGGTGTTGTGGCCTGTCCGGTCCTTAATGCTGTCCGACACAACAGAGGTGTTGTGGCCTGTCCGGTCCTTAATGCTGTCCGACACAACAGAGGTGTTGTGGCCTGTCCGGTCCTTAATGCTGTCCGACACAACAGAGGTGTTGTGGCCTGTCCGGTCCTTAATGCTGTCCGACACAACAGAGGTGTTGTGGCCTGTCCGGTCCTTAATGCTGTCCGACACAACAGAGGTGTTGTGGCCTGTCCGGTCCTTAATGCTGTCCGACACAACAGAGGTGTTGTGGCCTGTCCGGTCCTTAATGCTGTCCGACACAACAGAGGTGTTGTGGCCTGTCCGGTCCTTAATGCTGTCCGACACAACAGAGGTGTTGTGGCCTGTCCGGTCCTTAATGCTGTCCGACACAACAGAGGTGTTGTGGCCTGTCCGGTCCTTAATGCTGTCCGACACAACAGAGGTGTTGTGGCCTGTCCGGTCCTTAATGCTGTCCGACACAACAGAGGTGTTGTGGCCTGTCCGGTCCTTAATGCTGTCCGACACAACAGAGGTGTTGTGGCCTGTCCGGTCCTTAATGCTGTCCGACACAACAGAGGTGTTGTGGCCTGTCCGGTCCTTAATGCTGTCCGACACAACAGAGGTGTTGTGGCCTGTCCGGTCCTTAATGCTGTCCGACACAACAGAGGTGTTGTGGCCTGTCCGGTCCTTAATGCTGTCCGACACAACAGAGGTGTTGTGGCCTGTCCGGTCCTTAATGCTGTCCGACACAACAGAGGTGTTGTGGCCTGTCCGGTCCTTAATGCTGTCCGACACAACAGAGGTGTTGTGGCCTGTCCGGTCCTTAATGCTGTCCGACACAACAGAGGTGTTGTGGCCTGTCCGGTCCTTAATGCTGTCCGACACAACAGAGGTGTTGTGGCCTGTCCGGTCCTTAATGCTGTCCGACACAACAGAGGTGTTGTGGCCTGTCCGGTCCTTAATGCTGTCCGACACAACAGAGGTGTTGTGGCCTGTCCGGTCCTTAATGCTGTCCGACACAACAAGTGTTGTGGCCTGTCCGTCCTTAATGCTGTCCGACACAACAGAGGTGTTGTGGCCTGTCCGGTCCTTAATGCTGTCCGACACAACAGAGGTGTTGTGGCCTGTCCGGTCCTTAATGCTGTCCGACACAACAGAGGTGTTGTGGCCTGTCCGGTCCTTAATGCTGTCCGACACAACAGAGGTGTTGTGGCCTGTCCGGTCCTTAATGCTGTCCGACACAACAGAGGTGTTGTGGCCTGTCCGGTCCTTAATGCTGTCCGACACAACAGAGGTGTTGTGGCCTGTCCGGTCCTTAATGCTGTCCGACACAACAGAGGTGTTGTGGCCTGTCCGGTCCTTAATGCTGTCCGACACAACAGAGGTGTTGTGGCCTGTCCGGTCCTTAATGCTGTCCGACACAACAGAGGTGTTGTGGCCTGTCCGGTCCTTAATGCTGTCCGACACAACAGAGGTTTGTGGCCTGTCCGGTCCTTAATGCTGTCCGACACAACAGAGGTGTTGTGGCCTGTCCGGTCCTTAATGCTGTCCGACACAACAGAGGTGTTGTGGCCTGTCCGGTCCTTAATGCTGTCCGACACAACAGAGGTGTTGTGGCCTGTCCGGTCCTTAATGCTGTCCGACACAACAGAGGTGTTGTGGCCTGTCCGGTCCTTAATGCTGTCCGACACAACAGAGGTGTTGTGGCCTGTCCGGTCCTTAATGCTGTCCGACACAACAGAGGTGTTGTGGCCTGTCCGTCCTTAATGCTGTCCGACAAGACAGTCCGTTGGGCTGTTGTTGCGGTGTCCTACCTTCACGTTCCCCTGCATGATGGTCCTGAATTGTGAGTCATGTGAGAATGCATGTCTTACCTTCACTGTCCCTGCAAAACGGTCCTGGACAGGGAGTCATACGAGGAACGAGCCGTACCTTCACTGTCCCTGCAAAACGGTCCTGGACAGGGAGTCATACGAGGAACGAGCCGTACCTTCACTGTCCCTGCAAAACGGTCCTGGACAGGGAGTCATACGAGGAACGAGCGGAGCCGTACCTTCACTGTCCCTGCAAAACGGTCCTGGACAGGGAGTCATACGAGGAACGAGCGGAGCCGTACCTTCACTGTCCCTGCAAAACGGTCCTGGACAGGGAGTCATACGAGGAACGAGCGGAGCCGTACCTTCACTGTCCCTGCAAAACGGTCCTGGACAGGGAGTCATACGAGGAACGAGCGGAGCCGTACCTTCACTGTTCCTGCAAAACGGTCCTGGACAGGGAGTCATACGAGGAACGAGCCGTACCTTCACTGTCCCTGCAAAACGGTCCTGGACAGGGAGTCATACGAGGAACGAGCCGTACCTTCACTGTCCCTGCAAAACGGTCCTGGACAGGGAGTCATACGAGGAACGAGCCGTACCTTCACTGTCCCTGCAAAACGGTCCTGGACAGGGAGTCATACGAGGAACGAGCCGTACCTTCACTGTCCCTGCAAAACGGTCCTGGACAGGGAGTCATACGAGGAACGAGCCGTACCTTCACTGTTCCTGCAAAACGGTCCTGGACAGGGAGTCATACGAGGAACGAGCCGTACCTTCACTGTCCCTGCAAAACGGTCCTGGACAGGGAGTCATACGAGGAACGAGCCGTACCTTCACTGTCCCTGCAAAACGGTCCTGGACAGGGAGTCATACGAGGAACGAGCCGTACCTTCACTGTCCCTGCAAAACGGTCCTGGACAGGGAGTCATACGAGGAACGAGCCGTACCTTCACTGTTCCTGCAAAATGGTCCTGGACAGGGAGTCATACGAGGAACGAGCCGTACCTTCACTGTTCCCCGCAATATGGTCTTTGACTGGGAGTGATGATGAGATCCATGTCCTACCTCTACTGTTCCCTGCATGCACTGCCTCCACTAATACCTGTACTACCTCCACTGTACCCGGCAAAATGGTCTTGGACATGAGTCATGGTGAGCCGCGTGTCCTATCTTCACTGAACCTGAAAAAAATGGTGCTAGACTGGGAGTCATGGTGATAGACATGTCCCACCTTCACTGTACCCCAAAAATGGTGCTAGACTGGGAGTCATGGTGATATACATTGGGAGTCATGGTGATATACATTGGGAGTCATGGTGATATACATTGGGAGTCATGGTGACATACATTGGGAGTCATGGTGATATACATGTCCCACCTTCACTGTACCCCAAATGGTGCTAGACTGGGAGTCATGGTGATATACATGTCCTACCTTCACTGTACCCCAAATGGTGCTAGACTGGGAGTCATGGTGATATACATGTCCTACCTTCACTGTACCCCAAAAATGGTGCTAGAGTGGGAGTCATGGTGATATACATGTCCTACCTCCACCGTACCCCAAAAATGGTGCTAGACTGGGAGTCATGGTGATATACATGTCCTACCTTCACTGTACCTCAAAAATGGTGCTAGAGTGGGAGTCATGGTGATATACCTGTCCTACCTTCACTGTACCCCAAAAATGGTGCTAGACTGCGAGTCATGGTGATATACATGTCCTACTTTCACTGTACCTCAAAAATGGTGCTAGACTGGGAGTCATGGTGATATACATGTCCTACCTTCACTGTACCCCAAAAATGGTGCTAGACTGGGAGTCATGGTGATATACATGTCCTACCTTCACTGTACCCCAAAAATGGTGCTAGACTGGGAGTCATGGTGATATACATGTCCTACCTCCACCGTACCTGCAGAATGGTCCTAGACAGGGAGTCATAATGCTATACATGCCATACCTCCACTGTATGTATCTTTCAGGATGGTCCTGGACAGAGAGCCATGATGAGATGCATGTCCTATAACGGAAGTTTCCTGCACCTGAAGACTGGAGAGGAAGTTCTCGAGCTCGATGTGTACCGCGTTACCGCCCAACAGTGATCTGTCTTGTGTTCAGTGTTGCAGTTTATGGTTCAAATCTAAAAGCCTAAAGGCTCTATTGGGCGATGAACTGTTCTGGAGATTCACCGTCTTCGAGGCTCGGCATTATGGTGTACAAAATCCCAATGCTCTCCTGTCATCTTAACTTTCCCAGATATAAATCAGGCACTCATTTGCTGGGTGCACAAAGAGGGTTTTCAATATCCGTAAAAATCTGACCCCACGAGTGGTTAAAAACTCATGACCGTCAGCTGCAAAGCCAAACACTTGCCTTCAGGAGATGCAATTGAACTAGATTCCGAGACTGCTATGATCTCTCTCTCTCTCTCTCTCTCTCTCTCTTCAGACCTATTAGCCATTCCGCTCTTTAAAAGCCAGTTCCGAAACTACCGTATGTCCCCCAAAACCAATCTCAAATCAACTGACCCAAATCATTCCAGCATCAAGATCGTGTTGTGTGGAGCTCCCTACCATCCTTTCTTAGCAACATTCAAACCCTGAACGCCTCCAATACTGAACACAAGACCTAGCTTTTACGCGAAACTTACAATTTTAGTCCTCTTTCTTAATGCACAATGCACTGGACTATTTTTTGTTTATATTTTCATGTTTGTGATGCGTTAGTATGCATGTATGCAAATACCTTTTGAGTACATATCATGGGGTATCGCATGATGTAAAAGTGACAATTATTACTATCAATATTATCCACCAAATCGCCTGAAACATAATCGTCAGCTACACAGCTACACCCTTTCCTGTAGGTGATGTAGAAAATCGTTCTGAATCTCTTAGTTTTCGATGCTTGGATTCGTCACTAAAGAGCTGCTGTCACAATCAACCACCTGCATCCTCACAGCAAGATGAACAAGACTCCGCGCACCAACCATTCACTTTTCCCC
>CM031600.1:95761728-95784228 GCA_018398815.1 Conus ventricosus
CCCCCCAACCCCGCCACAAAGGTAGACCTAGCTCCCCTCGGGAGCCCGGGGGCAACTAGAGAAACTACCCCCAAAACTAAACTGATGCACTGGAGAACCAGCCCGTCAACAACAGCACTCCCCGCCCCCCCTGCCAGCCCCCTCCCAGCCCCCCGCTAAATTTATTTTGCACTGCCCCCCCACCCCTCGCTCAAATCA
The DNA here is from genome assembly GCA_018398815.1 of Conus ventricosus. NCBI lineage: Eukaryota > Metazoa > Mollusca > Gastropoda > Neogastropoda > Conidae > Conus > Conus ventricosus. The sequence goes on from CM031600.1 coordinate 95,761,927, forward strand.
TTCACACTTTTTCCTTGGTCCACATGCCCCCCCACCCCGCTCACAGGAGCACCCCCCCCCCCCCAGCTCAACTGGGTAGCCCTGGCCCCCCACCCCCGCTCCAGGGCCTACCCCCCACCCCCTCAACTGGGGAGCCCCCCCACCCCCCCCCCGCCCCCCCCCCCAGCCCCGCTCAACTAGGAGCAAGCCCCCCCCCCCGCCACGCCACAAAGCCCCCCAGCCCCTCACTTAGCAACAGCCCCCACCCCCCGCTCACTGGTGCACAGCCCCCCCCCGCCGCCACCCAACGTCGCAAAGCCCCCCAGCCCCGTCAACAGGTGAAACTACCCCCCAGCCCCGCTCAACTGGGGTGACTAGCCCCCCCGTCAACTGGGTTTCCACTACCCCCCAGCCCCCGCTCAACTAGGTAGCACTAGCCCCCCCCCCAGCCCCCCTCACTAGGTAGCACTAGCCCCCCCCCCCGCTCAACTAGGACACTAGCCCCCCAGCCCCGCTCAACTAGGCACTCCCCCCCCCCAGCCCCCCCCGCCAACTAGGTAGCACTACCCCCCCCACCCCCCCTCAACTAGGTGCACTAGCCCCCCCAGCCCCGCTCAACTAGTCCACAAGCCCCCCACCCCCCGCTCAACTGTAGCACTACCCCCAGCCACGCTCAACTGGGTCGCACTACCCCCCCAGCCCCTCAACAGTCGCCCTAGCCCCCCCCAGCCCCGCTCAACTAGGTGCACTAGCCCCCCACCCCCCCGCTCAACTAGGTGCACTAGCCCCCCCCCCCGCCAACTAGCGCACTACCCCCCAGCCCGCTCAACTGGTAGCACTCCCCCCCCCCAGCCCCGCTCAACAGGTGCACTAGCCCCCCCACCCCGCTCAACTAGGGCCACTAGCCCCCCAGCCCCGCTCAACTGGGTACACTACCCCCCCCCCCCCGCCCAACTAGGTAGCACTAGCCCCCCAGCCCGCTCACTAGGTCCACAAAGCCCCCCCCACCCCCCTCAACTGGGTAGCACTACCCCCCCAGCCCCGCTCAACTAGGTGCACTAGCCCCCCCAGCCCGCTCAACTAGGTACACTAGCCCCCCAGCCCCGCTCAACTAGTAGCACTAGCCCCCCCCCCCCCCCCCCCCAGCCCCGCTCAACTGGGTAGCACTAGCCCCCAGCCCCCGCTCAACTAGGTCCACTACCCCCCAGCCCCGCTCAACTGGGTAGCACTAGCCCCCCACCCCCTCAACTAGGTCGCACTAGCCCCCCCCCCCCCCACCCCGCTCAACTAGGGCCACTACCCCCCCCCCCCCCCAGCCCCGCTCAACTAGGTACACTAGCCCCCCAGCCCGCTCAACTAGGTGCACTAGCCCCCCAGCCCCGCTCAACTAGGTAGCACTAGCCCCCCACCCCGCTCAACAAAGGTAGCACTAGCCCCCCCCCCCCCCCGCCAAACCCCCCCAAAGGGTGCACTAGCCCCCCCCAGCCCGCTCAACTAGGTAGCACTAGCCCCCCAGCCCCGCTCAACTAGGTGCACTACCCCCCCCCCCCCCAGCCCCTCAACAGCAGCACAGCCCCCCCCAGCCCCGCCAACTAGGTACACTAGCCCCCCAGCCCCGCTCAACGGGTAGCACTACCCCCCAGCCCCGCTAAACAGGTAGCCCTACCCCCCACCCCCGCTCAACTAGGTGCACTAGCCCCCCAGCCCCGCTCAACTAGGTAGCACTACCCCCCCCCACCCCGCTCAACTAGGTAGCACTACCCCCCCCAGCCCCGCTCAACTAGGAGCACTAGCCCCCCCCCCCCCCCCCCCCCCCCACCCCCGCTCAACTAGGTAGCACTACCCCCCCCCCACCCCGCTCAACTGGGAGCACTACCCCCCAGCCCCGCTCAACTGGGTAGCACTAGCCCCCAGCCCCCGCTCAACTAGGCACCCTAGCCCCCCACCCGTCAACTATAGCACTACCCCCCACCCCGCCCCCAACCTAGGTACACTAGCCCCCCAGCCCCGTCCAACGGGCAGCACTACCCCCCAGCCCCGCTCAACTAGTGCACTAGCCCCCAGCCCCGCTCAACTAGGTAGCACTACCCCCCAGCCCCGCTCAACTAGGAAAGCACTAGCCCCCCAGCCCCGCTCAACTAGGCACACTAGCCCCCCCCCCCCCCCCCCCCCCCCCCCCGCTCAACTAGGTACACTAGCCCCCCAGCCCCGCTCAACTAGGAGCACTACCCCCCCCAGCCCCGCTCACTAGGTAGCACTAGCCCCCCCCCCAGCCCCCCCCAGCCCCCCAACTGGGTAGCACTAGCCCCCCAGCCCCGCCAACTAGGAGCACTAGCCCCCCAGCCCCGCTCAACTAGGCAGCACTACCCCCCCCCCAGCCCCCTCAACTAGGTAGCACTAGCCCCCCCCCAGCCCGCTCAACTGGGTAGCACAAAGCCCCCCCACCCGCTCACTAGTACACAGCCCCCCAGCCCCCTCAACTGGGTAGCACTAGCCCCCCCCGCCCCCCCCCTTCCAGCCCCCCCCCCCCCCCGCTCAACAGGTAGCACTAGCCCCCCCCCCCCCCCCCAGGCCCCGCTCAAACTAGTAGCAAGCCCCCCCCCCCCCAGCCCCGCTCAACTATTTAGCACTATCCCCCCAGCCCCGCTCAACTAGGTAGCACTAGCCCCCCACCCCGCTCAACTAGGAGCACTAGCCCCCCAGCCCCGCTCAACTAGGAGCACACCCCCCCCCCACCCCCGCTCAACTAGGTACACTACCCCCCCCCCCCCAAGCCCCGCTCAACTAGGGAGCACTAGCCCCCCCCCAGGCCCCGCCCCTCAACTGGGACACTAGCCCCCCCCCCCCCACACAGGTAGCACTACCCCCCCCCCCCCCCCCCGCCCCCCCCCCCCCCCCCCCCCCCCTCCACCCCCCCTAAACTAGGTAGCACTAGCCCCCCCAGCCCCGCTAAACTAGGTAGCACTAGCCCCCCAGCCCCGCTCAACTAGGTAGCACTAGCCCCCCCCCCCCCCCCCCACCCCGCTCAACTAGGTAGCACTAGCCCCCCACCCCGCTCAACTAGCAGCACTAAGCCCCCCAGCCCCGCTCAACTAGGCAGCACAGCCCCCCCCCACCCCCGCTCAACAGGTAGCACTACCCCCCCCCCAGCCCTGCTCAACAGGTAGCACTACCCCCCAGCCCCCGCTCAACTAGGTAGCACTAGCCCCCCAGCCCCGCTCAACTAGGTAGCACTAGCCCCCCCCCCAGCCCCGCTCAACTAGTAGCACTAGCCCCCCCCCCCCCCCACCCCCTCAACTAGTAGCCTAGCCCCCCCCCCCCCCCCCCACCCCGCTCAACAGGTAGCACTAGCCCCCCCCCCCCAGCCCCGCTCAACTGGGTAGCACTACCCCCCAGCCCCGCTCAACTAGGTAGCACAGCCCCCCCACCCCCGCTCAACTAGGTAGCACTAGCCCCCCCCCCCCGCTCAACTAGGTAGCACTACCCCACCCCCCCCCAGCCCCCCCTCAACTGGGAGCACTAGCCCCCCGGGCCCCGCTCAACTAGGTAGCACTAGCCCCCCAGCCCCGCCAACTGGGTAGCCCCCTAGCCCCCCAGCCCCGCTCAACAGGTAGCACTAGCCCCCCCCCCCACCCCCCCTCAACTAGGTAGCACTACCCCCCCCCCCCCCCCCCCAGCCCCCCCAAACTAGGTAGCACTACCCCCCCCCCCCCCCCCCCCCCCCAGCCCCCGCTCAACTAGGTACACTAGCCCCCCAGCCCCGCTCAACAGGTAGCACTAGCCCCCCAGCCCCGCTCAACTAGGTAGCACTAGCCCCCAGCCCCGCTCAACTAGGTACACTAGCCCCCCCAGCCCCGCTCAACTAGTCGCACTAGCCCCCCAGCCCCGCTCAACTAGGTAGGACAGCCGCCCAGCCCCGCTCAACTAGGTAGCACTAGCCCCCCAGCCCCGCTCAACAGGTAGCACTAGCCCCCCCACCCCGCTCAACTATGTAGCACTAGCCCCCCCCCACCCCCTCAACAAGGTGCACTAGCCCCCCCCCCCCCCCCCCCCCCCCCACCCGCTCAACTTGGTAGCACTAGCCCCCCCCCCAGCCCCGCTCAACTAGGTAGCACTAGCCCCCCCCCCCCCCCCCCCCCCCCCTCAACTAGGTAGCACTAGCCCTAGCCCCCCCCCCCCCCCCCCCCCACCCAGCCCCGCTCAACTAGGTAGCACTAGCCCCCACCAGCCCCGCTCAACAGTACACTAGCCCCCCAGCCCTGCTCAACTAGTAGCACTACCCCCCCCCCGCTCAACGGGGCACACTAGCCCCCCCCCCCCCCCCAGCCCCGCTCAACTAGGTAGCACTAGCCCCCCAGCCCCCTCAACTAGGCAGCACTAGCCCCCCCCCCCCCCCCCCCCCCCAGCCCCGCTCAACTAGGTACACTAGCCCCCCCCAGCCCCGCTCAACTAGGTAGCACTAGCCCCCCAGCCCCCGCTCAACTAGGCAGCACAGCCCCCCCCCAGCCCCGCTCAACTAGGTAGCACTAGCCCCCCAGCCCCGCTCAACTAGGTAGCACTAGCCCCCCCACCCACCCCCCGCTAAACTAGTAGCACTAGCCCCCCCCCCCCCCCCCCCCCCCCCCCCCCCCAGCCCCGCTCAACTAGGCAGCACTAGCCCCCCAGCCCCGCTCAACTAGGTAGCACTAGCCCCCCAGCCCCCTCAACTAGGTCGCACTAAGCCTTCATAAACCAAGGGGACTACGATGTTAGAACGATTCCGATGGTAATGAAAGTGTCCACGGGAAAATAGTCAACAGGGCACATCATGCCGTAACACTTGGGGGGCCCTACCCATTTGTGTGACCTGTGTTCCCAAGTTCTTTTTGGGGTGGAGCTGAACGGAGGAAAAGGCTTTTGGTCCAGACAACCGGACTGACCGGAATAACCGCGTTTACAGACCCGGTTTTTCAGACCCGGTGTCGGAACTGCTAGTGCTAGGACGATGAACGCCTTTAAAGGGTGTTCAGTCTTAGAAAAACCCAGCCATGAAAAATTAGGGAATTGGTAGCGTTAGTGTGATAAACACCGCAAGGTCAGTTGTTAAAAAGAAAAAAAAAAGCTATGTGCTGCCAGTCTTGAAACTACCTAGGTCAGGAATAATACACGCTGCGAGAAGTTCAATTTGTAAAGAAACAGCCATGAGCTGCCGGGTTACTGGAACTGGTAGAGTCAGGAAATACACCTGCGAGAAGTTCAATTTGTAAAGAAATAGCTATGAGCTGCCGGTACTGGAACTGGTAGAGTCGGGATAAATACACGCTGCGAGAAGTTCAATTGTAAAGAAACAGCCAGGAGCTGCCGGTACTGAACGGGTAAGTCGGATAAACACGCGCGAGAAGTTCAATTTGTAAAGAAAAAGCTATGAGCTGCCGGTCTAAAAACTGGTAGTCAGGAAAAATACACGCTGCGAGAAGTTCAATTGTAAAGAAATACATATAGCTGCCGGCCCTTGAAAATGGTAAAGTCAGGATAATACCACGCTGCGAAGTTCAAATTGTAAAGAAACAGCCATGAGATGCCGGTACTGAAACTGGCAGAGTCAGGATAATACACGCTGCAAGAAGTTCAATTTGTAAAGAAATAGCTATGAGCTGCCGGTACTGGAACTGGTAGGGTCGGGTTAATGAACGTTGCAAGACGTTCAAATGATGAAGAAATGGCTATGAGATGCCAGCATTACAACGAGCGGCATTAGGAGGATCATGAAAGCTGCAATATGTTCAAATGTAAAAGGAACTGTGATGCAAGTCACAGAAAAAGCTTCAACGGGAATGGAAAATCCTGCCTTGACCGCTGCCTGCAGGAGTACAGAGTTTTTTTAATCATTACAGCCCAGCCAAGTGAAAGCCATACAGGAAAAATCAATGACACATCCTGAACAGGTCTGATCATTAAAAGCCAACTACATCCTGAAACACAAACACAAGACAAAAGCAGGTCATGATGAGACTGAGATCAAATCATTAAAAACAAATGACATCCTGAAAACCAGACAAACAAACAACAAAAACAGACAAACAAACAACAAAACCAGACAAACAAAAACAGACAAACAAACAACAAAACCAGACAAATAAACAACAAAAACAGACAAACAAACAACAAAAACAGACAAACAAACAACAAAAACAGACAAACAAACAACAAAACCAGACAAACAAAAACAGACAAACAAACAACAAAAACAGACAAACAAACAACAAAAACAGACAAACAACAAAACCAGACAAACAAAAACAGACAAACAACAAAACCAGACAAACAAAAACAGACAAACAACAAAAACAGACAAGCAACAAAACCAGACAAACAAAAACAGACAAACAAACAACAAAAACAGACAAACAACAAAACCAGACAAACAAAAACAGACAAACAAACAACAAAAACAGACAAACAAACAACAAAAACAGTTCGTGACATGGTGTCATTCTTGTGGCATACGAAACATTCTGCTAAAAAAAAAATCGTAAAAAAACTAATGAAAAGCATTTTGAAAAGAAAAACAAAAACTACATGGGCAAAGAGACCCCGCAGAACAGACCGCGAGAGTCCACTTTCGACAGTGTCTACCATTTTCACAACCTAGTCACCATACTACTAAAAATAGCAGCAGCAGCAGCAGCAGCAACAGCAACAACAACAACAACAACGACGAAGGGCTAGCACATCATAAATCACGACTTGGGGAAAAAAAATGTGATGAGTTTCTAGAACAAAGTCAGGAGTAGAGTCCACAACGGCAGAAAACAAAGAAACACACACACACACACACACACACACACACACACACACACACACACAGTCGACGACAGTAAAGAACGAACAGAACAGGCGGAGTCAAGGAGAGCAAACACAACAGACATGAGGAGTGTACTTGGACAGAACTTGCAGGAAGGCGGGGGAAAGCTATTCGTACTGAAAGAACTCTCGGCATCCCCATGAGGGAGAAAACTCGGAAGTGTTCATAACCTGAGAAGATATAGGCAATCACTACAGTAATGTTTCCTTCCGTCAGTGTTTTAGATCACGCAGAAATAGGGGTACAGTACCCTTTGGACACACACACGCGCGCGCGCGCACACAAACTTAAGAAAAATCACACGAAGAGTAAAAACACGTTCTGTATTACTTTCCAGAGCTCTCATCACGTACACATCATCAGCTGTCTGTGTGTGTGTGTGCGTGTGTGCGCGTGCGTGCGCGCGCGTGTGTGTGGAGGGGGGTACTCTGTTTGCAATCAACTCCGTCAAACTCGCAAGTCTTGAATTATTTATTTCCACTGGCCACCAAACGCTCAGTCCCTGAGTTATCAACAAACACAAACAAACACTCGCTCAATGGAAGCAGAACGATCCACCTCGGCTCGTTCGTACCAAACGACTCATCATGGACTGCGTTGAGGACCACGGGAGTAGGACCACGGGAGTACGCTCCCGTTGAAAGCTTCCAATAAGAACATAATATTGTCGGGTGGCTAAAGTGAAAACCTCCCTCCCCCCACCCCCCCAACCCCTTCTTTCACAAAGATTCGGAGGGTGAACGCAAACTTCTGTCCCCTCCGTCTCTCACTTATTCGTGTAACTTCAATCCATAGGTCTGAACATTCTTGCGGGAGGTATAGTTACCCACTAGTCTAGTAGATGTTTAGAAAGAAGAAAAGGATACGAATAGCCCGTGCTCCGAGATGGAGCACCTGCTGTGTTCTGTCACAGTCACTGATCTTCATAAAGCTTCGATTCACCGGGAAACTACGTCACAGAACTGTGATCAGTCACCTAGGTACTGGAACTGAAAGAAAAAATCTAAATTTAATTCATGTTTATAAATAACCTGTCGGGACCTTTCTGACTGATGTGGAAAGATAGGAGCGAGAAATGTGAGCATAAATAACCCCCTGACAAAGGGCAAGAGACAGGATGGAAGAGAGAGAGAGAGAGACAGACAGACAGACAGACAGAAAGAGAGTACACAGGCAGTAATACATGGGCGAGTCAATGGATAGTAATACAACGGTGAGAGAAGGAAAATTAGTAGGGTTAATAGTAAAACAAAAGCGAGAGCGAGGGTGGGGGGGGGGGGGGGGGGGGGGAAGGACAAGACATTCACACATGGCTGAGAGCGAGAGAGAGGCAAAGAGAGTACAGTGACTGTAATATAAACAGGACCGACATAAAGAGAGAGAGAGAGCAGACAGTAATGTAAGGGTGAGAAAGGGGAAACGGGAGAGAAGAAAGGCAGTAATAGAAAGACGAACGAGAGGAACAGCTGAAAGGCATAATACAACAGAGAGAAAAAGAGAATCCAACACAAGGCTTAACGAGGCAAAATGACTGCTGACAGACCATATTACAACAGGGGGGGGGGGGGGGGGGGGGGGCAGGAACAGAGAGCAGAGATGGTAATACAAGGGTTGTGGGACAGAAAAGAGAAGCGAGACAGCAATACAAGAGTGAGAGACCAGAAAAGAGAATCACGAGGCAATAATACAAAAGGGAGAGAGTATGGGGAGAGTAGAAAACCAATAGTATACTGGTAAGAAGGGGAGCGGGTGAGACGGGAGGACAGAGCAACACAGACAGGAATAAAAGACTGAAAAAGAGGAAAGGAGAAAGAGCAGAGAAACAGTGGCACATACATGACAGAGAAGGAAAGAGAGTGGAGGGACAGTAGTACTCCATGGGCGAGATCAAGAGAGAGAAGGAAAGAGAGTGGAGGGACAGTAGTACTTCATGGGCGAGATCAAAAGAGAGAAGGAAAGAGAGTGGAGGGACAGTAGTACTCCATGGGCGAGATCAAGAGAGAGAAGGGCGAGTGGAGAGACGTTAGCACAAGAATATGAGAACAGGACGAGGAAAAAGGGAGACAATAATACAAGAATAAGAGAGGAGGAAGAGAGACTATAGAGACAGTCCTACAAACGTGAGACAAAAGAGAAAAGTTGAGTGACAACAACACGTGGTGGAGAGAAAGTTGAGTGACAACAACACGTGGTGGAGAGAAAGTTGAGTGACAACAACACGTGGTGGAGAGAAAGTTGAGCGACAACAACACGTGGTGGAGAGAAAGTTGAGTGACAACAACACGTGGTGGAGAGAAAGTTGAGTGACAACAACACGTGGTGGAGAGAAGAAAGTGAAGAAACAATCCTACAAAAGAAGAGAGGGGTAAAATGAGACAGCAGCAGATAGGTTAAAGGTCTACTTTAGAGGTTTTCGATAATTGGTCAGCTTATGCAGAAATATGAAATGTTTGATAAATTGGTAAAATAAACATCCGTCGCTCCCGATCACACGAAATCGATCCGCGAAAGTGGGCATTTTCACCTGTAATCAGAAAACGGGAGGTAATCAACTAAATCTTGGCATGGCTTAACTACTCTTGGATGTGACGTCACATGATGGACTGGCCGTCAGCCGCGACCTACACAAGCCAACGACGACAGAAAGCGATTCTGATGGTTCTTGCACATCTCGATCGGTATTTAATTATCATGTAAATGCAGTGACTATGATTGCGACAGCCAATGTGACTCTGGGGATGTTTCTGCAAGGCCTTTACCTTATCAGTTTGAACGCTAAGTTCTTTTTACCACGTCAGTTCCAGCTGGACCACGGAAACGAGCTATTCAGTTCCAGCTGGACGCCCGAACACATCATTCCGAAGGCGTACGGACTTTACCGAAGTCTCGAGGGAGGCAACCGACTTACTTCTAGATGCGATCACGCGTGGACGGCGAGCGGAGATTCTCCTTCCTCAAGCCTTAACGTGTTCATTCAAAATCGGAAATGAAATAAAAGTTACTCTGGTTAGGTTTCCTTATGGGAGCAAAACATACCCCACTTGTTTACTGTTTTTTGTGTCCATTCAAATTAACAAGTGTGATCTGTCCATAGATAAGAACAGAATAAACGTGCGACTGTCGTACTCATCTGTACGAGCTTACCACTCCGCCTTCAAAGTATACGCGCACAATGCAGACGAAGTTTTTGATCCACTCGAACGGGCTCGGCAATTGTCGGAATAGCTCGTTTCCGTGGTCCAGCTGAAACTGACGTGGTAAAAATAACTTAGTGGCCCGGCATGGTTGCACCAACCGAATCCACTTCTTTCGAGTATCTGGATCAGATGGAAATGTGTGCAAAGAATATCCGTCTCCTGCTGAGCTGCTGCACTCGCCTACAGCACAATATCTGCCACCCTTCGTGACTTTTTAGGCTGTGGGGGATCGCAACTCGTGTTGATTTCACTTGGTGTTGGCTTGGTTTCACTTGGCGTTGGCGGTCGCGGCTGACGGCCAGTCCATCAAGTGACGTCACGGTTTTCGGTCTACCGCTCGGGGTTTGAACAGGTGTGCAAAACTCGTTTTTTATCTATTAAATTCTTCCGGCGATTTTCTTTGAAAAATGAATACCATACTGTAGTTATATGACATGTGGACCTGGTTTTAACAAATTATCGAAAATCTCTAAAGTAGACCTTTAAAGGTGGGAACAGCCAAAGTATCGAGACAATACTACAAGAATAACAAAAGGGAAAATAGATAGATAGAATAGACAGTAAACACAAGAGTGAGAGAAGGGGAAAACAAAGATTAGAGACCGTTCATGCCAAGAGTGAGACGAGGGGTGGGGGGGGGGGGGGGGGGGGGGGGGGGGGGGGGGGGGGGGGTAGGTAGTGAGACGGTTATACAAAAATGAGAGGGGATAAAATGAGAGTAACAGTAAGAGTCAGAAGGAGGGAAAGAGAGCAGTCATACAATAATTTAAAAAAAAAAAAGATATTAAGCAATGACCAAAGCGAAATAAGAGGCAGTCACACAAGAGTGAGAAATGGGAAATGGAAGACAATAATAAGATTGTGAGGGACGGGGAAAAAAAAGAATCGATAGACAGTAATATAAGAATAAGAGAGGGGAAGACAGTGCAGAGAGACAAGAGTGCAAGAATAAGGGGATGGGGGGGGGGGGGGGGGTGCTAAAGAATAGTCGGACAGTACCACAGCAGGCATGCAGGTTGTTAGAGAGTTGGTGTGAGAAACAGAAAGAGGAATAGGAAAGGGGGCGACGGAATGGGGGTCGGCGGTTAGATAAATGAGCGAGAGAAACAGAGGACATGGGGAGACAGGGAGATAGGGAGGGATGAAGAGCAAGATGGATGACACCAAGGGTGGGGGAGGTGGCGGAGACAGGCAGACATACAGAGAGAGAGAGAGAGAGAGAGAGAGAGTCGGATAATTTATTCAAGCGTAGGCCAACTGCCCTCATGAAGGGAGTGGGGGGGGGGGGGGGGGGGGGAGGTAGGGGGGGGGGGGGTGGCACTTAATTATTGAACAGGGTTCATACTGATTGGAGAAACAAAATTCCCAACCTATCCCAACCCCCGCGCGGTTTTCCCAACCATGTTACATCTCATACCATATGGTAACGGCAGACAATGTCGGCGATTTTCGGACAATTAGAATTCATCTGTTTGTGCCTTTGTGTTGTTTGGCTTTTCTATCTCTTTGGTTTTGAAGATGCTTGTTTGAGTTTTTGAAGATGCCTGTTCAATTTTCCCAAACCTTCCCAAAGCACAGACACCAAAGGCTATTTTTCCCAAACTTTCACAACTGGGAAAAGGACCAACCGTTTTCCCCAACTTCTCCCAACCTGCGGGAACCCTGTTGAACATTGCAACATTTTTTCTAGTAACTGTACATACAGTCATATATGCACAACTATACATACACGGTTATATATGCACAACTATACATACAGTCACACACGGACAACTATACATACACAGTCGCATATGCACAACCATACATACACAGTCATATATGCACAACTATACATACACAGTCACATATGCACAACTATACATACACAGTCATATATGCACAACTATACATACACAGTCACATATGAACAACTATACATATACAGTCACATTCGCACAACTATACATACACAGTCATATATGCACAACTATACACACACAGTCATATATGCACAACTATACATACAGTTATATATGCACACGCATTTCTGGATTTCACTACATAGCAGCAGCTCGCAATTTTAAACACTTTATAGACTATAAGAAAATGGAGAGAGAGAGAGAGAGAGAGAGACAGACAGACAGACAGACAGAGAGACAGACAGAGACAGGGAGAGACAGAGTGAGACTGAGTGAAAGAGAGAAAGACAGAGAGAGAGAGAGAGAGAGGAGGGGGGGGGGGTAGGTAGGTGAGTAGTGGGTGGGTGTAGGAGACAACGGAGGCAGACACACATAAAGAGCGGAGAAAAAGAAACAAAGAGAGACAAACCAGACAAGTGTCAGCGCTCTGAATGTCCTCCAGGCAGTAGTTTATGCACGCACGTGCATGCAGGTGTCATGTCCAGCGTAAACTCCCCACCACCCACCCCCACCACCCACGCCTGTCCCTCCCTGCCCGACATGTTCTGTTTTTAGAGGCCTGCTGACGGGAGAAGCCAGGCTGCTGACTGAGGCAATCTGAAGAGGAGCAAGACAGTGCGGTGTCGTATATAATACTGTCGCTCATAAAATCGTGTCGCAGCGACAGTATTTCCGGGAAATACTGCATTTTATGGACAGCTACAATATTCTATAGGACATTTTTCGTGAAAAGTTGTCGCGCGACAATTTTTTCCAGCAAATATTGTCGCTGCAACAGTATTTCACGTGAAATGCTGTCGCTGCGATACAATTCCACGGCGACAGTATTATATACGACACCGGCACTGTGCGGGTAACTGGGCCAGCCTGGTAGGCAGGCGCTCCTGCCCTGTGGTGGTGAAAAGACCAGTAGGAAGACAGATGTAGAAATGGCAGGAAATAACGAGTCAAAGGTAAGAATGGAGGAAATGGAAGAAAACAGAAGATAAAGTAGAAAACAGAAGGAAACGTAATGAAAAAAAAAAAAAAGAGCCAAGGTTGGGTAAAAAATAGGACCAGAGGAAGTTCACAACTCAGCTGAAACACATCATCCTCGGCCACAAACCACCCACCCCCACCCTACACCCCCCCCCCCCACCCCCCCTCCCCCCCCCCACCCCCCCCCCCCCCCCCCCCCCCCCCCCCCCCCCCCCCCCCCCCCAATGCAACCCATCCCCACGCCATCTCACCAACCCTCCTTTTTCCTGACATAGGAGGGGGAGAGGTAAGGGCGGGATGTTGATAAAGACAGGGAACAGACTCTGGATAGGAGGGATCACATTCTGGGCACTGGGGCGATAGGCAGCGGTCTGGACGGGAGTCTGCTTCCATGGACAGAGTGAAGGGGAGGAAGGAAGGGTGGGGACCGGGGGGAGGGGGAGGGGGGAGACGGGGTTTGTACACTATGATGATTATCTACAGCTGCTGACCTTCGCAAAGCAAAAGCAGTCATCCCGAGGGAAGAGGGTGTGGGTGAGATGGTGGGGGTGGTGGTAAACTCCCTCCCTTCTGAGAACATGGCACTGGGTGAAGGTCGTCAAATGACGCAGCTCTAGAAGTAAATGGGAAGCTGCCCAGTACACGTGAGTTGAGAATACTGTGTTAGCATTTGATCACGGGGCTCTGCTGCTTTTCGTTTGGTATTTTTTTTTGTTTTTTTTTTGTTCGTGTGTGTGTGGGTTTTTTTTTCTTACTCTTTTCTCAGGGTCAGTGAAACACCTAAGAAAACAGTAATTTGGTACAGAGATACAACACTGGTGAAAATGACTAAATATCAGTAACTGTTGGGAGTTATGATCTTCCGGGTTCACGGTCACCTCCGTCCATCCTCACCCCCTCTCGTCCCTGACCGTCCACTCCTACTCAGCTTCTCCCCCCCCCACCCCCCCCCCCCCACCCCACTGCCATCACTCTCTTCCACATATTCACCTCTCTCTCTCTCTCTCTCTCTCTCTCTCTCTCTCTTTCACTCCAAGTACCTGAACTGTCCTCGCGGTTCTCTGTTTTCTGAACCGTCCTCACGGTTCTCTGTTTCTGAACTGTCCTCACGGTTCTCTGTTTCTGAACTGTCCTCGCGGTTCTCCGTTTTCTGAACCGTCCTCACGGTTCTCTGTTTCTGAACTGTCCTCACGGTTCTCCGTTTCTGAACCGTCCTCACGGTTCTCTGTTTCTGAACTGTCCTCACGGTTCTCTGTTTCTGAACTGTCCTCACGGTTTTCTGTTTCTGAACTGTCCTCGCGGTTTTCTGTTTCTGAACTGTCCTCAGTGGTCTGTTTCTGCACCGTCCTCGCGGTTCTCTGGTTCTGAACTGTCCTCACGGTTCTCTGTTTCTGATCTGTACTCACGGTTCTCTGTTTCTGCACCGTCCTCACGGTTCTGTTTCTGAACTGTCCTCACGGTTCTCTGTTTCTGAACTGTCCTCACGGTTCTCTGTTTCTGCACCGTCCTCACGTTCTGTTTCTGAACTGTCCTCACGGTTCTGTTTCTGAACTGTCCTCACGGTTCTCTGTTTCTGCACCGTCCTCACGGTTCTCTGTTTCTGCACTGTCCTCACTGGTCTGTTTCTGCACCGTCCTCACGGTTCTCTGTTTCTGCACCGTCCTCACAGTTCTCTGTTTCTGAACTGTCCTCACAGTTCTCTGTTTCTGAACTGTCCTCACAGTTCTCTGTTTCTGAACTGTCCTCACAGTTCTCTGTTTCTGCACCGTCCTCACAGTTCTCTGTTTCTGAACTGTCCTCACAGTTCTCTGTTTCTGAACTGTCCTCACAGTTCTCTGTTTCTGCACCGTCCTCACAGTTCTCTGTTTCTGAACTGTCCTCACAGTTCTCTGTTTCTGAACTGTCCTCACAGTTCTCTGTTTCTGAACCGTCCTCACGGTTCTCTGTTTCTGAACTGTCCTCACAGTTCTCTGTTTCTGCACTGTCCTCACAGTTCTCTGTTTCTGCACTGTCCTCACAGTTCTCTGTTTCTGCACCGTCCTCACGGGTTTTTTGTTTCTGAACTGTCCTCACTAATTTCCGTCCGTCCGTCGGCCCGTCCGCCCGTCCGTCCGTCCGTCGGCCCGCCCGTCCGTCCGTTTCTTATTCCCTTCTCCCTTCTTACCTTCCCACATACGCCAAGACAAAGGGAGTTCAGACTCTGATGAGTCAGAGGAGAAAAGGGTAGGGGGTGGGAGGAACTCGAGGGTAGGTGGGGAGAGCTTTGTGGCGTCATCCTCGCAACTTGACCTGAGCCAAGTTCTGTAAACTGTTCACAACGCTCCACATCCCCCACCCTCGTCCATTTCTTTCTTCCCCTCCTCCCACCCCGATCTCCACACCATTCTCCCCTCTCTGACCCAAGAGACAGATACTGACCTATGACGTATATACTGTGGGTATACGTATTTTGTAACCACCAGTTACGTATATGTACAGTATATACGTCACTGGCGGTGACAAAAGATCATGAGTATGACAGCACAGTGTTTCAGAAGATGATGGAGCGGGTGCTCACTGAGTGGGGGTGTCCACTGTCCTCAGATGCTACTGGTGAAGACGTCTTTTCATTAAAGAGATCAACCTCCTTGTTTTAAGACCTATACAGCACAAAAATGACACGATGGCTCCCATATCCCCATCCTTACACAATGTTGTCCAGAGAAACACAGACACAAGCAGTGTTGAGAAAGAAGATCAGTTTGGGAAGGGGGGAGGGCAAATATGACTAAAGACAGAATAAACTAACATTTTTCATGATGGAAATGCAAGATAAACGCCAACTGGAATTTTTCTCTTACACCCAGCCTGACAACAACAAATTCATGTATGGATATCAAAACTACCCAAACAGTAAAATAGATCATCCAAAGACCAAAACAAAAAATTCCTAAATCAAACTGCAAATCAATACTAGGTGAGAGAAAGCTTAAAGATCCACACAGAAAAGCGAGATGCAAATGTAGAGAAAAGGCAAGAAGGGCATGGGACATTTGGGAGGGTGATGGGGGCGGGGGGGGGGGGGGGGGGGGGGGGGAGAGAAGGGGGGAGGCAGACACAGACAGGCTTGGGATCAGACACGACAGATAGACAGCAGTCTTTAGATACACGATGCAGCCAGCCAAAGGGCAGTTTGTAAGTACATGAAATGCACGCTCACACGCACACACACACACACACATACACACACGCACGCACACACACACACACAATATATATATATACACACACACGCACACACACAACATGCACGCACACACACACACACACACACACACACCACACACACACACACACGCGCGCGCGTATGCGCACACACACATGCGCCACAACACAAACACACACTAATACTATGCACACCTATGCTAAAAGCCAACTGTCAGCTTTACATGTCCTCCACTACAACAGGGTGAATGCCCATGTTCACATACACTTTAAAAACAGAGTGAGTGGAAAAGAACAAGACAGGGGAAAGACGGAGATGAAAAGAAAGGGCAAAGTAAAATTTCTCTCTCTCTCTCTCTCTCTCTCTCTCACTCACACACACACACACACACACATGCACACACACACACACACACACACACACACACACACACACACACACACACACACTAATACTATGCACACCTGTGCTAAAAGCCAGCTGTCAGCTCCGCACACCGTTTGGTACAATGCGGTGAATGCCCACATTATTCACTATATACCTGAAGAGGAAGTCACTGGAAAAGAACAAGACAGGCAAGAGACGGCGGAATAGGATAATGTAAGAGCAAAGCCAGAACACACACACACACACACACACACACACACACACACCACCGAGAGGGAGAGCGAGTGAGTTAATGACCAAACTAGCTGGAAAGGTTGAAGGTAATAGTTTTATTGTGTGTGTGTCACACGGGTCAAGCAATGCTATTTGGTGGTGGTGGTGGTGGTGATTGATTGATTGATTGATTGATTGATTGATTGTGTGATTGTGTGTGTGTGTGTGTGTGTGTGTGTGTGTGTGTGTGTGTGTGTGTGTGTGTGTGTTGGAGTTGTAGTGAACTCCGTCTGCTCAATGAACACTGCACACCTCCACAGATGCAGAGGGGACAGCAGCATAACTATCTTATCTATCTCGCTTATCCAGTACCTCATCTTTGTTTTCGCCTCACTTTCCCATCACTCATCTCGCTGTCTCGTCTTGCTTTCCCACCACTCATCTATCTATCTCACTGTCTTGTCTTGCTATTCCATTGCTCATCATGCTATATATAGCATGCTATGCTTTCCCACCACTCATCCCACTATCTCTTCTTGCTTCCTCACCATCATCTATCTATCTTGTCTTGCTATCCCATTGCTCATCATGCTATATATAGCATGCTATGCTTTCCCACCACCCATCCCACTATCTCTTCTTGCTTCCTCACCACTCATCCAACTGTCTTTATCTTGCTTTCCCGCCATTCATCCTTTCCTCTCGTCTGGCTTTCCCACCACTCACTATCCCACCACCTCATCTTGCTATCCCACCACTTATTTCACTATCTGGTCTGGCTTTCCACCACTCACTATCTCACCACCTCATCTTGCTATCCCACCACTCCTCTCACTATCTCGTCTGGCTTTCCCACCACTCACTATCTCACCACCTCATCTTGCTATCCCACCACTCCTCTCACTATCTCGTCTGGCTTTCCCACCACACACTATCCACCACCTCATCTTGCTATCCCACCACTTATCTCACTACCTCGTCTGGCTTTCCCACCACTCCTCTCACTATCTCACCTTGCTTTCTCACCACCCGTCCAACTATCTCATCATGCTTTCCCATCACTCATCCTAGTATCTCATCTCGTTTTCTAATCGGCCATCCCAATATTTCTAATCCCTTACCCACCAGTCATCCCAGTGTCTCTCTTTCCATCCAGTCATCCCAGTATCTCTCTTTCCATCCAGTCATCCCAGTATCTCTCTTTCCATCCAGTCATCCCAATATCTCTCTTTCCATCCAGTCATCCCAGTATCTCTCTTTCCATCCAGTCATCCCAGTATCTCATCTCCCTTTCCCACCAGTCATCCCATTATCCTACCTCCTTTCCCACCAATCATCCTGTATCTTATCTCCCTTTCCCACCAGTCATCCCTGTATCTTATCTCCCTTTCCCACCAGTCATCCTGTATCTTATCTCCCTTTCCCACCAGTCATCCCTGTATCTTATCTCCCTTTCCCACCAGTCATCCTGAATCTTACCTCCCTTTCCCACCAGTCATCCCATTATCCTACCTTTCTTTCCCACCAGTCATCCCATTATCCTACCTCCCTTTCCCACCAGTCATCCCATTATCCTACCTCCCTTTCCCACCAGTCATCGCATTATCTTACCTCCCTTTTCCACCAGTCATCCCATTATCCTACCTCCCTTTCCCACCAGTCATCCCATTATCTTATTTCCTTTCCCACCAGTCATCCCATTATCCTACCTCCCTTTCCCACCAGTCATCCCATTATCTTACCTCCCTTTCCCACCAGTCATCCCATTATCCTACCTCCCTTTCCCACCAGTCATCCCATTATCTTATTTCCCTTTCCCACCAGTCATCCCTTTATCTTATCTCCCTTTCCCACCAGTCATCCCATTATCCTACCTCCCTTTCCCACCAGTCATCCCATTATCCTACCTCCCTTTCCCACCAGTCATTCCATTATCCTACCTCCCTTTCCCACCAGTCATCCCATTATCCTACCTCCCTTTCCCACCAGTCGTCCCAGTATTTCATCTCCTTATCCAACCATTCATCGCCATACGTTATTTTCCTTTCCCACCGGTTTCCTACCAGTGCGTTCTCTCCCTTTCCCACCATTCACCTGGGTCCAAGAAGTCTTGTTCGCGCAGGCCAACAACCACTTCCAGGCACGGCGTGCCAAGCGCGGATCGTTCCACTGGCTGGGCTGCCCTCTCAGGTGAACCTGTATACCAACTTCTTCTGGTCTGATTTCACACAGCACTGGCCTGCGGCCTGGACGTTGCCTTTGCTTGCTCCTGAACCTGTTGATGTGCTTCACTCTTGGCAGTTTGATACTATGAGTGGCTGAGAGTGATGAAAACACACCCAACTCATCAGCAGAAGGCCAACAGGATCAACAGGATGTGGTTAGCGTTTTCAATATGCGCAATGGGACCTGTGGCAATACTTATCCTTCCGCCTTTATTTCTCTGCATAGACCATTCACTGTCTACAGCTATGCTTCAGTCCAACAATTCACCTTCATTTTCAACATGTTCACTCATGGAAATGTCTATTTTTGGTTTTTCAGCAAAACCGGTGGGGCAGCCCCGTCAGATTACTCTTCCTTGTTGAGCTGAAGTTCCCTATGTTTATCAAGTGATTCTTAAAATATCACAGACATTGCTGGGCCTTTCAATGACAATTTCACAGCGAGTCGGTTTACTCGCGTTTACTCCATTCTTTATCTCCGAGTTTAATTTATACCTAGTTTCAATGTGAGAATTTGGCTGTCTCTTCTTGATAAACCTCACGTACAGACAGTATCCCACTGCCCTAGTATCTTGACTCTTTCACAGTCACAGTTTCTCGCCTCTTATAACAGCCTCTGTCTCTTGCCTCTTAGAACAGCCTTTGTTGTCTTTAGCCTCTTAGAACAGCCTTTGTTGTCTTTAGCCTCTCATCACAGCCTTTGTCTTTAGCCTCTCATCACAGCCTTTGTTTTTAGCCTCGTAGAACAGCCACTGTCTTCAGCCTCTCATCACAGCTTTTGTCTTTAGCCTCTTAGAACAGCCTCTGCTGTCTTTAGCCTCTCATCACAGCCTTTGTCTTTAGCCTCTCATCACGGCCTTTATTTTTAGCCTCTTAGAACAGCCACTGTCTTCAGCCTCTCATCACAGCCTTTGTCTTTAACCTCTTAGAACAGCCTCTGTTGTCTTTAGCCTCTCATCACAGCCTTTGTTTTTAGCCTCTCATCACAGCCTTTGTCTTTAGCCTCTCATCACAGCCTTTGTCTTTAGCCTCTTAGAACAGCCTTTGACTATAGCCTCTTAGAACAGTCTTTGTCTTTAGCCTCTTAGAACAGCCTGTCTTTAGCCTCTCACCACAGCCTTTGTCTTTAGCCTCTCATCACAGCCTTTGTCTTTAGCCTCTTAGAACAGCCTTTGTCTTTAGCCTCTTAGAACAGCCTTTGTCTCTAGCCTCTTACCACAGCCTTTGTCTCTAGCCTCTCATCACAGCCTTTGTCTTTATCCTCTCATCACAGCCTTTGTCTTTAGCCTCTCATCACAGACTTTGTCTTGAGCCTCTCATCACAGCCTTTGTCTTGAGCCTCTCATCACAGCTGTCTTGAGCCTCTCATCACAGCCTTTGTCTTGAGCCTCTCATCACAGCCTTTGTCTTTAGCCTCTCATCACAGACTTTGTCTTGAGCCTCTCATCACAGCCTTTGTCTTTAGCCTCTCATCACAGCCTTTGTCTTTAGCCTCTCATCACAGCCTTTGTCTCTAGCCTCTCATCACAGCCTTTGTCTTTATCTCTCATCACAGCCTTTGTCTTTAGCCTCTCATCACAGACTTTGTCTTGAGCCTCTCATCACAGCCTTTGTCTTTAGCCTCTCATCACAGCCTTTGTCTTGAGCCTCTCATCACAGCCTTTGTCTTGAGCCTCTCATCACAGCCTTTGTCTTTAGCCTCTCATCACAGACTTTGTCTTGAGCCTCTCATCACAGCCTTTGTCTTTAGCCTCTCATCACAGCCTTTGTCTTTAGCCTCTCATCACAGCCTTTGTCTTTAGCCTCTCATCACAGCCTTTGTCTTTAGCCTCTCATCACAGCCTTTGTCTTGAGCCTCTCATCACAGACTTTGTCTTGAGCCTCTCATCACAGCCTTTGTCTTGAGCCTCTCATCACAGACTTTATCTTGAGCCTCTCATCACAGCCTTTGTCTTTAGCCTCTCATCACAGACTTTGTCTTGAGCCTCTCATCACAGACTTTGTCATTAGCCTCTCATCACAGCCTTTGTCTTTAGCCTCTCATCACAGACTTTGTCTTGAGCCCCTCATCACAGACTTTGTCTTGAGCCTCTCATCACAGCCTTTGTCTTGAGCCTCTCATCACAGCCTTTGTCTTGAGCCCCTCATCACAGACTTTGTCTTGAGCCTCTCATCACAGCCTCTGGTTCTTAGTTCTTATCACAGCCTTCGTCTCTTGAATCTCTTCACAAAACCTTTGTCTCTTGCCTTTTATCACAGCCTTAGACTTTAATAATCTCTTATCACACGGCCTTATACTCTTACCTCTTATCACAGGCTTAGACTCTAAGCCTCGCACCACAATTTTTAATCACTCGCATCCTCTTGCGTCTTATCACAGCTGTAGTCTCTAGCTTCTTGTTCACGACCTTAGCTAGTCTCCTGCCTCTTGTTGTCGCAGCCTTGAGACTCTTTGTTCTAATCACAGCCTTTGTCTCTTTGTTCCCTTCACAGCCTTTGTCTCTTGCCTCTTTTCACAAAACCTTTGTCTCTTGATCATAGCCTTTCTCTGCTGCTACTTATCACCACCTTAATCTCTTGCCTCTTGTCACAACCTTAAATCTCTTGCATCTTATCACAACCTTAATCTCTTGCCTCTTGTCACAACCTTAAATCTCTTGCCTCTTGTCACAACCTTAAATCTCTTGCCTCTTGTCACAACCTTCAATCTCTGAATTCTTTCCACAGCCCTAGCTCCCCCTCTCACTGCCTTCTTCTACTTGACGCTTCCTTTTCTCTTTAGGGTTCACTGATCCAATCCGTGTGATGAGTCTCCTGTTTCACCCTAGTCCCGAGGATGCCCCGCCAGTTCGGAATGCAAAGAGGAAGGAAAAAAAAAAAAAAAAAAAAGGATCAAACTATACGGGCAGATGTTTTCTTTCCCCCACTTGCGTGTGCCTCGTAGTGTTTCGGCAGTGTTCAACATGACCCGGCTCCCCACCGAGTTCCACGGTCGCTGGGGTTTCAGGTGATGGGGTTCACAGCAGGCTGACTAGTAGGGGTCCCAGTCTTCGCCCATCACCGTCGCCTGTAATGTCAATGACCTGGTTGTTCTACTGTGCCCCCCTCCCCCTTTCCTTCTCAACCCCCTCCCCTTCTTCCCTCCCCCCCCCCCCCCCCAGTCCCAGTGGCTTGAAGTGTCACTGACCTGTTTGACCGTCACCCCATCTCCCTCACTCCAAACTCGTAACCCCCCCCCCCCCCCCCCAAATCCCCCTCTCCCACCACTTTCTCCCCCCCCCCCCCCCACCTTCTCTAGCTCCAGCTCCTGCAGCGTGTAGTAGAGTCTGTGGTGTGGTTGACGTTTAGCCCTCTTGAGGGCACATAAGACCGT
>CM031600.1:95791728-95801728 GCA_018398815.1 Conus ventricosus
CTTAAAAGTGCAGAGCTCAGAATTTCCTTTATTTCCTTCATTATTAAGCATGATACCACAGAAGATCTGCGGACTGGATACACTGTGAAATATTCTCCGACTGGTGGACACTGCATTTATGTCACTCAACATCAACTAAACTGCATGCAGAAGTGGGCCAAGGGAAGGAACCTACTACATAGTCTTCAAAAAGGCAATCACATTATCTCCCTTCACAGTTCAAACCTTTTTCTTTTTTCCCCAACTTTCCTTCGTCACGATGCCGGAACACATCAAAGATAATCTGCGCGCACGTGCGCGCGTGCGTGCGTGTGTATGTGTGTGTGCGTGCACGCGTGCGTGTGCGTGTGTGCATCCCTGCGTACATGTCTGTAGGCATACATAAAACATAGGGGTTCGTGCTTTCATTTGTGTCTGCAGTTTTTCAGAGGGTATTTCATTTCTCAAATGGAACAAGTTTTGCACCCTACTACCCCACTTACCCATCCCCCTCACAACACATCCAAACCAGGCTGGTATTCTGTGGTCCAGACACACAGTAAACGAGCACATGCATGACCTGTCAGTCAGTCGCACTATTTTAGGTTATTTTATTTTACTTTTTAACATGCGCGCTGGTGACCTACTCGTTTTTGAGTGAACCAGTATTTTAGGAAGAAGAAGAAGAAGAGGTGGAAAGATTCACACATGCAAACATTTGTCTACAAACCATTGTCCAATTTTCTCTTCTTTCATAACAAGCAGCTTGTTTACATTTTTTTTGGTTTGTTTGTTTGAGCACACACACACACACACCCGTAACATGTTTTTTCAATAAAATATCTTACATAAAGAGATGTGTTGTGACAAAATGTAAATTAAAATACACAACACACACATGGACACACACACACACACACACACACACACACACATACACACACACACACACACACACACACACACATGCTTCACACACGAAATGATCAAGAAACAAGTTCATGCATGCGTACACAGACCCACAGCAAGCTCATAAGTTTATCACAATCTATCATTATTTCATACAATACTGAAGACGCTAACATACACACACACACATGCACATTGCGATCGAACGAAAAGCAAAAAAAATCTCTGAGATTCTACAGAATTCCAACAAGCATGTCCCCCCACCTTACCCCCACCCCCGTCCCCTTACTCCTTTAAACTATAAAACTGGTGCAATCCAACACAAATCTGAGCAATGAGCGTTATCATCCACTTTTCAATCCAACCAAAACCAGGACCACTGTTCAGATAGGTTTTGTCCATCGCTTTCACTTTCTAAGCTTCTCGCTGATACGCAACATCAGAGCTTGACTTTACTCCCTCTTCAACCTGGTTGACAAAATGGCGACTGCCCAGTCTCACAGAGAAGTTTACATGATATTTTATGACATTGGAGGTACCCGCTAGCTCAAACAGATACTCCAGCCACTTTTATCCTTTGCCTCTGTTTTTTTTTTTCTTTTGCTTAAGTTTTTTTTTTTTTTTTTTTCACAGATACTCCTTTTCCAATTTTTCTGAAATCTGCAGGTTTGAGAAGTAGAACCTCTCACACACACACGCACAAATACACACACACACAACATACACTGACCTTCCGGTGCCGGAGAATCCGTGTTCACCTGGATGTTGGCCATTTTCTCTGTGATGCTATTACGTCGCTGCACGGACTGGAAGCGCACGTACTGGTCCCCAGGAAAGAGACCGCTCAGCCCCTTGGTCACGTTTCTCCCTTTCAACCAACCCTGACAGAGTAAAACAAAAAAATAACAAAAAAAAGCAAATACATTACAGAGTCCCACAGAGAGATCCTCTAATACTTGCAGTTGCTGAAAAATACCAATATCTTATTTACGATCACACAAACACCCAGATCCTCACCCCTCCTCCTCCTCTCACAGTCATGCTCACACAAGAAATAACATGAGGACTGAAAGGGAGATCACCAGCACAGGGTGATGCGGAAAGGGAAATCCTTTTTTTTAAGCACCCGGCAAAAACCAAAACACACAGCTGCCAACCCTCTTGAGTAATAATAATAATAATAATAATAAGGAACATTTAGTGCGCTTAATCTTAAACAAAAGCCCTAAGCGCTTACAGCAATAAGCCCTAACACACACACACACACACACACACACACACACACACACACACACACACACACAAAAACACACACACACACACAAAGACACACACACACGCACACACCCACACACCAGCGAAGGAGCAGAAAAATTATGTTTTGAAGAGAGTTGTTTTGAGGAGGACTTGAAAGAAGAAAGACTGTTTGAGTTTCGGAGTGCAGAAGGGAGATTGTTCCAGCAGGAAGGAGCCTGAAAAGTAAAAGAACGTTCACCAAGTGTTCTGGCCCGAAAACGAGGGATCTGCATAATGCGAGTGTCAGAGGAAGAGCGAAGCTGTCAGGGATGAAGGGGGGAGGCTGGGGTAAAGTGGTGGTTGTTTAGCTTCTGACAGCATTTTTAACCCCACAACTGCTTCAGCTGATGAATGAGGGGGGTAAAAAGAAAACGTTTCCCACTTTGATATATTTGCTGAAATTCACCATTTGGGCTTCATTCTGCATCTTTTAATAGCCCTCTTCATAAATGACCACCCAAACCTAACATTCTTACACAATATTTTGACATTCTGGAACTAATTTCCCCGCTAAATTCAGGACTTCTGAAAGGATTTTTAAAACAGGAAAATGCCCGAAAATTCAGGAGTGACTAGCAGCTAGGCAAAAAGTGACCAACCAACCAAATTACAAATCAAATCAAATCAAATCCATGAATTAAAATAAAACAAAACAAAATAAACTGGAGATCCCTGTTTCTAGGAGAACAACCCAAACCCCACTGGAAAAATGCCCGAAGTGACAAACAGAAGCACACTACAATGCCACAGAACATAAACCACACAAAAATGATACTTAAAAAAATGTTATGGTTAATATCAAGATAACATGGGGAAAAAAACCCAGTATGCACCAACATACTTTCAACCTTTCATTACGGCCAACACTGTCTTATGCACAGTGTTCATCTTTTTCTTCTTTATCTGCACCTTTACCCTTAATCAACACATCAGGTATACACTTCCACATTTCCCTTTGTAGGGGCCAATTAGTTTTGAAGGCTGTAAACTGAGCATGCAGCAGTCTACCAGTGCTTCACCTGGTAGTTCAGAAGTTTAGTACACCTGTCCTAGCAGTTGGAAAATCATCAGGACATTTTGGGAATCTGTAGGACATAGTATCACGATGCTTAGGGAAAGAAACTGTTGTTGTTTAGAGCTTATTTGTTTTTTGTTTGTTTGCTATCAATACACTTGAATGTTAACTTTAATTTGGAAAAATACACAAACAAAAGCAAAATTATCAACAAAACAAACACTGTGGACTGATGGCAAGTTCAAAAGTCAACTAAATCAATCACTTCTTCAAAGTGATATTGTATAATTTAAGAGTTAGATATGAAACTTCAGAGCTGCCAATGTCTCAAAAACATGAAGTGTAGCATTCTGACATTTTAAGTGTAGCATTGCAAAGTGAGGCACTCATGTAAGATACAACAAATTGGACTCAACAGCACTTTTAGTTGCACGTTGCTTCACACATGACATAAAGCTGGTCTAAGACAACGGAATTCTTAGTGGTTACCACAAGGCTTTGAGTTTGACCTAACCTATTGAAAAATCAAAATGTCCAACAATGAAACCAATCAACATGGCAGCAAAATCACGATCGTCTTAAGAGATTTTTCTTCTACTTTTTCATTCTCTCCTCACTGAACTAGACTATTTCATGAAAAAAATAAGTCTGCAGTCGAAAGATCTTCATTCTCTTAGTCTTGTTTAAGCCACAACTAATTGATAAATCCATTAAACGTGTTTTAGTAATTTCTTTTTTTTTTTTTTTTGGCATAGCATTTCATCACAAAACGTAGCAGTGTAGCATTATCAAAGAAACTGTAGCATGCCACGCACCTGGCAGCTCTGTCAAACACAAAAGAACATACTTTTGCTGGCTGATCAGTTGATGTGGACCAGTTTACATTTGCAACTGCTGTACACATCCTGTGGCTAATAAATATTCTCTTAGTCCTGGTGTGTGACCAGATTGAAGTTTCGGTTCAGGCTAACTTGACTTCCTCCTGTCCAGAGCAGTCAAAGCATGAGCACTCTCTGCAACAATTCAAGGCTGTTTTCTTTTCACCCTTCAGTTGCAGAGTTTCAAACAGACTGTCAGAGTTTGTTCCCTTGAATGTGAAGTCTTTCATACCGTGAGGAAAACGCCCTTGAATGAGCGATTGATAAGCTGAAACACTCTGGCTTGAAATCATGTCAGTGGAGTTTGTAAATCCACAAAAGCAGACGACTGAGCGCGGCTTAGTAATGGACACTGACTGGTGTGTCTTAAAGGGTTAAAGATCGTTAGGACAAAAAGCTAATTTGATAGAAACAAATAAAAACATTCTGGTCACTCTCCAGACCAACTGGTACAGCTCCTGATGACTGGACAATCATAGTCCTAGTTTGGGCTAAAAGATGCTGCCCTTTTGCGTTCATACACAGCCGCTACTCCAGATTGCATGAGACTGTCCTTCCATTGTCGTGTTTGATGTGTATCTCCATCAGACAGCAACATGTTTGATGTGTATCTCCATCAGACAGCAACATGTTTGTCCTCCATAATATCTTCATTTTCTTTCTTTATCCCCTGTCAAAAAAAAAAATAAAATTCAGGGTTGGCATGGATAAAGAGTAGATCAGGTTACCATAACGAGAACCATATCTTCTCTTGGACTGAATAAAATAATGCACAAACAATACCAGTAAATATGACGCCAAACAAACCCATTGGCCTCTAATCATAAAAAGAGATCACATAAAAATTGCAACAAACAAAAACAAAGTTAAGTTGCCGAAAGAGATGAATAATACACCAAACCAACCATGGAACGCCAGTCGCACAGAGAAACAACATAAACAATATGCCACACAAAACATTTGCACACAACTCACAACAAGAGATATATCAAAACACAAAACCAAACCACTGAACACCAATCACATGGAAAAAGGGCATAAAAAATTAACTGAACCTCAGAACACTGATAATATAAACATAAACATAGTTTGACACAACTTAAAAAAATTGGACTGAACAACAAACACGTAAAGAGATGACATGAATAATGCACCACACAAAAGCCCTGAAACACCGATCACACAGATAAACTGCATGAACATTCCACCTAAGGAAAGCACTAAACACCAATCATATACATCCCCTCAGTTCATTCCACCTAAGGAAAGCACTAAACACCAATCATATACATCCCCTCAGTTCATTCCACCTAAGGAAAGCACTAAACACCAATCATATACATCCCCTCAGTTCATTCCACCTAAGGAAAGCACTAAACACCAATCATATACATCCCCTCAGTTCATTCCACCTAAGGAAAGCACTAAACACCAATCATATACATCCCCTCAGTTCATTCCACCTAAGGAAAGCACTAAACACCAATCATATACATCCCCTCAGTTCCAGCCTTCACCTTACAGTTCACAAATCTCACGGCCAGGATGCCAACCACACACACAAACGGCAGCTCGCGCTCCTCATGTCCTAAAACTGCACATAAACCTGGAAATGTTAGAATGCATGCTGGAAACTGATCAAAAGAAAGTGTATAAACTTGCTCTGAAAACTCATACAAGAAGTATGAATGACTATTACGAATCAAAATATTGGAAAGGACGGTAAAGATTCGCTACAATCCTTGTGGGGAAAAAAACGAACGTAGGCAGAAAAAATGGGACAGCTGAAATCCCTCAGGACCACAGTCATTTGCTGTGATGCTTTGTTCAAGGAAATTCTTACCATTAGTGCCTTCTTTAACTGATCTCAATTCTGATCAACCAGCAGTGATCATGTTTCCTTTACTTTACCATATTCCATCCAGTTTGCCGCAAGGAAAATGTAGAAATGCGACTGCTGATGCGCCTGAAAGATGTACATTGACAAAACAGAGCTTCTTTCTTGGTAAATGAAAAAAAAAAAAAGAAAGTGTTTTTCAGGTCATTCCCGTTTCTCTCCCCCCCCCCCCCCCCCCTTTTTGTTTTTCTCCCCAACCTTCCCCTACCTCTCCCACTCCATCCATTTGACTGGGGAAGCGAACTCCCCCATTGGCCCCCCCCTCCCCCCAACTGCCCTCCCCCCACCCCCCACCGAATTCCCTGGTGGATCTGACCAGGCTGAAGCAAGCTCCTACCCCAGGGCCTCCAGATTGCCGCCACCGATGGGGATGTCCAGGGGCGTGTCCACCTCCAGACGGTCGCCCGGCTCAATCAGGATGTGACTGCTGTCATGCTGGTGCTCTTTGGGGTCGTAGAAGTGCAGGCACTGGTAGACATACGTCTCCCGCTTGTCCATCACGCCCACGTCCACGCCCACGTCGCCCGGCTGGCTGGAAATCTCAAGTGCGCACGTACACCTCTGAAAACCAACAGTTCATAGCTAGTAGGCTGAACTCTGTTCAAGGAAATGCTCTGTGTGGCAGCAAAGATGAACAAAAGTTTAACAAACTAACATTTGGTTATATTCCACTCGCTCACTTCCACACAATCGTACACAAGCAAAGTAACCTTACAGACAATTCAGTTCCAATTACACATAAAATACACTTAAACTCATTGTCACATGCACTGACATGTCAGCTCCAAGCACCCATGGACTGAACTGTTTACATTTTATGTATTACAATGCACACACACTCGCACACACAAATGACACACACAGACATGCGGTTGCATGCACACACACACACACACACACACACACACACACACACACACATCAATATTAAAACTTACAACTGGATACTTTGTGACTGTAACATGACTGAAGTGAGCACTGTAAATCCTTGTCCGAAATTGCTATGACTAGAGAGATAAGAAACACCAAAAACAGCCAAGCACAATCAAATTTACAAAACCTATCAACTAAAAATGAAGACATCTGGTAGTCAATGATGTTTACAGGGCTAAGGGTGAAGTCAACATCTACGTTGGCATCACCTCTGAGGTTTCAATGACTCGTGTAGTGAATGATTTCAATAAAAGGCCATTTTTTCAGAACTTGCTGAAACTGAAAGCCACATATGAAACAGAAAAACTGACAGCTTTTGTGGGAAACTGAAGGGCAGGGGAGAGGGGGAGAGATGGGAGAGAAGGGGGGAAACAATGGTGGAACTGGGAAGGAAATGTGAAGGGGTATGTAAAGGGGGGGGGGGGGGGGGGGGGGGGGGGGGGGCGTGAAACTGGTCTTTACATAACATGCATATCCGTCTAGATAGCTGCTGTCCACTGTGTGTATTGTGAGCGATGTGCAAGTGTTTCAATTTTTTTGTTTTTTAATTCAGTCATTTTGTTTCACTGTTTGTTTGGTCAATTGTTTGATGATTTTCATCACATTTTTTGCTTGTCATCCTTATCTCTTTTCTTTGTTTGGCCAATTGTTTGATTATTTTCATCACATTTTTTGCTTGTCATCCTTATCGCTTTTCTTTGTTTGGTCAATTGTTTGATTATTTTCATCACATTTTTTGCTTGTCATCCTTATCTCTTTTCTTTAAAACGACTTGCATTTCCTTTATGATCTGAATGTGCCTGCTTGCATGGTTCGCACACATACAAATCTAAATAATGGTTTTTAAAAAATTTGTTATCAAAATACCAAAGGCCTAGTTGTTTTCAACTCGTTTTGTTATTGGCCTCACCGAATGGCAATGAAATCCACAGAAAAAAGTTGGCGCATTTCTCAGAAAAGGGAAAAAGTGACAAGGCACAACAATAATCATTATTCATATGGTATATGGTATGAAAATATGTAGAAGGTATGTAGCATAGTCACATGCAATTGGAAAAAAAAAAAAAAGAGAGAGAGAGAGAGAGAGAGAGAGAGAGAGAGAGAGAGAGAGAACAGAAAAAAAATCACTGAACAAGTAAAACTAAAATCACTAATGGAGAAAATCATGTTAAAGAAAACCATGTTAATCATATGTGTCATACAACCCAGGAAAAAACGGACAAAATATGGACAAAATACATATCAAATCATATATGGAAAAAAAACATCATGATAAGGAGATGAGATAAAGAGAGCACGTACTTCAGCGCTCAGAGTGAGTGAGAGAGAGAGAGCAAGAGAGAGAGCAAGAGAGAGAGAGAGAGAGCGAGAGAGAGAGAGAGCGAGAGAGAGAGAGAGAGAGAGAGAGAGAGTGACAGAGAGAGAATTAAAGATGTATGGGATAACAGGAAATCGCACACCCTTGCGCGCGCATGCGCACTTACCTATTCACACACACACACACACACACACACACACAATACACACGTGTGTGCGTGCATGTACATTCGTACTCACTACACACACACACACACACATATATATATATACACACACACACACATACATACACATACATTTATACACATAGACACACATACATACATACACACACACTGTTTATATATAATTATATAAACAAAAATGCATACAAGAATACTTGATAAATGAAAAAAAAAGAAGAAGAAAAAAATGGTTAAGTACATGAAAATGGGATGATTTATGATTTTGAGATTACTTCTTCGTATTCATTATTAGTTTTTGTTTGTTGTTTGTTTTTTGTTGCTTTTTCTAACCGCAGAGGATGGGTAAGGTAATTGTTTTTGAAAGTTGTGGTACAATTCTGGAAGGGAGTTCCACAAAGAGGAACGTAAGTACGTTAGATTTGATTTAAATAGGTCGATTCTGAGGATTGCGATATGGAGTTTGGGGGAGTTTCTCGAGAAGATATTTGAGAATCAACTCATTAAAGTCGTTGGAGCATTCCTGGTCACAATCTTGTGCATCATTAGCCCTTTGTTGTATACGAGTCTGGCTAAATGTAAGAATGTGAAGATTTTCATAATCAGAGTTTTCAGGGTAGTTTTCTTCAGAAGGATTAATCTGAGCGCTCATTTATGTAGGCTCAACAATGGTTTTAGTGTGTTTGCACTTGCAGAATCCTCTATAGTCGATACATAATCAACATAAGACTGAATATGAGCATGGGAAAAAATTTTTTGTGAATGAAAGTCAAGAAAGTGTTTGATTTTGGTGAGCTGATACTGATAGACATTCTGGGAAAGCCTTTTGCACAGTAAAGTTATGTGGGGATTCCAGCTGAGACTTTTGTCAATTATTAGTCCTAAGACTTTATGATAAGTGACTTGTTCCAGAAGTACATTACTGAGGTGTCTAGGAGAGAGAGAGAGAGAGGAGAGAGAGAGAGAGAGAGAGAGAGAGAGACAGAGAGAGACAGAGAGAGAGAGAGAGAGAGAGAGAGAGAGAGAGAGAGACAAGACAAGACAAGACAAAATTCTTTATTTACGAGGATAATAGATAAGCACTAACGTGCTTTTTTACATCCAGTCCTCACCCTGAGTAGGGACTACAACATGCAGTGAAATCAATTAATGTAAGAAATCAAAGAAGCAAGCAAAGCGGTCATGTAATCATAGAGGAACATCAAATGAAAATAGAAGATAAATGAAAACAAAACAAAAAATAAGAATAATAATAAACAAAACAACAACAAAAAATAATAATAACAAAAAAATAAAATAAAATAAAAATGAGAATAATAATAATGAAGAGGAAGGAGAGAGCGGGGTAGGGAGTGAGGTGGGCTGGGGAAACATATGTAAGTGTACTACAACGTACAAGATTGGCATGTATGAAAACAGACAGTGAAGTGAATATGACAAAGTGCGTAATATTTTTGAACACACAAATACACGCACGTTTGCACGCATAGAGAGAGAGAGAGGAGAGAGAGAGAGGGAGAGAGAGAGAGAGAGAGAGAGAGAGAGAGAGAGAGAGAGAGAGAGAGAGGAAGGCACCACATGCATTCATTTT
>CM031600.1:95804228-95819228 GCA_018398815.1 Conus ventricosus
TGTGTGTGTGTGTGTGTGTGTGTGTGTGTGTGTGTGTGTGTGTGTGTGTGTGTGTGTGTGTGTGTTGATGTGTGTGTGTTGTGGTGTGGTGTGGTGATGTATCTATATTATATGTGTGTATGTGTGTGCGCACATGTATGTGAATGTGCCCATGCATGCGCTGTGCATGTGTGTGTATGAACGCCTGTATCTCAGAAAATACTACAACATGCATCATACTTCAAGAAGGATATCTGGACATTGGTCACCCAGCATTTCAACCTCCCCAACCATTCTCTATCCAATACAGAACACATACAGTCCTGTCAGCCTCCCCATTTCAACCTCCCCAACCATTCTCTATCCAATACAGAACACATACAGTCCTGTCAGCCCTAGCATTTCAACCTCCCAACCATTCTCTATCCAATACAGAACACATACAGTCCTGTCAGCCTCCCCATTTCAACCTCCCCAACCATTCTCTATCCAATACAGAACACATGCAGTCCTGTCAGCCTCCCCATTTCAACCTCCCAACCATTCTCTATCCAATACAGAACACATGCAGTCCTGTCAGCCTCCCCATTTCAACCTCCCCAACCATTCTCTATCCAATACAGAACATATGCAGTCCTGTCAGCCCCAGCATTTCAACCTCCCCAACCATTCTCTATCCAATACAGAACACATGCAGTCCTGTCAGCCTCCCCATTTCAACCTCCCCAACCATTCTCTATCCAATACAGAACACATGCAGTCCTGTCAGCCCCAGCATTTCAACCTCCCCAACCATTCTCTATCCAATACAGAACACATGCAGTCCTGTCAGCCTCCCCATTTCAACCTCCCCAACCATTCTCTATCCAATACAGAACACATGCAGTCCTGTCAGCCCCAGCATTTCAACCTCCCCAACCATTCTCTATCCAATACAGAACATAATAATGCAGTCCTGTCAGCCCTAGCCTTTTTAATGTACTTTTTCTTAAAAATTAGGGTATTTTCAACAAGTTACAAATCTTCCAAAGATCTTTCAAGGATGGTGGAGGTCGGGCTGGGGTGGTTTGGGGAAGGAGGGGGAAGGTCACTACACTGCACTAACTTCAGTAAAAACAGGTTCTGATGACACAAATTTCTTTCATATCTTGTTCTTCAGCATACTTTGCAGAAAGTCATGCTGTCTCGGTGGTTCATTTGATAAATCAGGGCCTGTAATCACTCAACACCGGCATGCCAACATATTTTGTGGAAGCCAGAAGCCATTTTGCAGGACAGTTAGCACCAGTTGTCACAAATCGGCACACCAAGACAACACTGTAGTTACAATCCGCATGTGTGACGGCTGCTCAAGAATTTCATTACTAGACTGTTTTCTTCAACGTTCTTTTTCACTGTATTTGTTGCATTTTTGCCAAAATCATATGTACACAATACAGCAAAATAATATGGCTAAACAGGGCAGTACATGGCACTTAATTATAAAATCTTCTCAAATACACACACTGGTTAGACTAGGAAAGTGTCTGAATCAGAAAAATGCAAAATTGACCATCCTCTTTGTCTCATTTCAATAGAATAATTGCTCCCCAAATGTCTTTCCTCTTCCCTATCCAATTCGTCCCCCCCCCCCCCCCCCCATCCTCCTTTCTTACCCACTGCCCTTCTTACATCCTCCTCCTTTCCTTCCTTTCCCCATTTGGGTATACATGTGTGTGTGTGTGGTGTGTGTGTGTGGTGTGTGTGTGTGTGTGTGTGTGTGTGTGTGTGTGTGTGTGTGGTGTGTGTGTGTGTGTGTGGGGTGTGTGTGTGTGTGTGGTGTCTCAACACGTGCTCATGTGAGTGTGTGTGTGTGTGTGTGTGTGTGTGTGTGTGTGTGTGTGTGTGTGTGTGTGTGTGGTGGTGTGTGTGTCTGCATGTGCTCATATGTGTGTGTGTGTGTGTGTGTGTGTGTGTGGTGTGTGTGTGTGTGTGTGTGTGTGTCCTCCTTTCTTATCCACTGCCCTTCTCACATCCTCCTCCTCCTTTCCTTCCCTTCCCCTTTCAGTGAAAGTGTGTGCATGTGTGTGTGTGTGTGTGTGTGTGTGTGTGTGTGTGTGTGTGTGTGTGTGTGTTGTTTTAGTAATGGGAAGGGATAGCTGTCCCCTGGGTGGCCATTCATTACTAGTGTTAAGTGGCAGAAAGGGTTTGGGCAGTGTGACCATGAGATTTCAGTGACAATTTCCCCTTCCGTTTTCCCATCTGCCACATTTCCCTCCCCCCACCCTCACCCCCAATCCACCCTTTCCATGTCCCTCCTCTCTAGCCCTTCTCCCTCCCCTCCCCTTTTCCCTCCCCATCTGCCAATTTTTTTTTTTTCAACTACTCTCCCCTGCCTCTCTTCCTTACCAAATGACCCCCCCCCCCCCCCCCCCCCCCCCCCACTCTGCCACTCACTACTATCCTAATCCCCAACCCTTTACATCCTTTTGTTTTATCTACCATTTTTTAATCCAGACTTTTTAATCCGAGCTATGCCTTGATTCATTTTTACACCTCGTCTCGTTTACAACTCGCTTAACTGTGATCTCTTGAAATAATCATGTCCATTCTAGCAATGTGTCAACTTGGTTTTTACTTCTGATTAAGCTTAACCTTTTCGCAACGCGCCGTGCGATGGTGATGGCAACTCAGTGGACCGGTTCATGAGGAACCGTTTGGTGGTGATGGCAACACTGCTGTACTCCCTGGACCGGTTCACCAGGAACCGTTTGGTGGTGATGGCAACACTGCTGTACTCTCTGGGCATGCTGTGCCTCTGTGAAGGCACAAATAAAAAAAAAATCCCCTGTTCTCTCTCTGCATCTATGGGATGCAGCTGCCCTAAATATTTAGAACAGGGTTCTAGCCACTGGAAGGGTAAGTTTACATGCACTAGCGATGACCTCTGTGACCCCAGAGTACTCCGAACAAAGAGACCGGTCTGGCACTGAGAATTTGTGCAAAAGGCACATGTGGAATTTCTTGCCCCGCCATCATATCAGGCAGAAGAAGAAAGACATGAGGTGTTAGAACTGGTTCAGCAAAGTGGTTCTGAGGATGAGGGGGGGGGGGGGGGTAAAGGTGTACAAGTTTATCAAAAAGAATCTGAGCTTAATCTATTTGCTCTGTGTATTTAATAGTTTTATAGGTCGTATCGTCAGAAGCCAAAACAGTGACAAGTGTGTACAGTGTGCAATGATTTAATTTCCTTTCTTTAAAAAAACAACAACAAAAATTCACCTGGATTACACATATTGAATATCTCAGGCTTTCTCTGCATCTATTCAAAGTGAGAGCGAAATTTCATGCCCTTTTTTTACTACTACTACTATTAATTATAGTATCTTGATGAAATCAACTCTAAGGGCATTTGCTGTTGTCATACTAACCAAGCAAACGTAAGCAAAATTGTGTTCTACGTTTTACTTATGCTGTTTCTGTAACTGTAGCGTTGCTATTTTACCCAAAATGTATTTGTCTATGCTCATTGCAAAGTTTGTGTTTTACCCTTTCCGTTAATATATAACAATGGCTTGTTAGGTTTATATTAGGGGACATAAAATAAAATTAAAAAGTGCAAAAATCATTCATCTGCAACGGTTGTACACACGTGCGGTGCACGCGTCTGCAGGGAAGTGATGTTGCTCTGCCGCGCCTGTCGTGAAAGTATGAAACGGCTCACGCATACTAATTCTCCTGATTAACTTTTTCATTGCCAGCTTCAACTTTCTCCTCTCCTTAAATATTATATTTTGACCCACTTAGTTATCAGCATCTTTCCTCACTTAATCCATTTCTTTTCTCTCTCTCTCTCTCTCTCTCTCTCTCTCTCTCTCTTTTCTGCTTTGTCTTTCAGTTAGTTGGCCCATCATTATGCTGGTCTGCCTTTAAGTTTTTTCAGTGTGTCTGCCTGTTGACCATCCAGTCTGTTTATAGATCTCACCCTTCGCCTGCCTGTCCTTCCATCTATTTATATATATGAACATCTATTTGGTTTACAAGGTTCCTGAGGAAGCCTTTTGATAGGCGAAAGCTTGAAAAAAAAAAATTGATTTCCGTGGCCGGCGTGACGACTTACTGTTCATCATCACTATATATACATATATATATATGGAAGAAATGCAGGCTTTTGGGGTGGGAATGGAAGTGTGGATTTTATTACTTCTTGTGTTTTTAACTAATGACTATATCCAGCACTCTTCGTCCTTGAGCAGCACTTGCTCAGCAATCAACAGGTTTTACTTCAAACATTTACACACACACACATATATATATATATATATATATTTTTTTTTTTTTTTTTTTTCCCTGGGAAGTTCGACCATATTTTCTGATTAAATGTGATTGTCAGTTTTTAACTCCAACTTCAGTATCGGATGATGCATTGGAATCAAACTGATTCTTTTTTCAAAATTGTTATCCTTGTAGGTGATAGTGATGTTACAATCAACACCCTAAAGTTGACTATGAAAAAAAATCATCATCATCAAAACAGCAAGCCATTTTACACACTAACCAGCCATTTTTTTCACCACAATAGTCGGCCCTCCAATTTTGGTGCTGTATACATCTATTTTGATTATTTTCATTTTCATGACAAATTTAAAGTACTGATGGTGACATTACTGTCTCACACAAGAACACAGATTCTGAAAATATATGTAATTTTATCTCAAACTCCAACTCTGAATTTTCCTGACTATAAATTGAATGCTCACAACTTTGACAATCACAGATGTACCCTACTACTATGAAATTATCCCTAACTCAGTAACTGACTTCACTGTCTAAAATCATTTTAATTATAGCACCCAGCCAACCCCTTACCCAGCCCTGATGTGGCCCTCTGCGGTCGGCTGGGCTATAAGCAACATTATCTTATCTTATCTAACCCCCTTACCCATCTCTCCTATGTTTAATGCTCACAACTTCGACAATCACACATGTACCTAAATACTATGAAACTACCCTTAACGCACAGGCTATTTCACCATCACCTAAAATCTATTTAGTAATAGGGCCCAACCAACCCCCTTACTGATCTTTTCTAATCCCCTTTGTCCTCTCCACCCTTCATCATTAATGTACTGGTGTTTTACAGCCTCTTCCCCTCCCTCCTACAGCCCTGATGTGGCCCTTTGGGGTCGGCTGGGCTATAAGCAACATTATCTTATCTTATCTTCCCCTCCCTCCTACCCACCCCTCTCCCAGTCTTCTCTTCCCCTTGTTCCTCTTTCTACCCCCTCCCTCTTTACTCTCCTGCTTTTTTCATTCATTTCTAACTCATAAACAGGTGGATGCTTACTGTCACTTACTTGTAACTTTATTTCTTCTTCTTCTTCTTCCTTAAAAACTGGTACACTCAAAAATGAGTAGGTCACCAGCGAGTAGGTCACTATTTCTATCTTCTTTAGTTCTTACTTTTCCTTCTGTTCCTCTCTCCCCTTTTCTCCCTGCAATTCTTCCCCCCCCCCCCCCCCCACCTTTCTTCTAGCGCATTTCCTTACACCCTTCCCTAACCTTATACTTTGAAACATCTTCATCCCTGCTTTCTTTTCTCCTCACCTCGTTTCTTTACCCCTCCTTCCACCACTTGAAAACCTAGTGTCTTACACTCCCCCACCCCTTTAAAACCCTCTTCCCTAACTTGTCCGTCATATGCATTAAACATTTCAAATAGAGTTTTACATAATTCACTTATTTTATTCATAAATGATCAATACAACCTCTTCTCAGCTGAAAATAATCTACCTGAAGAATACAGTGTATATATACACTGTATTCTTCAGGTAGATTATTATTAATTGTTCAGCAGTATATATTTCAAGGATTTATGTTGTTTGTTGTGGTTTCTAAGACAGTCTATCATTTATAGAGTGTTATTTTGACATTGCCAGTGCTATAGTCAGATATGGTCACAGATATCTTCTTCTTCTTCTTCTTCCTAAAATACTGGTTCACTCAAAAACGAGTAGGTCACCAGCGCGCATGTTAAAAAGTAAAATAAAATAACATAAAATATGAATATAGGCCTGATGAATATTAGTGTATAATGTTGCATGTACTTAAAGTGAAATATGAATACATTTGAAAAGCTAAACATACCAACTGTTTAACCTAGTCGAGATCTTGTGCCCAGATTTTACCCATTTTCAAAATTCTGGGTTTGTGTATGTTCTACCTAATATTCTAGTGTGAAAAAAAGCGACGGAAATCCCGCCTGGTATGAAAATTAAAAGAAAGAAGAATGGACATGTTTGCCAACGAACACTGGTGTGACTCTGCCAGTATCTGAGTATGTGTGCCCATTCTCTGAAACTCAGAGGCAGAGGCAGTGCTCAAATCCAAGTGCGAGTTCTACGAATCATTCTTCTGCTCATTTTCAGCAAGGGAAACGAGAAACGATGAATGCGTCTTAACAGAATATTTTCATCGTGTGCACTTACATTATCCTGAAGGAATCACTTGTTCGTTTGCGGCAACAGATGTCAGTCGCTGAGGCATGCAACAAAAAGTCGCGAAGGCAAAACGAGTTGCTGTGGGTGATTGAGGAAGCTAACTTGATCCCGCCATGTTGCGGAAGATGACGTCACATGAAGGACGGTTATCTCCCATGAATTGAAAAAGCACAGTACATGAATGACCTCCAATAGTGGTCAAACGTGGTCAAACGCTCGGACCAGGTCACCGGTTGACCTCACTAACCTGAAATGCCAACTTCTTTGAAGGCTTCAAAATTGTGTGTTCGTTGATTTGTTGACAAAATAGGAATGTCGCAATTTTCACACTTGTCAATGAAAGTACATTATCAATGATAATTATTATTGCTCCCCCAGCCGAGCTCCAGATGTATATTTTTTGTCATGATGCAGATGAGAATTCGATGCGCTTAGCGATCGCCCCATGGTAAACTGCAATTGCACTATGCTCTTGAAAACTGGCGAATGCAAAGTACAATAGCGATTTGTGTTCCGTCGGTATGGGAGATTGCCAGTCGCACCAACCACCCGGCTTCGAGCGAAACCAGTTATTATAGGGGCCTATGTTGGAAACGAAACTATTCAAACGTATGCATATTGATCAAAAATATCTGATAACAGATCCATACAAACCATGCACAAAAATCATCATTGATTAATTCTTTTTTATTCAGGAGCAATTTTCGTGCTTACGCCATACCAGTTGGAAAAAAACTAGGCGATTATTCCGAGCATGTCATCCACCAATGAGTAGACGTTACTATTTATAGTGTGTGGAGGGAAGGTGGGAGTTGTCGCGGTCATATTTCCAGCACATATTGGTTAATTTAATTACTAAAAATTTCCTCTTCGATCAAAAACAACATTGATTCTGTTTGTACCCTGGCCGATCAGTGAATTTTGAACTTTTACTGTGACCTAGGGCATGGTGATCTGTGATCTTTTTATTGTAAAGTCTCTGCAATTTCAAGTGAATGTATACATTTTTCATGACTTGTCTTGACATGATTTAAACTGAAAAATCATATTATCCTTGCACATTTACTTACTCACTTATACATCGATTTTAAAAATTCAGTCAAATTTTGTAGTGCTTATATCTGTGATGTTGTGGTTATGTTGCTAACTGGAAGTTTCAATATTGAAGAATGTGTGTGTGTGTGTGTGTGTGTGTGTGTGTGTGTGTTATGAACCCTCATGGTGCATGTGTGGTTATTTTGTGTACAGTGTGATCATGTGGAAAAAAATGAGTTCGACGACAAAAATATTAAATCAGATTTCTTAAACTGTACCATCACACAATGTATCTCATAAAAACAACAACAATGGACTAATAAAATGTCTTTTGTCTTTTAAATCAAGGACTAGACTGATCGTCTTCGCTTTGTTGTTGTTGTTGTTGTTGTTGTTGTTGTTTTATCTAAACCTAAAGAAGTTGGCGATACAATCTGAGTTTTCCATCTCTCAATGGTTCATTTAGACTATGTAATTATATGTGTCAGACCACATGATTCGACGATTATAGTCACACTGTTATTATTGGATTGCTATTCTTCTAGTGAGACGCCGAACTTCATTTCATGAAACGTGGGCTGTGTCTGACAATTAACGAACTGTAGGTTAGATCTGACACTTGACGAAGTGTGGGTTTTATCTTATACTGGATGAATTATAGCCTATCCCTGACAATTAATGAACTGTAGGTTATATCTGACACTTGACGAAGTGTGGGTTTTATCTTATACTAGATGAATTATAGCCTATCCCTGACAATTAATGAACTGTTGGTTATATCTGACACTTGACGAAGTGTGGGTTTTATCTTATACTAGAGGAATTATAGCCTATCCCTGACAATTAATGAACTGTAGGTTATATCTGACACTTGACGAAGTGTGGGTTTTATCTTATACTAGATGAAAATATAGCCTATCCCTGACAATTAATGAACTGTAGGTTATATCTGACACTTGACGAAGTGTGGGTTTTATCTTATACTAGATGAATTATAGCCTATCCCTGACAATTAATGAACTGTAGGTTATATCTGACACTTGACGAAGTGTGGGTTTTATCTTATACTAGATGAATTATAGCCTATCCCTGACAATTAATGAACTGTAGGTTATATCTGACACTTGACGAAGTGTGGGTTTTATCTTATACTAGATGAATTATAGCCTATCCCTGACAATTGATGAACTGTAGGTTATATCTGACACTTGACGAAATGTAGGTTTTATCAGACACTTAATGAACTGTAGATTGTATATGACACTCGACGAATCGTGGGTTCTATCTGACGCTTGATGAACTGTAGGCTGTATATGACACTCGACGAACCGTGGGTTCTATCTGACGCTTGATGAACTGTAGATTGTATATGACACTCGACGAACCGTGGGTTCTATCTGACACTTGATGAACTGTAGGCTGTATATGACACTCGACGAACCGTGGGTTCTATCTGACGCTTGATGAACTGTAGATTGTATATGACACTCGACGAACCGTGGGTTCTATCTGACGCTTGATGCACTTAAGCCTATGTCTAAGACGCAATGAACCGTAAGATATTTCTGACACCCAATTGAACTGTAGGCTCTATCTGACACTTGATGAAGTATAGATGTTATCTGACATTTGATGAACTATGGCCAATGTCTGACACTCAATGAACTGTAGGTCATATCAGACATTTGAACTGTAGGTTTTATCTGACAATTGATTTTTTTAAAAAGCCAGCTTCAGATACCTAATAAACTGTAGGTCGACTCTGGCACTTATTAAAGTGTAGGTTACATCTGACACTTGACGAACTGCAAATTGTATCTAACAATTGATGAAATGAGATTTTATCTGACACTTGATGACCTATAGCCTGTCTGACTCTTCATGAACTGTAGGTTACATATGACACTTAGTGAACTGTAGTTATTTCTGACATTTGATGAAGTGTAGGCTCTATTTGATTCTTGATGAACTGTAGGTCTCATCTGAAACAGGGTGACCTACAGGCTACATCCTACACTTGATGAACGGTAGGTTATATCTGACATTTAATGAACTGTAGGTTATATCTGACACTTGACCAACTGAAGGCTACATCTGACACTTGACCAACTGAAGGCTACATCTGACACTTGACCAACTGAAGGCTACATCTGACACTTGACCAACTGAAGGCTACATCTGACACTTGACCAACTGTAGGCTACATCTGACACTTGTTGAACTGTGGGCTATATCTGACGTTTGACGAACTGTTGGCTATATCTGATACTTGATGAACTCTAGATCTGACACTTGATGAATTATAGGAAATATGACATTTAATGAACTGTAGGTTATATCTGAAACTTGATGAACTATAGGCTAATCTGACACCTAATGAACTTTAGGTTATATGTGACAACTTGATGAACTGCAGGCTAAATCTGACACTTGGTGAACAGTAGGCTATATCTGACATTTGATTACCTTTAAGTTACATCTGAAACTTATAAACTGAAGGCTAAATCTGAAATTAATGAATTTTAGGCTATATGTGACACAAAGAAATTTAGGCTGTAT
Organism: Conus ventricosus; assembly: GCA_018398815.1. NCBI lineage: Eukaryota > Metazoa > Mollusca > Gastropoda > Neogastropoda > Conidae > Conus > Conus ventricosus. The sequence goes on from CM031600.1 coordinate 95,814,281, forward strand.
GTCACACTTGATGAACTGTAGGTTATATCTGACACTTGATGATTTATAGGCTGTCTCGGGTATTTGATGAACTGTAGCCCATATCTGACACTTGATGAACTGTAGTTATGTCCGACATTTGATGAACTGTAGTCTATATCTGATGTTTGATGAACCGTAGTCTATATCTCACGTTCGATGAATTGCAACCTTTTTCTGACACTTTATGAACTGAAGACTCCATTTGACACTTTCATGAACTGAAGACTCCATTTGACACCTTTCATGAACTAAAGACTGCATCTGACACTTTTCATGAACTAAAGACTGCATTTGACACTTTTCATGAACCAAAGAGTACATTTGACACTTTTCATGAACTGAAGAGTACATTTGACACTTTTCATGAACTGAAGAGTACATTTGACGCTTTATGAAGTGCACGCTACATCTAACACATAATGAACTGTAGGTGATATCTGACACTTAAAAGACTGTAGATTACATCTGACACTTCATGAACTACAGAGTAGTCTGACTCGTGATTAACTGTCGGTTCTTTCTGACAGTTAACTAACTGTAGGCTGCGGCCACATGTAAGGAAATGGAGCTAAATCTGACACTTAACACTTTTTACGCTATCTCTCGCCCTTTATGACCTGTAGGCCATATCTGACACTGATTTGATGAACCCTGGGCAATATCTATCATTTGATAAACATCATGTAGGATATATCTGACATTTGATAGACTGTAGTCTATGTCTAACACATGACAAATAATAGGATATATATATATATATATATATATATATATATATATATATATATAATAAACTAATAAATTCCAAGGATAAGTACCGAGCACCATTCCAGCAACTTACAGAGCAGCTTGGTGTTGCAATGACTGCAAGAAATATTCAGTTATAAACAAAGCTTGCTCTTATGTCTTAGATTGAAGAAAAAGGGGAAGATAAGCATTCATATCTGCAGTGGTAGATAATTCTGCCTAACTAACAGTATGTGCTTGAGTGGGTGAATGGGGAAAAATAAAATAAATGCTTCTCAAAATGAGCCTTCAGCAAGCTTACAGTCTCATAGGGGGAGACAATCTCCAATGGGGAGGAAACTCACTAACATATAACTCCTGGTCAGATACCAATATTTCGAAACCTGACTGTTTCTTCTCAGTGACCTCGGAAAGTGGTAATTTGACTCCTCTGCCTTTTCGGTTTTAAGAAGAATGCTATCCCAGAAAAAGGCTGGTGTGCAATACCGTAGTATGTTTGTTGAGTTGAGTTGCAAGCTTTGTTTATAATTGAATATTTCTTGCACTCATTGCAACACCAAGCTGCTCTGTAATTTTCTGGAATGGTGCTCGGTACTTATCCTTGGAATTTATTAGTTTATTGTAATTTAGTCCCTTGCGGATTCATTCCAAGAACTGGCCCTCAGCACTTGTGTCTTAAGAGGTTATCTTTAAATATTTTCTACTTTTCACAAGAAAATGTAGCTTGTTTTGCTCTTTCATGATTTTCTTTTGCTTCTTAGGTGGCACCTTTGGTTGGTTTTTTGAAAACTCAACAAACATACTACAGTATTGCACACCAGCCTTTTTCTGGGATAGCATTCACTATGGCATTGGTTCGTATATCGTATCAATTTAATATGGGGGCGATGTTTCTCTGTGTAACTTTTTTTTTTTAATCGCATGTTTTGTCAAAGTCTTCCCAATGTAGTTATATTTTGTCCGTATCTATGGTCGAGCATTATGTCTTTTTTTTTTTTCTTCTTTTTTTTGTTAAAGAGATCAACATCTTCACAGTATGCTTATATTTCGTCCTTGTTTATGTCTTCATATGTTAGCTATGTTTTGTTTGTATTAACGGCTTTAGATTTTTTTTAGTTTTGCTTTTAATTATGTTTTCTACTATGACTTTGTTTTGTTTGCATTGACATCTTCACTCCTTTGTTTTGTTTATATTAAAGTCTTTATATTTTTGTTTTGCTTTGTCTGTATGACGTCTACACATTACAGCTTTGTTTAGTCCGTAGTAATGTTTTCACTTTCTGGCCATGTTTTGCCTATATTAACGTCTTCGCGTTATAGATTCGTTTTGTCTGTATTAACGTCTTCACGTTATAGATTTGTTTTGTCTATATTAACGTCTTTACGTTGTAGATTTGCTTTGTCTATATTAACGTCTTCACGTAAAAGATTTGTTTTGTCTATGTTAACGTCTTCACGTTAGAGATTTGTTTTGCCTATACTAACGTCTCCACGTTATAGATTTGTTTTGTCTGTATTAACGTCTTCACGTTATAGATTTGTTTTGTCTATATTAACGTCTTCACGTTGTAGATTTGTTTTGCCTATACTAACGTCTTCACGTCATAGATTTGTTTTGTCTGTATTAACGTCTTCACGGTACAGATTTGTTTTGTCTATATTAACGTCTTCACGTTATAGATTTGTTTTGTCAATATTAACATCTTAATGTTATGACTGTGTGTGTGCGTGCGTGCGTGCGTGGGTGCGTGCGTGCGTGCGTGTTCTGCTGTATTAATGCCATTACATGAGATCTTTGTTTTGTCTGTTTTAACGTCTACATGACGGCTTTGTGTTGTCTATATTACTGTCTTCACATCATGGCTTCGTTTTGTCTGTGTGACCGTCTTGCAACCGCGGCTTTGTTTTGTGTGTGTCTTCATATTATGGCTATACTTTTATCAACGTCTTCTGTTTAAGCCAGGTTTTCTGTACATGAAAGTATCCACATCGGGCCCTATGTTTTGTCTTGTGACGTCTTCACATTTTAGCTACATTTTGTCTTCACATTTTAGCTACATTTTGTCTTCACATTTTAGCTACATTTTGTCTTCCCCATTTTAGCTACATTTTGTCTTCACATTTTAACTACATTTTGTCTTCAATTTTAGCTACATTTTGTCAATATTAAAGTCTTCAAGTTACGGCTACGTTTCGTCAATATCAACGTCTACGTATTTTTTTCATGTTTTGTCTGTGCTGATGTCTTCATCACATTATCGCCTTGTCAACGCCTTTACATTATTGCTGTATATCTCCTGTATATATTGAACGTCTTCATGCTATATCAATGAATTGTCCATGGCAATTCTCGCATGTTCTGACTACTTCTTATCATGTTCGTGTTGTGTTGTGATCCGCCGTTCCAGATACAGACAGACCTGGAAGTTTTCAGAACTGGTTGCAGTTAACGTTACAATGCGCCTTCACGGTTCGTCACGGTTGCTTTGGGTGTTTCTGGTATTCATAATTCACGACTTGTCACTGTTCAGTTCACGTGTTGCTGTGAAAAGGCTGTGTCGATTTGCACATTGCTTATAACTTTTATGTTTCTCTCTCTCTCTCTCTTCTCTCTCTCTCTCTCTTCTCTCTCTCTCTCTCTCTCTGAGTACATCTTCTTGCCATAAAACGTTTATTGAATATCAGCATACAAACACCTAATCCACTTGCATATTACGAAGCAACAGATATCCGCTTTACATACAAACTTTTACTAAAACTATTAAGTACTGGTTAAGACTAACAAAAAATGGAGGAATATCGTATTCCAAGGAATCATACAAAATGCTTTTACACAATGCACTGTCAAGGTAAGACAAATTGGGTAAGCAAGGTTTGCATTACATTGTTTAGGTATGGGTTTGGATTGTGTGGGAGAATCAAGGAGTAGAAAATGTAAAATCATTTACATCTGTTTTTAAGCAAGGCTTTATGACTGTCATTTCCAAGATATTGACGCTTTGTTGCAATCCAAAGAAAGATACAAACTTTATTCCACATTTCGTCAACTACAAAATATTCCTTGTTATCTAGTGGAGATAAAAAATCACGCACTTAGAAAACACCTAACAGACTTCGGCTTGGTGTTTCCCAACTTAAACCCCACAGGTTTAGATATTCGAGAAGCCAAGAAAGCATGACATGCCCATTTTGTCCCAACGAACTTGAAACAGAACTTCACTTTACATTAGTTTGTCCCAAGTATAAACTATTGCGGGAGAGATATATTCCTTCCAAATATTATATACATCCAAATTCTTTCAAACTTACTTTATTATTATCAAATTCAAGGATGTGTGTGCCACTGGCTCTATTCCTGTCCAATCATTTAAACTAAGAAATCAGAAACCACCCAATAACTAAATATATTGAAAATCAAATTACTACTATATATGTTGTGTTGAAAATTTGCTTTGTTGTAGGAAGTCTCTTCCGGGTCATGGACGAATGACTTGTTCAATTGTGGCTACTTGGGTGTCACGGGATGAATGGGATTGGGATTGAGTAAGAAAGGAAGAGAAAATGAACACATAGTGTAGTCCATATTTTTTTATTTATAATAGTCTTGGTGCACTGCATTTACAAGTATACCACGCTCTCATCTTAGAAGTTATCTATTGTGTACTGTGCGTTTCTTCGTGTTATGCCGTTTACATGAACATCATGCTCGGTTGTTAATACTTTTGCCTTTGCACAATTTACAGTTAGCCATGTAATTTTGTATAGTACTAACTTAAGTTTTGAATTATCTTCGCCTTCCACGCGCCCAAGATGCTGTCTCCTGTCTGCAAAGGGGGATGGATTTGTGTGTGTGTAACCCATCTTCATCCCGCAATATGGGCAGCCATATACTCCGTCTTCAGGGGGATGAATGCTGTTTTCTTTTATGATGATATTGATAGTGATATCGGTAATAATAACAAGAAGAAGAACAGGAGGAAGAACAAGAACTGTTGAAGGGGGGGGGGGGGGGGGGGGTAGGAAGAAACAGAGGAAGAAGGACGAGAACAAGGAGAAAAGGACAATAACACCGAACAGTACATGCTACTGCTGACGTTTAAGGGGCTGCAACTCATTGGTTTTGTGTGTATGTGTTGTATGTGTGTGTGTGTGTGTGTGTGTGGTGTGTGTGTGTGTGTGT
>CM031600.1:95826728-95844228 GCA_018398815.1 Conus ventricosus
ACTTCACTGGTGTTCAATGGCGCCTGTACATACACCATCTGCTGAGCCCCTATTGACGACAATAATTATTTGGTGGCAGAACCAGCTGGGTGAACTCTCCATCACGTCCGTCCAACGACCGTCCGTATGAACTGACCGATACAGGTGACACCGACAGAACTAAACAAAGAACAGAGATGTGGGGAGGCAGGCAAAACTGAGGTCACCATGAGAGAAGGACAGAAAAGGCCACAGAATTTGAGACCGTTATTTATTATTTTTTTTACCTTGATCGACGAGAATGAGGTTGATGCTATGGATTTCTATTCAGGTCTAATGCTGCATGACAAGGCTGTATTTTACGTTTATCTTCATAACATATCCAGGTGTTGACCAGGACCGAGAGATACGGACATCTGCAGTGCTAGTCAGGAAAATTGAGCAACATTTTCAGAGATGCATCCGTTAGTGGATGAAACTCAACCATGGTCCCAGTTTTCACCACAGAGCCTAAAGCAAACTCAACTCAAAGTAGGGATCGGTCAGGGCAGAAAAATCACACAAATAAATGGCTCTGATGGGAATCGAACTCTCGACCTCCAAGCCGAAGCCCGCTTCGCCAGTGTGGCTGGTAACACGACAATCTTGTCATTGATCCATTTTCACAACGAGGACCTGGACGCAATGTTAACTTAGTGAAGGCCGATCGTTTGGCAAAAATATATATTGCACGTCTCTTTCGCCTCAAAGTAAAAGACAGTAAAAAGTAAATTAACTTTTTGAAAATGAAACTTGTTTTCAAGCGTGCATCGCAAGGAACATATCTGAGTTAAAAGATCGCATGTTGATAAGCGGCCACGTCTCGATAGATTTCCAGATCGCTTTGATACTCTTGCATCTCTCTACCTCTCCCCTTCATTCACTCTTTCTGTCTTGGTCGAGAGAGTCACTTGCGAACTAAGTTTGGATTTCAACCAGCCGCCGTGGCGAAGTGGTTAGCGTCGCGGACTCCCGGCTGGGAGGTCGTGGGTTCGAATCCCATCAGAGTCATGTGGGTTTTTCTGCCCCGACCGGCTCCTACCCAGAGTTGAGTTTGCTGCGGACTCAGTTGTGAAGACTGGGACCACACAGTCGAGTTTCATCCACTTTATGGATGCGTTTCTGAGAGTGTTGCCCAAATTTCCTGACCAACACTGCAGGTGCCTGTATCTCTCGGGCCTGGTTGACGCCGGGATATATTATGAAAGGAAGCGTAGAGTACAGCCCTGTCATGTAGTCTCAGACCGAAATGGAAATCCGTAGCATCATCTTAATCATCCTCATTCTCATCGATCAGCATAAAAAAAGTCTCAAATTCTGCGGCCCTTCATGCCCTGCTCTCATGGTGACCTCAGTTTCGATGTCCACTCCACGTCTGTGGCCTTGGTTTGGTTCCGTCGGGGTCACCGGTATCGGCGAGTCCATGGGGGCTGTCGTTGGACGGACGTGGTGGCGCCCTCCGGAGGGAGAGCTCACTCACGCCGGCTCCCCGACTAAGCAATTATTGTCGTCAGTAGGGGGCTTAGTAGGTGGTGTCCTGCGTATGTTAGATCAGAACAAGAGCCACTGAACATCACCGAAGTGACTCGGAAGCAGTGCAGTGTCTCCTCCGGTGGGTTGCCTCTTGATGACTTGGCATTGACTGCTCCCTGTGGATTGCCGTTGCCGGGGCTACGGCGGGCCCGACCGGGCTGTGGCTGTGGACGGGGTGTCGGGATGAGCGGCGTGGGTGCAATGCCTCTGAGGTGGCGTAGAGGATGGGACAGCAAAACAAAACAAAACAAAAAAGTTTGGATTTCAGATCCAAATGATATGTTCCTGTATCTTTTACAACTGTTAGTTTTGTATCTTTTATGAACGTCGACCTCACAACTGTAGAATGAACTAGACATATCATGGAAAAGAAGAAACACCTCACTAAAAGCCGTCATTTTGCTGTGAGCAGTTTCGCGCACTCCAAGCGACGCATGACAGTTGCACACGATCATCGTGCAATAGCACTGCCTCTCCTGTTGTGTGCAATTGTGCCATGCAATCACACACATGGAACAGACATCCCTTGGGGCCTCAGATTCATGGCGTTCTTGCTAATGGATGGTCAGAGTCTTTGACTGACTGAATTTGTTGGACGGGCCGAATTTGTTGGGAGCGTGATTGACCTGAGGTCAGTTCATGTTTGCTATCGTCCTGCAGGTAGAATCAGTCGACTGGTACAATTTGCTGTAGAAGCATGTATACGTGCAAGATAACAAGCTTAAGGACTTATGAAATAAACAGAAATATTTACCTTTAGGGTGATGATGGTAACTGAGTGTGCTAGACACGTAAGGAACCTAAACACACACACACACACACACACACACACACACACACACACAACACACACACACGTACACACACACACACACACACACACGCAACAAGTTCATTAACTTATTAAAAAAAAAAAAAAGAAACAGCACGTAAACTGCAATTTTAGGCTAATGATAAAATGAATATGGTAAACCTGTACTATGCGTGTGAACTTACAAATTTATGAACAATTAAAGTAAACAGCTAAAAGAACTGCTTTGATATTTAGGTCTCCTGTGAAAGATTATGCTGAAGTTGTGATTCAAAGCAGAAGGTGTGTCCCATATAGATACAGCATCTTCATCGTCCATCACACTGCAGATCAAAACTTCTATGGCCAAAACAGCAAGCACTCGCTTATCATGTCTGAGGCATTTGATATCAAACTGATAATCGATCAAAAGAACACCCCCCTCCCCCGCTCCCCCAAAGATTTTGCTTGTTTTGGTGGATTTCCACTGATGACATCTGTCACAATCTTCAAATGTGTGACCTTCCCCTTGACCGACGTCACATTTAAGGCCTTCTCACTCACCCGTGATCCCATAATTATTTGCGTCAGCTGGTTCCTCCCAAACAGTCCCCTTCCTGTCTTTTGAATCCGTCGGCTTGGAACCAGCGGGCATGTACCTTGATTTCAGATGACAGTGAACATTCTCACAACAATCGAATGGTGCCTGTCTTTAAATAGTCGACTTCTCAAGCAAGGCTTTGGGGCGCGTTCATATTTGGTGTGCAGCTGTGTGTTCTGATGACACTGTTTGTCTCCCTTCTCACCGATCCCGTCCCCCGGTGTGCTGACGACACTGTTTGTCTCCCCTGTCAACTGATTCAGTTCATTCCCTGCTGCATTCTGCGGAAGTTCGTTTTCTTCATGTTTTGATATATACGTTATTTATGACATCTGATGGAGATTTATTTGTTGAAAATTCGCGTGTCTGTTTTGTATTGTGTGTTAATTAAGCAGTATTTTGCTACCCTCTGGAGTGCTTCAAATGTATTTTCCCCTGTTTCTGAGTGTCTAGCCTTTTGCCAAGACTGATGCCACACAGATGGTGAAAAACACGTATGAAAGAGAAAGTAGTTGCAAACAGAAAGCAGAATAAGCACTTATGCTCTCTCTGTCTCCCCTGTCTGTCTGTCTCTCCTCCCTCCCTCCCTCTGTCTGTGTGTGTGTGTGTGTTGGTGTGTGTGTGTGTGTGTGCGTGCGTGCGTGCGTGCGTGCGTGCGTGCGTGCGTGCGTGCGTGCGTGCGTGTGTGTGTGTGTGTGTGGTGGAGAGGAATTGGCGTGGAAGGAGCAGTAAGGGAAAAGGGTGGAGAGTGGGCGGGGGTGGGGTGGGGGGGGGGGTGGGGGCTCTTCATGATTCACACTTCATGTTTAAGTGAAATGTTTTGCGTGTCATTAGATTACGACAATTATGCGGCACCTTGACATCAAACGAAGTTTATAGGGAAAAATGTTTGTGTATGTGTAAAACGTCATACTTTTCTACTGATGTAATGTCAAGAACCACGAACTAAGTTGTCGTCTGGCAGCTGTGTCTGTTCCGGTCCTCGTTACTAATGGATCATGTCCAAGCCTTCAGCATCGTTCATAATGTAATTCCTTGCACGTGCTTTGTGTATTGCTTACTGTCACTTGTACGACTCGTAAATTAAACTGATGTGGAAAATGGGTTAAGCACCCGTGATTTTCCGAGAATTTGCCATCGGGTGTGAACATCTATCTGGTAAGCAGACAGGCGAAGGATGACTGACGTGAAATAGCCATTCTGTGTCCCAAGTTTTAAATGTTGTCAGTTTCTGTGGTGGACGTGTTTATTTATTATCATTTTTTTCCACATTTTCAATTATTTTTTCTTTTTTTTTCTAAATTGTTAAAACCCGTTGCGGGCCTGGATTTGTGTTTATATATATATATCAGGTGTCCCTGTGGCTCAGTGGTTTAAAGCGCGAGTCATTAAGTGGAAAATGAGCATTACCAGAGGTCATGGTTCAAAATCCCAGCCATGGCTCGTCCCAAGATGGGGAAACAAACAAAAAAAAAAGGGGGCAGCAGAGGGACATCCGGATCATGAACCGGGTGTGGCCCAACCCCCCTAGAGTGTCAGGAGATAAGGGTCGAAACACTTGCTTGAAGGGGCTTCTCTTCTGAGGACTCTCTGCTGCCACGCTCTCCCACGAGTTTCTTTCTACTGATGCATGGGTAAACCATTGACTTCCGGAATAGGCCCGGGGGACGTCCGGGAAAGACCGGAGGACACTGGGAAAGACCAGAACCAAGGGCTCTGAGGCTGGCTTCCCACTTTGCCTTAAACATGTGGCTACTAAGAATAAAAGGAAAAGATGCTCCCAGGATTCACCGAAAGGGGGAGAGAATGATGAATCCATCGGTGCTCAACCAATCACGACTGCAAATCCCAAACGGACTATGAACATGGACCAAAGGAATATCCATGTGTCTGTGGAAAGCGTTTCGCACCACCCGTGGCATGAAGATCCACAGAACAAAGAGGGATGTGTGAAGACTCATCTGAATGAGCAGCAGCGCACTGCATCACAGATAAGACGTCGGAAGACCAAGGCCAGGATTAAACCACAGTGCCAAGGACATCCACGCTGTTGTTCGGATGAGGAATTTGCACAGGCCCTCGATGCCAGGCGCCTGAAACTCAACCTGCCACGAGCAAACGAAACAGAACACTGGGAGAAACTGGATGCAAAAATCGTCCAAAGACTCGATGCACTGATAGGGAAAAGCACCCTGGAACACAAACTAGCCACATATGGGGACATTGTGTATGCCACATGTAGAGACGCCTATGGAGTAAAACTACCCAAAGAGAAAACACCTCCAAAGAAATCCAGACGCCAAGAAAAAAATGGACAAGATCAGAGTCCAAAAGAACAACCTCAAGAAGCAAATGAAGACCGCACTGCCAGCTGAAAAAAAAGGGCTTGGAAAAACTGTGGGAAGACCTGAAAGAAAAACACAGCGCCCTCAGCAAAGCGGAATCTGCGAGGAAGAGGAAGAGCAAAAAAAGAAGACACAAGAGCGCTTCTTCAGAGACCCCTTCCAGTTTGCCAGAACACTGTTTGAGCAGCCAAAATCTGGGACCCTAAGTGTGGAAAAAGGGAGTTCTTGAGCAGCATCTGAGGAAAACATACTCTGACTCACAGAGCAAAGCACCACTCGACATTCAAGGTCTGGTGTGGCCAACCAACCCTGAGGAACAGTTCAATGGCAAGCTTCCAACGTTGGCGGAAATCAAGAAGGTGGTCGATAAAGCCAGAGCCAAATCATCACCAGGGGCCAAACGGGAAAACCTTACCAGCTTTACAAGAAATGTCCCAAGGTGCTGGAGTGGGTCCACAGCTGCTGCGATCGGCTTGGAGAAACCAGAAGATCACGGCCAGTGGATGACGGCAGATGGTGTGTACATCCCCAAAGAGCCCAAAAATCAAGTGACATCAGCCAGTTCAGGCCAATATCACTACTGAACGTCGAAGGGAAAATCTTTCTCTGTCATGGCAGCAAGGCTGACCAAGTACCTGATGGAAAACAGGTACTTGGATGTGTCAGTCCAGAAAGGTGGCATCCCAGGCGTGGCTGGCTGTGTAGAACACGCCACAATGATCTGGGACGCAATCCAAAAAGCAAAAACAGAAAAGAGAGACCTGGACGTAGTGTGGCTTGATCTGCAAACGCATATGGATCTGTGCCCCATGAGATGATACAGTTGGCTCTTGAGATGTACCATGTGCCAAAGACATCCGCGACATGCTCAAGAAGTACTTCAATGGCTTCTCAATGCGGTTCTCTACCAAGGACTACACAACAGATTGGATCAACTTGGAAGTGGGCATTGCAATGGGCTGTGCAATTTCCCCAATACTGTTCGTGCTGGCAATGGAACTCATCTTGAAAGCAGCAACAAACAACGCGAGACAAACAGACCCTGGCGATGGATACAAGATGCCTCCTCTCAAGGCCTTCATGGATGACACTACAGTGATTTCATCCAGAGAAGACGAGACACGTCATGTGCTGGAGAGGCTGGACGACATAGTTGCCTCATCCAGAATGAAGTTCAAACCAAAGAAATCACGGAGTCTCTCACTGAGGAAAGGAACAGTGGCCGAATCTGTGGTCTTCAGTGTGCCAACCAGGCCATTCCAACAGTCACAGAAGAACCAGTCAAGAGCCTTGGAAGATGGTATGATGATACGCTGAAAGACACACAAAGAGCAAAAGAAACCAAGCAGATGGCGGAAGAAGGCTTGGAGACCATTGACCAGTGTGGGCTCCCTGGCAAATACAAGGGCTGGTGTCTGCAGTTCATGCTGATACCAAAGCTCCTATGGCCTCTGATGAATACGACATCTGCACCAGCACAGTGGAGGCAATGGAAGCCAAAATCAACAAGTTCACAAGGAAATGGCTTGGTGTCCCACCCTGTCTGACTGACATCGCGCTGTACTGTCGCCAAGCAAAGCTGAAACTACCACTGAAATCCATCCTGGAGGAATACAAAGCAGGGAAGATCAGATTTCAAAGCATGCTGGAGGACTCAGGAGACAAGGTGGTAGAAGCAATCAAGCCCAGCTGAAGACAGGCAGAAAAATGGAAAGTTCAAGAGCGATGGATTCTGCAAAAGAAAGTCTCAAGATCAGAGAAATAACAGGGCACACACAGACCAACAGACAAGGACTGGGGGTGACCAAAACTGAATGTGGTCAAAGGGCCCAAGGAAAAGCCAAAAGAGACATGATGATTCAGGAGATGAGAAAAGAAGAAGACCAAAAAAGACTCCAAAAAGCAGTCCAGCAGAGCCAGCAAGGCAATGGACAACGTGGGAGAATGCACTCCAAAGAAGTCTTACTTGGAATGACATTTGGCACATGGCCCCTCTCAGGATCAGCTTCATTCTCAGATCTGCATATGACCTTCTGCCCTCAAATGCAAACCTGGTGAAGTGGGGGAAAACAGACGATCCTGCATGCCCCCTCTGCCATGAAAAACAAACAGTGGAGCATGTTCTAAGCTCATGTAAAGTAGCCCTGGCTCAAGGAAGGTACACATGGAGGCACAACCAAGTGCTCAAAGAAATTGTACAAGTAGTCTGGGCTAGTACCAACACCACAAAAGGGCGAATCAGGACTCCAAAAGCACCCGCAACATTCTTCACGGCAGGAGGCAGCAAATCATGGCCAAGAACAACAGTGCCACTCGAAACATGCAGGCAGAGTCTGCTGGACGGGCAGATGACTGGGAGTGCACTGCAGACCTCCCAGAAGGAAGAGTCACCCAGAGATCATCAGCAAGAGTGGCATGAGACCAGACATAGTAGTCCACTCTAAGTCAACCAAGCAGCTGATCATGATCGAGCTCACGGTGCCATATGAAAACAGAATGGAGGCAGCTCAAATCATACAAGACTGAAAAGTATGCTGATCTGGCAAACAGCCTGAGAGAGAAGGCATCTGGTCAAAGTCCTCACTGCAGAAATTGGAGCTAGGGAATTGTAGGAACGTCTGCATACAGCCTCATGAAACAGCTCTCATTGCAGGGAAGGAAAAAACCAGAGCCCTGAAAGCAATGGCAGAAGCGCAGAGAGGTATTCAAGCTGGATCTGGTCAAGGAGGAACAAAAATGACTTCATAAAGGGTAATTTCCCTACAAATATCAGGTGTCCCTGTGGCTCAGTGGTTAAAGCGCGAGTCATTAAGTGGAAAATGAGCATTACCAGAGGTCATGGGTTCGAATCCCAGCCATGGCTCGTCCCAAATGGGAAACAAACAAAAAAAAGGGGCAGCAAGGGACATCCGGAGTCATGAACCGGGTGTGGCCCACCCCCCCTAGAGTGTCAGGAGATAAAGGCCGAAACACTTGCTTGAAGGGGCACTCTCTGAGGACTCTCTGCTGCCACGCTCTCCACGAGTTTCTTTCTACTACTATATATATATAAATATATATATATATAATATATATGTCCTTTTATGTTGGAACCTTTCAAAAGACAAGATCCCTTCTCTGATGGCTGACGGAAAAAATGTGTGTGTGTGTGTGTGTGTGGATGGGGGGGTGGGGGTGGGGAGGACCGGGTTGGGGTGAGTTTGGTATCCACATAAAGCACCGCCTCCTTGACTTCAAGCTGAGAACCAGACGGGCATGAAGAAAGAGCGTGGGTGGTGGGTATGCACAGTAAAGCACCGCCTCCTTGACTTCAAGCTGAGAACCAGGCGGGCATGAACAAAGAGGCGTGGTGTGGGTATGCACAGTAAAGCACCGCCTCCTTGACTTCAAGCTGAGAACCAGACGGCATGAAGAAAGAGGCGTGGGTGTGGGTATGCAGAGGAGAGCTGGCGTGAACGATGTGGGGATGTCGCCTCTGTGGGAGCACACAAGTTGAGGCCGAGGGAGCGAGAAGCACGAGAAACACACGCACGTCGCGCCCCCCCCCCCCCCCCCACACACACACACACAGACACAATCCCCCGCACACACACACACACACACACACACACACACACACACCCCGTGCATGCACGCTTTGTCTCTCTCTCTCTCTCACAAAACACACACACACACACACACACATACATAAACACATGTATGCACGCACTTGCACACATGCGCTTGTGACACACATGCACACGCACATGCACCTACACACACACACACACACACACACACACACACACACACCTAAATGCCTGTACACAGTCAGTCTTGTTCCATTATACCTGGGGGGCAGGAATAGCCCAGTGGTAGAGCGCCGGACTCGTGATCCTAGGGTTGCGGGTTCGAATCTCGGCCGGGCCGTTTCGGTACAGGGGGATTTTCCCCTCGGAGTTAACATTGGTTCTGACTCCATTTCCCAAACAGTCCTTCGAATGAGATTACAAACCGAGGTTCCGTGTGGGAACGCACGCATAACATCTTGCACACACGTAAAATCCCGTCACCAACTTTCGGAAGAGAAGGCCAGTTTGGCCGTTGGTATGGATGACACGTTACACATAGCATGCACCTTCCCCGAAGTTGGAGTATGGCTGCCTTAATGGCGGGAAAAAAAAGAAACGGTCATACACACAAAATTCCGCTCCCTTTCTTGGGTAGATGGGATTAATCCTTGCTTGTTTGCACAGGGAGTGTCCGCAGGAGTATCAGCCTGCGTGCACAGAAGAAGTAGTTCCATTATACAAGACAGCCACCATCATCATCATCATCATCATCATCATCATCACAACCACCATCATCATTATCATCATCAACAATACCATCATCACCACCACCATCCTCCTCCTCCTCATCATCATCAATGTCATACATTTTCTGAAGCACTCTAGATTACCGTTGCAACATCCTTTAATGAGTTATAGAACCAAAGCATCTATAATACAATCGTAATATTTGTTACATTAAAGCAGCGACATTACAAGAGTAGAATTTGTTGTTACACAATCCAATTCTGTGTGTGCGCTCGCGCGCGTTTGCACTCGTACATGCTGTCATGCATGTACGAGTGCAAACGCGCGCGAGCGCACACACACACACACACACACACACACACACACACACACACACACAGCGCCCAAATGGAGATTTCAGCCCCCCCCCCCCCCCCCCCAAAAAAAAAAAAAAAAAAAAAAAAAAAAAAGTTGAGAATACAGTCCAGTTTATGAATCCTTTATGGATATATGGATATTGAAATGTCAACATGCAAAGCGAAGTAAATATCACAGTATGATGCAATACCGATACATGAGGTTCACTGGCGGGCGTCTAAAAGAACACAAACACAAACAAACAAACAAACAACAACAAGAGAAAAAGAAAAAGAAAAAAAAAATCCTGATGGGTTCCTTTTAATGAGGCAGGGGAAGATAAGCAGGGAATAAGAAACAAGGGAAGTAATCGGGCGCCTGGGGGGAACTGAGTGCACGGAGAAGTTTCCTTGTTTGTTCTCTGGGTTTCTTGTCTACATGCGCGGGAGGTGAATAGGTACCACAAACTGTTTTAGTTTGGGGTAATGGAAAAGCAAGTGTTTGACCGTGAGTTGATGCATGCACACACACACGCGCGCGCGCGCACACACACACACACACAGGAAGAGAGAGAGAGAGAGAGAGAGAGAGAGAGAGAGAGAGAGACACGAGTGTATGTGTGTGTGTGTGTTGTGTGTGTGTGTGTGTGTCACTCGCGCGCCTACGTGGGCACACGCGGGGACCTGAATCTAGGTAAATATGGATGAGACTAGTTCAGTCTCGCTGACCATGCCTATCGAGGTACTGGTAAGGTGTGGAGAGATGACTACTGTCAGTCCTCAATGTACAATCATGTCTCTGAGCTATCCTGTCATACGATCTCCACTTGAACCTCGGGTCCAGACCATCATCTGAGGCAGAGCCTACCCTGTTGTATGATCCAGGAAGAAACACATACAATGAACTCTCTGACTGACAGATTCCAGACCATACATCACTCTGGAACTAACACCCCCCCCCCCCAATCAGAGACTCAGAAAATCATCACACAGACACGTGTGGGCATATCGGAACAATATTCAGGTAACATGCTCTCAGAATAACGTTCATGTATTGTTACAAGAAGAAAAGGTTAGTCTAAAATGAAGTGCATTTCAAATCCTTTCAAATACAGTCCATAAAAACACAATTGCAATCAGAAAACATACATTCAACTAACACCGATCGGATACGTATGACAATGCTACAAAGCCAGCCAGACTAACCGATGCCAGACTATTTTCCATGTCAGTGAAGCACCACAAGAAATTGAAGATTTTCTTTGGAAGCACGTGACCTGAAATGAAGACGACCAAAACATACGTGACATGAGTGGGAAAGGAGAGGGACGGGTTTCCTCATTCTCACAAATCATGATAATGGATAACGACTTGATAGAAATGCTGTCTTCATATTGAACTATTCTCACAAATCATGATAATGGATAACGACTTGATAGAAATGCTGTCTTCATATTGAACTATTCTCACAAATCATGATAATGGATGACGACTTGACAGAAATGCTGTTTTCATATTTTACTATAATGGATGACGACTTGATAGAAATGCTGTTTTCAATTTGAACTATTCTCAAAAATCATTATGATAGATGACGACTTAACAGAAATGCCGTTTTTATTTTGAACAATTCTCACAAATCATTATATATTCTCACAACTCATTATAATGGATGATGACTTGACAGAAATGCTGTTTTCATTTTGAACTATTCTCACAAATCATGATAATGGATGACGACCTGACAGAAATGGTGTTTTCGTATTGTGCTATTCTCACAAATCATAATAATGGATGATGACGACTTGAGAGAAATACTGCTCCACAGCGTGATGTCCTCTAAATGGACTGGACGTCGAAACAAGGTAGCAATCGGGTTATCGTTACTTAAAGTCTCTCCATTCTCTCCCCCCCCCCCCCCCCCCCCGCCACTACTCACCTCTTCTGTCCTTCCGTTTTCCCTCTTCCTTCTTCCCTCCTCCGACACCCCAACTCTCACCTTCACTCCCTCCCTCCCTCCCTCCCTCACTCCCTCCCTCACTCACTCACTCCCCCAATCATTCGATTCATCAATGAGTGGTCAGTCAATCGACAAGCTAGCTAATCTAGCAAGCCATCAAGCTTTACGACCATCAATCAGTTTATAACAGAGCATCATGCAATTTCCCGCACACTGATCTTCCGAGTCCCCCTTTTATTTCTTTGCCTTCCCTCCCCCTTCCCCCCCCCCTTCCCCCCCCCCCCCCCCCCCACGGCCCCTGCTACATAACAAAAAAGACAAAGCGAAGGGACGGAATTTTCGGATTTTTTTATGCCCCCCCCCCCCTCAACTCCTCCCCTTCCCCAGTGGACGTTACGTAATGCTAAAAAGGTTCCAGTCAAATAAATTGCATCCCTAATGATGGGACTGGAATCTGTTCCGGCCATTGGGGTTTGGGGTCAACAATTTTTTTTTCTGCAACGAATGAGGCTTTGACATAATTGTCAAAACCAGAAGCAATAAAGAAACATGTGCGTAGATTGGGAACACGAGGCGTGAGAGAGAGAGGGATCCTCTCTCTTCTTAATGTCTGCATGGAAGTTATTACACATGAAAAATAATTGTATATATACATATACTAAAAGGGTTAAAAGTTACTCCAACACAACATTTTCATCGGCAAATGGTGCAAAACACTAGTACATTTGTATGAGAACATGAAAGCTGGGTTTGATTAGTAGTATACGATTGTAGTACATTTTAATGACAAAATCACAGCCATCGTTGAACGTGTCACAGTTTCTCCACCACACACACACAGACGCACCCGTAAACACTCAAAAACCTATCCACGCAGGCATACACCCGCATGCACATGCGCGCACACACACATATACACATACACGTGTGCGCATGTGACGCCCCATGTCGTCTGTCTGTCTGTCTGTCTGTCTGTCTGTCTGTCTGTCTGTCTCTCTCACACACAAACACACACGCACACATAACACACACACACACACACACACACACACACACACACACACACACACACACACACACACACACACACACACGCGCACACACAAACGCGTAAACATACACATGCATGCACACACTCACGTACACACAGAGGGACACACACACACACACACACACACACACACACACACACACACACACACACACACACACAGACGCACGCACGCACACACACACGCTCGCACGCGCGCGCGCGCGCGCACACACACACACACACACACGCACACATACACAGAGACATACACCATTGCATACAAAGAGGAGCTGTGGTTTATCTGTTCAATCAAGACAAAAGACACCACAATTCGGTCGTTATACATTTGCCTTTACATGCGCTTAACAGCAAGATTTCCTTATCAACACCATCACATCCCATTTTGTAAAAAAAAAAAAAAATAAAAAAAAAAAATACCGCACGTACACAAAAAGTCATAAATCCTCCTGTACTCGATAAATTATGTCCCTTTCCAACGAACATCAAGATAGTTTACCTGACTGTCTCAATTCGGATTTACATGATGGAATTGGACAGTAATTTCTGAATCCAAACAATGTTATAACGAGATGATTAGGAAACACAATAGTGATGTGGCGGGAAATGGGTCTGTTTTGTTGGCTTTTATAAAGTGTGGCGGAATCAAAGCCAACGCGACATTAACAAGTTAAAGCAGGGGGGGGGGGGGATAAATAAAATAAAACAAAACAAAACAAAACAAAACAAACAAACAAACAAAAGTTAAATCATGGTAACCCTCGTACAGATGATCTGGTGAAAATAGAAACATCAACCTGACTCTAAGCTGACATTCTATATCTACATCACTAGTGGATACAGACATACGTCTGACTTCGTCAAGACACAAAAGGAGCTGAGGATATCCATGTGCAAATAGGTACAGATACACAAGTATTGATGAAAAGTTGCCGAATGATAGAAAACACGAGGTGAAATAGAAAGTGAGTATCATATATTATCAGCAAATTATGCGAGATACGTTCATTCAAAGGCATCCCCCTAAGAAGACATCAGACAATAATATATAACTATGATGTGATTGAAATGGTCAACCTTTGTACAGCGTTGTCGTAGTATCGACTAGTTAAATTTAGTTTCGAATGCTTTCAAAAAGCATCAAAGTCTACACAAGGCTAGTTTCCCCTCCTATGTACACGTCATTAGAGTAAATAGCAATGGAAAATATGCATCTTTTCATCGGTTTGCTCATTTTGTATGCGTCTCTACATACCCAACTAGGTTTTTTTTCATGGCAATTAAACGTCTGAATATCTCTCTCTCTCTCTCTCTCTCTCTCTCTCTCTCTCTCTCTCTCTCTCTCTCTCTCTCAAACACACACACACACACACACACACACACACACACACACACACACACACACACACACACACACACACACACACACACAGAGGCGAGGCGCCAGTGTGCCTAAATAAATGAGAGTTCTTCCTTCGATGATACCCCCAGATCAACCGCAAAGTGGCATCATGTTTATAACCAAATGACATCACCACAAAGTAAGGCGAAGTCAACATCAACGACACACAGATTGCAGGACAACAACCTCGTCATCTCTAAGAAAATCGCTTTCATTTCAAAGAGTCTTCAAGATCGCCAGTCAGGTTTTTAATGAAGCGCGAAGCACAGTTTTTGGAACCCGTCCTCCAATGACTTCAAAGCCTTGTTGTACGGGCTGCGGTACCCTCGGTCATTTCTTATGGTCCAGGGACCGCAACAGGCGGGTGATTGGAAGGTGGAGTGGGCGGAGGATGGGAAAGGGGACACGTAGGTTCCACTGCGCATCCAGTATGTTCACTACAACCGTGGATTGGCGTTTCGCAAGGGAAATGTACTTCCGGTTCTCAAAACATCGGCTTTACTACCGCTGGAATGGAAAACTGCTTGTGTTTTATCCTAGTATGCTGTGTTTTATTTAGTTGAACGCCTCAGAAGGCAGTAAACAAAGCCCTTTTCTTCCACAAACACCAAACTATAGAAGAAATGATGGATGGACGCACACTGATACAGAAAACCTGCACTACAATGTGTAGTCTGCTACAGTCGTTCTAGAGTCACTATATCTAGTCAATTCTAATAGACTTTTCATACCGTTTAGACTGAGCGCAGCTTCGTTCAGAGAGGTAGGATGACTCTTTTAACAACTGCCACCACGACCATAGTACGTTCAATGAAACTTTGGACAAAATACCACCAATTCTACGACCTGTCGCTTCGACATCTGAAGAGAAGAGGTTTGTCGAAAATGCTTCAGGTAAACCCGCTGGTCATGTCAGTCCAGTTCCAGACTTGTCGAAAATGCTTCAGGTAAACCCGCTGGTCATTTCAGTCCAGTTCCAGACAAGGATCACACAATTCCCTCCGGAACATTAGTACTTACAGACAAGCCGGCATGGGCTGGTCTGGTGGCAGTGTCAACAGCACCACCACTGACACATTTTTTTCCCCTGTCGTTTCGTCCATGCCATCCCAAAGACATGACTCACAGGTGGTTCATTGGGGTTCCCCCATATCAAGCCGCACCTAGTTCTCATTTAGTTCTTACACACACACACACACACACACACACACACACACACACACCACACACACACACACACAGAGTTCTTACACACACACACACAGTTCTTACACACACACACACTCACACACACAGTTCTTACACACACACACACACACACACACAAAACACACACACACACACACACACACACACACACACACACACACACACACACACACAGTTCTTGAACACCACACACACACACCACCACACACACACACACACACACACACACACACAGTTCATCGGGGCTCTCCTATATCAAGCTACACCAAGCCCTCATTAGTTCATACACACACACACAGACACAGTTACACGAACAACCTTCGTCACGCTCTTCTGGTCAACAAACACACCTGTATGTGAGCGACCCTGTTATTCTGTGCGGGAGACACCCGCACAAGATTTCATTTCGTCTGTGTGTGTGTGTGTGTGTGTGTGTGTGGACACTGTCGGGACGATGAGGGTCATTGAAAGCTATACACTGGACCTTGAGGACCCCATTGCAACATAACAACAACAGCAACATTGAAGATAAAAAAACAAACCCCAACACCTGTACACAGAATGTGACAGACAAACCCACAAGCTGGCGCCCGGGTAGCCCAGCGGGTACAACGCAGAGGCTGCATTCAATCGACTGTGAGTTCAGATCCCAGTGGCGACGTCTAACCCATCTTCATTTGGTGTCGTTCTTTTGATGACAATGTAGTGTCCGTTAATCTGCGACCTACGACCAACCACTCTCAGGGGGAAGGGGTGGATGCGAGGTGGGGTGTGAGGGGGAGGGACGGGGGGGGGGAGGTAGTTTATCTCACTACCCTGGTCATTCTAGCCTGGTCAGCCAAACCATCTGAAATTCCTGAATGTAAAAAACCCAGCACCAACACACAAAGAGATTTGACAGCGTTATACAGACAGACAGACCTACGCAACATCACGGACGGACTGCCCTTCGTTCGTAACAGACCAACACACCATCACCAACGAGAAACCCACTCGCTAATCAGGATCACTGGGTAAGTACATCGTTCGGTCGGGTTTCTTCAACGCCACCCGAGGCAACCCGTAAAACACAAACTGTTTCGTCTGCAGCTTACTGCCACTCTCTCCGTGAGGGTCCGTCATGAGTTTGGCCAGGGCGTGAGACCGTTCTCCACACGCACGAACCGATCCAGCGGCGTCTTCACCAACGACCGTCCGAACGGCGTGTCATCCGGGCTCCTCTCTTGCGGGGGTCTTCTGCTACTCTTTTCGCGAACCTCGTCCATGATGCGGCCGTTCACCGCCACTCTCCACATCGTCCACAAGTGGAAGTCCTTCAGCGGGTCGAAGGACGTCCTCAGTTCCGACGGAGGTGACTTTAGACCTCGCCGGGGCGAAGGAATGAACGAGGCGCGGTCTTTGGCTTTGTTGCCTGTGGATTGGCTGACCCGGCTTACCGCCCCTGAGCTGGAAGATGGCGCCCTAGTTTTTCCCGTTCAGTTGAGGTTTTTGGGCCGGGAGGTGCGTTCGGTCTCGGTACAGACGTCCGCTTTGGCTGGTCTGCTGGGACGACATGGTCGTGATGACACTGGAAAAAAGTATAATGGAGATTTACTTTGAGCAAGTCTTCAACTCCAAATTGCAGCATATACATTATGAAACATAAACATCAACAAAGCAGAGCATCAACATACACAATGCTTGTAGTGATTTGTTTGCCTTGTTACGGCTGGTGACCAAATCAACACAACAAAGAAGTAGTTATGTTTCTTTCGATCCTTATGTCATCACAGAAAGCAAAGGCAGACAGACAGACAGACAAACAGATAGACAGAGAGGCAGACAGAGAGATAGATAGATAGACAGATAGACGGACAGACAGACAGTCAGACAGACAGATAGATAGGTAGATGGATGGATTTGATGGATGGATGGGTGGGTGGGTGGGTGGATGGATAGATAGATCGATCGATCGATCG
>CM031600.1:95866728-95867788 GCA_018398815.1 Conus ventricosus
GATGATAATTCGAACTTTCGCAGCAGTTTAATGGACATTTTTTAACAACGACCACAGATGTATGGTTCAACTCTTACTTTTCTTTATATGTCCTGAACATACATATTTTTTCTTGTGATTTTTTAAAATAAATTTTAATCTAAATGAAATTAGCTCAGAGACCAAAGGTTGAGAATGCAAGCAGGATGAAAGAGACACAGTGAAATCAGGGATTAGTTTCGAATTTTTCAAACGCCTTTAAATCTCTCTCTCTCTCTCTCTCTCTCTCTCTCTCTCTCTCTCTCTCTCTCTCTCTCGTAATAAAAAAAGATTAGAACCCGAAAGGCAATGACAGAGACAGGCAGAAAAAAGAAACAGCTTTATACGGCTGTAAATCTTCTGTCTCTGTCTGTCTGTCTGTCTGTCTGTCTGTCTCTCTCCCTCCCTCCCCTCTCTCTCTCTCTCTCTCTCTCCCTCCCTCCCCCTCTCTCTCTCTCTCTCCCTCCCTCCCTCCCTCCCTCTCTCTCTCTCCCTCCCTCCCTCTCTCTCTCTCCCTCCCTCCTCTCTCTCTCTCTCCCCCCCCCTCTCTCTCTCTCTCTCTGGTAAGAAGACCAGAACCCTAGAGGCAATGGAAGGAGACAGCAGAAAAGAAAACAGTTCGAGCTGAATTTATGGAGGAGGAACAAAACTGAACTTCATAAAACTTCAATTCCTAAACTTAGAGCGGACGACCGATGATTGATTATGTAGGTAGCACATCCATCACAGGGCGACTTCATACTCGAGATGCCATCGCCAGGGATTACAGGTTCAAATCCCGACAGCGCCAGAAATATTCTTGATTATTGGGCATTCAAAATGATGACCTGGGTGCGACCGGCCCCCATAGAGTGTGAGGAGTTTAGGACTGAATTAGTTCTCTGTGGGGGGCTTTTTCTCAAAAGATCTGTTTTGTCTGTCTGTC
Organism: Conus ventricosus; assembly: GCA_018398815.1. NCBI lineage: Eukaryota > Metazoa > Mollusca > Gastropoda > Neogastropoda > Conidae > Conus > Conus ventricosus. The sequence continues at coordinate 95,867,672 of CM031600.1, forward strand.
CCCCTTTCCGGTCTGTTTGTCTGTCTGTCTGTCTGTCTGTCTGTCTGGGCTCTTTCTTCTTCTTCTTCTTCTCCTTTTTCCCTCATTCTCTCTCTCTCTCTCTTCTCTCTCTCTCTC
>CM031600.1:95867888-95880388 GCA_018398815.1 Conus ventricosus
CCATCCAGCTTCTGGTGATTCAGAGTCCTGTGTTGGTTCCTCCCTGGTCGACACCATAGGATTCGGGAGCATCAACACTCTTTGTGGAAGGATTTAGTTTCCCCTAAGGCCCGGGGGCGCCAGTTACGATGTGTGCGGGTTGGAGGCTGGTTTACCTCCACCCGTCCTTCAGTACTCGTTTCTATCCCCACCCCCTACTTCTGTGGCGAAGTATGGGCTATCGCGGTGGAGCGACCTCTGTATTCCCTTATCATAGGGAATACTATCACCTTCGCAGACGGACGCAGTCAGTCCGTGTCTACGGATTTGCCCGTACAGGCGTGTGTGGGAGTCACCACACGCGCCAAAGCTAAGAAGCAGGAACAGGAATTGCGTCCCGTTCTTCAGCCGATCTCTAACGAGGTTCTGGCAAGGGCCGATCCTGCTAGCATTATCCGTCTTCAGGCCAGGGACTTGGATGTCCAACGCCTACGACAACTGGTAGATCGTCCGCTCAGTCTGCCCGACACGCCAAGGTGAGCTTCAAGCTCCACAAGGGGATCCTCTTTAGGGTTTCCACTCAGGCAGATCGTGTGGCCAAGCAGCTTGTCGTTCCCCAAAGCTTGAGAGAATCTGTTCTCCGGCAGGCCCACGATTCCCCCATGGGAGGTCATATGGGCTCCAAACGGACTCTCGAGCGAGTAAGACAGGACTTCTTCTGGCCAGGGATGAACTCGCAGGTTAGGCAGTACTGCGCAGTTGCGATGTCTGCCAACGACGACGCCTAAGGGTCGCTTGAAGCGTGTTCCCCTAGGGTCAGTGCCACGGGTTGGGGAGCCCATTCAGCAAGGTTGGGGTCGACCTGGTGGGACCCATTAATCCTCCATCCGGTCGCGGTCACCGCTACACTTCGGTAGTGGTAGAATCTGCGAGTCGATCCCCAAAGAGGCTGTCCCGCTTAGGACTATCGATGCCCCTACTGTTGCGAATCTCTCAGGCAGATTTGGACGCGCACTGGCGTGCCCAAGAAGAAGTACGGCCGGAAGTTTGTACTGGAGAGCGATCATCATCCTTTTCCAGTGCCTGGACCGGATCCGGCCAGTCAGTCGTCGACTCATGGGTTGGGCAGTGGAGCTGCAGAGTCATGCGTTCACTTTCCGTCATATCAAGGGTTCCTGTAATACGGATGCTGACTATCTTAGCCGAGCTCCGTAGTCAGCGCATTGGAAAATCGGTCAGAGGGACACTTCCCCTCAACCGGGGTTATATCCCCTTTTGGTCTCTGTATTAGGTGTAGTGACATTTTTTCACTTCAGTGAGGGTTAACGGTAGTGAATCACCAGTGGTTCGGATTGTTACTTTCATGGTTGGAAGGTTTGCTTAGTTGTTTGATAAATGTAGTATTATGTATTCCTCGGTGTGATTCTATCGTGGAATGTTTGTATTGGATTTGTCGTACTCTGTCGATCACAGAGAGTTGGGTTCGGTCCCATTGTTGTGAATTTGCACATGCGTCAGGGTTCAAAGAAGCACTGTATCTCAGAGAAACAGATGCTTTTAGAAGGGGGGTTTGTCACGAGTTTGTCACGAGGCCTACGACGTTTGACCCATCTAGGGTGGCGGAATTATTCATTTGTTTATTGTCGTTGCTGTTGTCGTGTATCCGTCCCTTGATGTGGCTTGTGGTGCGGTTGCACCTTGGTGTAGTTCAGCTCAACTTCGGTTTGCTTTCTCTCTCTCTCTCTCTCTCTTATTCCACTGCCCGTGCTATTCATCCTGTAGGTTCACGGGTGGCTGGTACCTTTCTCTCGAACTTGCTGTCTATCGGCCTCTCGCCTGTCTTTTTACCTGTCGCACGTGCTTCATTTCTTTTAGTTTGAAGTATGCTCACTCTGTGACGTAGGGTGGCATGTTGGCCGCCATTGCTGAGGGAGGTTAGCTCTTCACTCGAGCGGAAGATGTCTCTGGGAGCGCCTGCTCCAGTCTTGGTTCTTCACCGTATCATCGAAAGTACAGTCAGTACTTTCAATTCCTGCAGTCGGCCTGTAGGAGAGGGACATCACTTCTTCTGTTTCCGCATTTCGCCTCTGTCCTCTCGACTGGACAGAGGGTAGAGAGAGTCGTTTTGACCCGCCTCTTCTGGGTCACCCACGGGTAGCTGGTAAGCATCAGTTTCGTGGTTTGTTTGTTTTGGTTTGTTGTTGTTAGCCGGCTTAGTCTTCTCTTTTGCGCAATTTTCTTTTGTTTTCGAAATTGTAAGAGAAATATTGTGTGAGACCTTTTCTCTGGTTAATTCAATCTTTAACCTGGCCATTCTAAATTATTTCCAAAATTCTTTCTCCTGTTTATGCATCTGGTGATGCGGTAGTCGGTGGGGATGGGAGAGAACCTGGTGATTCAGGGTTGGAACTTGCTTAGTCTCGCTCGTCCACCCCTGTCACGTTCGCCGGACTCTTATCCTTCGGCCACCGTCTGTTTGTGTGTGCAAGAAGAACGAGTTTTATGTTCGCGAGCGTGCGTACGCATGATTTGTCGTTCGGATGCGTGGTTGGAGATTTGTGTTATTTTGAAATGTGTTTATAAAATGTGACAATTATGCCATTGAATTATTATTTGCAAATGTGGTGGCAGTTATTAAGCGATGGTCGCTGTGTTGATTTATTTCCTAAGGAAGGAAAATGTTAAGCATGAGTGAGAGAAGGATGAAGATGATTCATATTTGTTTTATAACCTGTTGATTTAATGCAGTCTTTTACCTGCATCGTGTGAGAAGACCCTAGTGAACATCCCTGATTCGATGGGTTTACTGTGTGCGTTTAGTAGACTTCCCCTCGCCCATCATGCGAGTGGCTGTTAAGATTTGACAGCATGGGTCAGACTGTACTGACAGCGGGGTTCCAGTACCCTTCTTCCTTCCTCCTTCCTTCTTCCTTCCCTCCCTTTCTCCTCTCCTCCCAGCTACGTTTCCCTCCCCCCTTTCGGGGGCTTCACCCGGAGTACGGACTGGATGGTGCCACGTGCTGGTTGAGGCCACGCTCTGGCTGAGACCACGGACTGGATGGTGCCACGTGCTGGCTGAGACCACGGACTGGATGGTGCCACGTGCTGGTTGAGGCCACGCTCTGGCTGAGACCACGGACTGGATGGTGCCACGTGCTGGCTGAGACCACGGACTGGATGGTGCCACGCGCTGGTCGAGGCCACGCCTTGGTCGGGACCGTGGACTGGTAGAGGAGCCCGCCGTCTTGACTGGCCGGCCCGGACCCCCGTCCAGGACCTCCAGTAACAGCGCCACGTTTCCCCCCCCCCCCCCCCCCCCCCGGGACACGCTCTTCACTGCCCGCTTGGGAGTCGAGGGTGTCGGCTTCGAGCGACTCCCTGCGAGAACCGACCCGGTTCGGAGCACCTAGTGCGACAGGGTGCTCCCAGTAGGCCCGACAGAGGCAGGGGTGTGGACGCACGGCAGGGTGCTAGAAGGGATCGCTGCTGGAAATGTTTCTTTATAATTATGTATATGTTACATGTGCTGGAATGCTGTAATTGTGATTGTGTACGTCGTATGGTGAAATGTTTATTTATAATCGTGCATGTTGTGGGTGTTGGGGTGTTTGATTGTGATTGTGCATGTGTGCGTTGGAGTGCTTGATTGTGGTCGTGCATGATGTGTGTGTTGGAATGTTTATTGTGCTGGTGTGAATAAATGGGGTGTTGTATCGTAATCTTTATTGTGTGGTCTCTTGCGAAGCGTGTGAGGTCAGTCACTCCCTTCACTCCCACCTAGACCGATCCTGTCAGGGCAGACCTCCAGGGGTCGGTCGTGACAATTGTGGGGGCTCGTCCGGGATGTGAAGGGCTCTGGCTGTCTCTCTCTCGTTTCGCAGAGTACCTGTTTAGTTCTGTCTGTTTGGTATACGTTTAGTCAGTTTGTCGTGTTTGTTCGTGGGTGGTTGGCTGGGTGACTCTAGCGTGAAGGGAGTCTTTTTGTGGCCTGAGGGAACATCCGGTGTGACTCGGGAGTCGAGGTGAGACCGAGGGGAGTCGACCGCGTCCAGACCTCCTTCCGCCGGGTACCTCACGCAGATGCGGCCGTAAGTCTTGCCTTTCTGTTGCCGCTCAGTCTTCCATTCCTGTTTTGTATTTAGCCAGTTCTTGTTTTTTTTTCTCTACCGGGTTATTGAGTACAGGGGGTTGTATCGGACGTTAGTGTCCCTTTGTTTCTTCCTCTCTCCGGATTCCGTCTGCCAGTTGTTTTTTTTGTTTTTTTTTTCCGGCCAGCCCCACCGCACTGTTGCTCGTGCTGTGGAGCGCGGTGTTGCCAGAGTGGGGCAGCCGGACATGTTTTTTTTTTTGTCCGCACACACGCACACACACACATACACACATATACACCTACCCCTAAAATATTTGTTTTTTCAAGTGGAATTGTCTTTCCCTGTATTTGAAAACCGTAGGATATTGTTGTCATGGCGACGTCCGGCGCTGGTGGTATGGCGACGAGTGCGTCGAAGAAGAAGGGTATTCAAAATGTTACTGTAGTCCCTACTATTAGTACCAGTACTTCGACTATGGTAACTTCTACTTATTCCAGTGCTGTAGCAGGTAGTCCAGTGGGTACTTTTACTACCTCTTCGCTGGGGGTCTTCCTGTCGAGACCCGACTGGCACTTCCGCTCGGAAGCGTCAGAGTATAGCGAAGCAACTGTGGGCTTCTGTTGAGTCGCAGAGACCGAAACCTTCTCCTCTCCAGGCTTCCCCTCGTAAGGAGTATGCCCGGAGAACTTTCCTCATGGTAAAGTCGAGACCCAAGGGACGGGTCAGAAGGGTCATCCTCCCGTGTCGGGAGTGGTGAACCCCGCTCAGGATATCACCTCTGCCTTATGTTTCGGGCGGCAGCGTGGGGAAGAGGCAGAGAGGAGTGGTCGGGCGGAAAGCCCTGCATGGGAAGGGCAAGGCTCCGTGGGAAGAGCAGATAGGATGGAGGCTCGCGCGAGGGAACGACAAAAGGGAGATTCTGCATAGGGAAAGGCTATTTTTGTGGGGAAGAGGCTCCCGGCGGGGAACCCCTCCGTAGGGAAGAACAGACGGATGGAGGTCTGCGGGGGAGGAGAGGAACAACTTCTTTCGGGTCTCCCGCATTAAAAAATCGGGGGGTTAAATACCAGGCAGGATAGGTTAGGGGCCCCAAAAGTTAAGCTTCCGATTCGCCCTATAGGACAGTTTTTCCCAGGCATTTTGAAAGGTTGCTTTTTCATCCCAATGTCTGGGGAAAAAAAGGCTATCCCTTTTTTTTTCGGATTATCTGGTGCGCAAGGGGGTGTGTAAACTCAAAATTAAGGGCTCCTTATGCGACATCATTTGGCTCGCGTAAGTTTTCCCCTTACCCCAGAGACGTACAGGCGAAAGTTCAGGCCATGAAAAAGAAAAACACGAGATTTCGTCAGTTTGGTGATAGGCTGCGCAAAACGGGGTCTGGCGTCATTGGCTAATTTGGAGCTGGGGTTGACCCTCATTGAAAGCCCCCAACCTGTGCCCCCGGATTGGGGCCCCGGATAGGGAGACGACCTAGGACGGGGCTGCGATTCACACCGCTGAGGTTTTGCGAAGCTGCAGGGCTTATGGGAAACGCCCAGATCGGAGGGAAGCCCCCACAATTTAGTAGCAAAAAGGCGCCGCAATTGTGGGGGAAAAAGGAAAGGATTCATGGGGATTTCAGCGCCCGTGTGTTTTCTTTGGGTCGTCCCGGCCACATTAGAAGATTGCCCTAGGCCGCTGGATCGGGGCTGCCCTTTCCCAGCACCTCGTCCCCTGGGCTAACGGGGGTTCCATCCCACTTTGGTGATTCAGAGTGCCCAGTGTTTCTCTTGTTTTTGGGTTCCCCCCTGGTCGACCCCTAGGGATTCGGGGCTAAACACTCTTTGTGGAAAAGGGATTTATTTTCCCCCTAAGGCCCCGGGGGGGGCGCCAGTTACGATGTGTGCGGGTTGGAGCTGGTTTTACCTCCACCTCCTTCGAAACTCGTTTTACCCACCCCTACTTCTGTGGCGAAGTGGGGGCTATCGCGGTGGAGCGCCCCTTGTTTTCCCCTTTCATAGGGAATACTATCCCCTTCGCAACGGACGCATCAGTCCGTGTCTACGGTTTTGCCCGTAAGGCGTGTGTGGGAGTCCCACACGCGCCAAAGAAAAAGCGGAACGGGAAATTTGCGTCCCGTTCTTCAGCCATCTTAACGAGGTTCTGGAAAGGGGCCGATCCTCTACATTATCCGTTTCAGGCCAGGGACTTGGAGCCCAACGCCTACGCAACGGGTTGATCGCCCCGTCGTCGCCCGCACCCCAAGGTGAGCTTAAAGTCCACAAGGGGACCCTTTTTTGGGTTTCCATCAGGCAAAAGTGGGCCCAAGCGTTTGTCTTTCCCCCAAAGTTTGGGGGAAATCTGTTCTCCGGCAGGCCCCGATTCCCCATGGGAGGTCATAGGGGCCCAAAAACGGACTCTCGGCGAGTAAGAAGGATTTTCTGGCCGGGTGAACTCGCAGGTTAGGCAGTACTGCCGCATTGCGTTTCTGCCAACGGACACGCTAAGGGTCGCTTGAAGGGTTTTTCCCCTGGGTCAGGCCAGGGTTGGGGACCATTCACCCAAGGTTGGGGTCGACCTGGGGGCCCCATTTTCCCCCATCCGGTCGGGGGCCACCGCTAATTCGGTAGTGGAGAATCTGCGAGTCGATCCCCGGGGCGCCCGCTTAGGCTACCCGATGCCCCTACTGTTGCTGAATCTCTCAGGAATTTTGGACGCGCACTGGCGTGCCAGAAGAAGTGGGCCCGGGAAGTTTGTACGGGGAGAGCGATCATCACCTCTCGTCCCTGGAGGACCCGGCCCAGTCAGTCGTCGATAGGGGTTGGGCAGTGGAGCGAAGTCTGCGTTCACTTTCCGTCTATAAAGGGGTTCCTGTAAACGGATGTGACATCTTACCCGAGTCCGTAGTCGGCTTGGAAAATCGGTCAGGGGACACTTCCCTAACGGGGTTATACCCCTTTTTTGGTCTCTGTTTAGGTGAGTGACAGTTTTTCATTCAGTGATTTTTAACGGTAGTGAATCCCCGTGGTTGGGGTTGTTCTTTCGGGTTTGGGAAAGGGTTTCTTGTTTTTTGTAAATGTATATTATTTTTCCCTGGGTGTGATTCTATCGGGGAATGTTTGTATTGATTTGTCTACTCGTCGTCACAGAGAGTTGGGTTCGGTCCATTGTTGTGAATTTGCACATGGCGTAGGTTTCAAAAAAGCACTGTTCTCGGGAGAAAAAAAGGCTTTTAGAAGGGGGTTGTCACGAGTTTGTCAGAGGCCTAACTTTTGCCCCATCTAGGGGGGGGGAATTTATTCATTTTTTTATTGTCGTTGCTGTTGTCGTGTATCCGTCCTTATGGGGGCTTGGGGGCGGTTGCACTTGGTGTAGTTCAGCTCAACTTGGGTTTTGTTTTCCCCTCTTTCTCTCTTCTTATTCACTGCCCCTGTATTCACCCGTAGGTTCACGGTGGCTGGTACCTTTTTCTCGAACTTGCTGTTATCGGCCTCTCCCCCGTCTTTTTACCTTTCGCCGTGCTTTTTTCTTTTAGTTTGAAGTATGTCACCTGTGACGTAGGGTGATGTTGGGCCCCCATTGCTGAGGGAGGTTAGCTCTTACTCGAGCGAAGTGTCTCTGGGAGCGCCCGCTCCGTCTTGGTTTTTCACCGTATCTCGAAATACAGTCTTTCTTTTAATTCCTGCAGTCGGCCCGTAGGGGAGGGACATCACTTCTTTTGTTTCCCCATTTTCGCCCCTTTTCTCTCGGGACAGAGGGGGAGAGAGAGGTTTTGACCCCCCTCTTCTGGGTACCCACGGGAGCTGGTAACATCATTTGGTTTGTTTGTTTTTTTTTTTGTTGTTAGCCCCGGGTTGTCTTTCTTTTTCGCAATTTTTTTTTTGTTTTTTGAAAATTTTAAGAGAATATTGTGTGAGACCTTTTTCTGGTTAATTCAAACTTTAACCTGGCCATTTTTAAATTTTTTCCAAATTCTTTCTCCGTTTTTGCATCTGGGTGCGGTAGTCGGGGGGGATGGGGAGAACCCGGTGATTCAGGTTGGAACTTGCTTAGCTCGCCGTCCGCCCCCCGTTTGCCCCGGGCTCTTTTCCTTGGCCCCGTCTGTTTGTGTGTGAAGAAGAACGGTTTTTTTTTCGCGAGCGTGGTACGCATGATTTTTTTTCGTTCGGGTGCGTGGTTGGGGTTTGTGTTATTTTGAAATGTGTTTTAAAATGTGGGCAAATTTTCCCTTTAATTATTATTTGCAAAAGTGGGGGCGTTATTAAGCGATGGTCGCTGGTTTATTTTTTCCCCAAGGAAGAAAAAGTTTAAACTGATGAGAGAAGGATGAAAATGTTCATATTTGTTTTTTAACCTGTTGATTTAAAGCAGTCTTTTTCCTGCATCGGTGAGAAGCCCCGTGAACATCCTATTCGTGGGTTTACGTGTCGTTTAGTAAATTCCCCCCGCCCTCATCGAGTGGTGTTAAAAATTGACAGCATGGGGCAGACTGAAATGACAGCGGGGTCCAGTACCCCTTTTTCCTTCCTCTTCCCTTTTTTCCTTTCCTCCCTTTTCCTCTCCTCCCAGCTACTTTTCCCCCCCCCCTTTCGGGGGGGTTCACCCCGGGGTGGGTGGATGGTGCACGTGCTGGTTGAAGGGCCACGCTCTGGGTGAGACCCGGACTGGATGGGGCCAGTGCGGCTGAGACCCCGGATGGATGGTGCCACGTGTGGTTGAGGCCCCGCTCGGCTGAGACCCCGGGTGGAGTTCCACGTCTGGCTGAGACCCCGGACGGGTGGTGCCACGCCTGGTCAGGCCACCCTTGGGGGGACCCTGGGTGGTAGAGGGGCCCCCCGCCCTTTATGGCCGGCCCGGACCCCCCCTCCAGGCCTCCCCTAACACGCCCCGTTTTCCCCCCCCCCCCCCCCCCCCCCCCCCCCCCCCCCCCCCCCCCGGGAACGCTCTTCACTGCCCCCTTGGGAGTTGGGGGTTTCCCCGAGACCCGCGGACACCTTGGTCAAGGGGGGGTTCCCGTAGGCCCGCAGAGGGAGGGGTTGGACGACGGCAGGGGTAGAAGGGGTCGCTGTGGAAATGTTTCTTTATTTTTGTATATGTTTTTAAAGTGCTGGAATGCTGAATTGTGATTGTGTACGTCGTATGGTGAAAAAGTTTTTTAAAAACGTGCATGTTTTGGGTGTTGGGGTTTGATTGGATTGTGCTTTTGGTTGGGGTGCTTGTTTTGGTCGTGCATGATTGTGTTTGGAATGTTTATTGTGTGGTGGAATAAATGGGGTGTTGTATCGTAAAACTTAGTGTGGGCTCTTGCGAAGCGGTGGGGGGCATACTCCCCCATCCCACCTGACGTCCGTCAGGCAGACCTCCAGGGGTCGGTCGTGACCAAGGTATAAGTTAGCAATAAAATTTAATTTATAAAAAGATTCGACATTTCCTCGAAAACAAAAAATGTATTACTTCCCCATTCGTTTAAATATTTTTTGCACTTTTAAAGGTTCAAAGACTTATTTTGATAAATTTATAATCAGTTGAGAGCTCCGTGCTTGACAAATGGGACATAAACTTTTACAACTCAGATGGAAATCGTTTTTATGACATAAGATTCAGATGTAAAAATTTAAATGGTTTCAGTAAGAATAATTCCATGTGTTTAGGGAAAATGTTATTTTTAATGAAATCGGGTTCTGATAATGAAAATGCATTTTTGCGGATTATTTAAAAAAAAATTTTATTGACCCTATGTTTTGGAAATTTTCTTCAAATTTTTTGGATATTAAGATTTGGGGAAAGAAATAAAGCACAAAAATTTTCGCCTCGGCTTCATACTTTTAGGTTTCACAAAAAATCGCAATTGATTAATTTTTTTTCTTCATTATTCTTCTAGAAAATATTTCCTATATAAATGTAAGTTAGAAAGGGGTCTTCCCCATGTAGCGTTTTCTTTTAAAATGTTGACCTAAGATATAAAAAATTGAAAAATATAACCATACCTAACCATGAACCCCGTGGGTTTTCAAGCCAGATGGCTTGCTTATGAAGCTTTGGTTTCTAATACCTAGCTGCTTTAGATACTGTCTCAGGAACATATCTTTTCTGTATTAATATATAAATGCGTATGATGTATAATATAACAACAATTACTAGGCTAATCATGTCATCTTTTTCCTTCTTTTTTTGTTTTTGTTTTGTTTTGATCCTTTGCTGAGGATATCCTGTGTGGCCCATGTCTGCTGCTGAAATATTTATGTTATTGGCACTCAAGAAATAATGTAGCTTATGATAATAACATGTATTATCTTCACTTGCTGTGACCCAACCCATTCTGTTACCTTGTGTATCTGTCTGTCTGTCCGTCTGTTTTTTTTCCCCCTATATTATTTGTGTGTACATGCTGATTTATCTTGCAATATATATATGTGTATGTTTATGTATATATATATATATTTTTTTCCTTTTTTTTGTCAAACGCATGTATACATCTGTTTTGGGTAGTAGTATTAGAATAATATGATGCATACAAGTTTATGTATATTTCTTATAGCATTGTCAATAAGTAACCATGTTTTTTTTAAAAATTTATGCATAGACAATGTTATGCTGAAATTATCTCTCTCTCTGTCTCTCTCTGTCTCTCTCTGTCTCTCTGTCTCTCTCTCTCTCTCTCTCTCTCTCTCTCTCTCTCTCTCTCTCTTCTTTTTTATGTGTGTGTGTGGGTTTTTTTTCTGTTTGTCTGTTTCTTGCTTTATACCTGATTTTTAGTTATGAGTGTCTGTCTTCTTTATATGTGTATGGGTGTGAGTCTGTCTTTTTTTTCTTTTTCTCTTGTATGAGGAATAACAATAAAAACAAATAAAACTGTTTAAAAAAAAGAAAAAAAAAGAGAAAGAGAGAGAGACAGACAGACAGACAGACAGACAGACAGAAAGAAGCACTGACAGAAACACTGACAGAGAGAGAGAGAAAGAGAGACAGACAGACAGACAGACAGACAGACTGACTGACTGACACACAGAGAGAGAGAGAGAGAGAGAGAGAGAGAGGAGAGAGAGAGAGAGAGAGAGAGAGAGAGAGAGAGAGAGAGAGAGAGAGAGAAAGAGAGTTACAAGAAACGTGCAACAAGACTATATAACAAATAACTAGCTAATCTTAAATATTGAAAGGTTGAAAAGATTAAACTGATCCCCAAGTAACTTAACATTAGAAACAGCCAAACTACATTCTGCTACTTCCGGAAATAGGAAAGTTTTCATTGAAGCACGTTTTACCAGTATATACTCAATCGTCCGTTCTGCAGAGCAGACACACTTAATGTCTACAGTAGGCCTACTTTGTCGTTAAAGCATTTAACAACACGTGAAAGATTAGTTATATACGATAACACTCATCATTCGAATATCATAACGCGCATAAGATGTAAATATTCACTGCCTTACATTATGGCTTAATTTTCCATCAGCTGGATTTTTCTATATTGCCAGAAACAACTCGTTATGTCTGAATTTTGGCAAGAAAGAGACATCGAAGACAGTATGGCAGTTGTTCGAAACATCGGGAACTCACTGAGGTTTCACGATAGCTCCGCGGTACGTCGTAATGAGCTAAGGGGGGAGAACAGCTGAGGACATTCGAATGAATTAGCAGCGGAATGGCTCCCCCACACTCCAGGAAGCATGGGATGAGCAAAACGAGGGAGTCAAGAGGTTGTGGCTTCGCTCTTTATTTTGAGTTTCAGTGTTCTTGTAGCCTGGCTTGACCCCTTCACCAGCAGCATTTGACCAGTGAAGTTTGGAAAACAGATAAGATTTCCCTGGGTGCAAAATCGAGGTTGTAGGATCCAAATGTGATGCCCATGCTGTTCTATGGCAGCCAAATCTCGCACTCAGAACCAGCAGAAAAGAATCTGGACGCCTTCGATACCGGATGTCTGTGTAGAATCCTGAACATCACATGGGATGATTTTGTCTCAGACGAAGAGGTTGGGGATAGATCCGTCATGTCTGCGTGTCAGCTACCATCTGCAGAGGGCGACTCTGCTAACTGGAGCATTAGTCTACATGGGTTGAGGCATGTCTTCAGACTCTGCTAACTGGAGCATGAATCAACATGGGTTGAGGCATGTCTTCAGGCTCTGCTAACTGGAGCATCAGTCTACATGGGTTGAGGCATGTCTTCAGGCTCTGCTAACTGGAGCATCAGTCTACATGGGTTGAGGCATATCTTCAGGCTTCTCTGTTAACTGGAGCATTAGTCTACATGGGTTGAGGCATATCTTCAGGCTCTGCTAACTGGAGCATCAGTCTACATGAGTTGAGGCATGTCTTCAGGCTTCTCTGTTTATTGGAGCATTAGTCTACATGGGTTGAGGCATATCTTCAGACTCTGCTAACGAGCATCAGTCTACATGAGTTGAGGCATGTCTTCAGGCTCTGCTAACTGGAGCATCAGTCTACATGA
>CM031600.1:95885388-95887888 GCA_018398815.1 Conus ventricosus
CCAAACACTTGTACACTACATATATTACATATATAACAATTAATCCTCAGCAGCTTATGTATGGTAACCATTTTGTTTGGCAGTAGCCGATTCGTCTTCATCAAGTACATATATTTTTCCATTTTATATCGATAGTTCAGCTCCTTCAAAAACATGTTTAGATTAGGCTTTGTTTTGTTATTCTACATTTATAAATGAAATATTTTCCCATTAAAATTATTAGGTCTAGCATATCATCGGTTTTTGTTTTCTCATCCGTACCAAATAATATAATCTCCACATTAAAGGATAATTTTTCACAGTGGGAACAATTAACTTTCAGAGCTCTTTCAAAGTCTTTCCAGAAAACACGGGTAAACTCGCATTCCCATAGGTAATGATTAATGGAATCTTTCTCTGTATTACAAAAGTTACATTTGTCACTATCGATAATTTGCATACTTTTCAGCACGCTATTTGTTACCAAAATTCTGTGGCATATTTTAATTTGAAACCATTTTAATTTTGTTTCTTTAATTTTGCTGATCCTTTTCAGTACCTCTATCCAGTCAATAGGTATATTAAGACGCTGTTCCCACTTAACAAAGGCACTAATGTTAAGAACTTCATTGACTTCCACCATAATATCATAATAAGTACGAGTACCTTTAGTAACGCTACAAATTCTTTGAAGTGCTAAAGTTTTATCTTTACTAATGTTACTGTCTAATTTGAATCTTCTTTTCTTTGCATAAGCTTTGATCGAATGCACGCAACTTATATAATTCAGAAAATTGATCTGAAATCCCATTTTCTCTGACAGTTCGTAAAGGCTTACAAAATTACCATCATCATCAAGTAAATGTTTAACAAGAAATATGTTTTTCTGCATCCATTTCTTGTAAATGAATGTTTTTTCTCCCACTTTAAACTTCTCATTACAGAAAATAGGTTCAGTGGCTAAATCTGTACTTTCGTGTAATTCTACCCGTTTGCAGAACCTTTGATATGATAGAAAAACTCCTTTCCAAAATTTGTTACGAATATTGCTTTCAACAAATCTGTTAGGACCATAGGCGTCAAAATTACTTATTTCGGGACATCTTTTAACTTGTTTTAACTATATATATATATATATATATATATATATATATATATATATATATATATATATATATATATATATATATATATATATTCCATAGGGGGGAGGGGGGCAATAGTAGTTACGAATTGAACGAATTATTTCCCGTGTTTGTTTTTTTAATCTGGATATGAAAACAGGAAATATTGATGTTTATACAAGAGAAACATTTGAATAGGCCATGAAAAGGTTTAACTCGTGGATAGTTGAAACATGAAAACAGAAGCACTGAACCAAACAAGTGCACGCAATAAACACTGAAGTAAAGAGCCTCGACCTCCTCGCCTTCCTCAGGCAGAACAAAAACAAACAAACCAAACAAACCACGGAAATGAACATGTAGTGGGTGAAAAAAGTGCGGGGAATGCGGTCGGGAGGAGGGAGGAGGAGAACAGGAAACGTGGGGTGAAAAGGGACAATGTTGAAATGTAAATCTGAAATCCTTCCATGGGAATCATTGAGTTCCGTATTTTGAACAGAAGCGTTTGTACAATACATGCTGCGTGCATATTTTCCGTTGATTGTTTATTTGTATGTTTGTGTTAGTCGACAAATTACAATAATTTTTAAAAAAAAGCCGGCATGTTATTAATTTTAACGAAAGAAAAAAAATGTATATTTTGCTTAGAACAAAGACAGATACATGGTAGACAAAGGCAGAAAACAAAGACGACGGTAGAAAAAGAAGAAAACGAGAGGCAGAAGAAAAGCGTCAAAGTAGCTGAAAAGAGACGATGACAATTCAATTCTTAAAACCAGTGATATTCATCTCCCCTGGTCTAGACCGGTGCTCCATGCTCCCAATTACGTTTCATCCGGTGAAGTTTTGCCAAACCCCGTTTCGTTCAATTGTGTTTTACCCAGTTCCGTTTCGACCAGTCACATTTCATCCAATCACGTCTTGCCCAATCCTGTTTCACCCGATTCCGTTTCACCCAATCGCGTTTTGTCCAATCCCGTTTCACCCAATGCCGTTTGGCCAAGTCCCGTTTTACCCGATCCGTTTTGCCCGATCCCGTTTCGCCCAATCACGTTTTACCCAATCACGTTTCACCCAATCACATTTTACCCAATCCCGTTTCGCCCAATCACGTTTTACCCAATCCCGTTTCGCCCAATCACGTTTTACCTAATCGAGTTTCGCCCAATCACGTTTTACCCAATTATGTTTGTCCCAATTACGCTTTGCCCAATGTGTCTTCATTCCTACACACCTATCATGTTTCGCCCCAAACCAGATATAATCAAACTATTTGTCATCGTTGAATATGTACAAAATGCGTGCATCAAATGTTCAACAAACAGTTGAAAACATTATTTTTGAATAAACTGTAACAAACAGATTTTAATGATGATGATGATGACGATGATGATCAT
>CM031600.1:95892888-95895388 GCA_018398815.1 Conus ventricosus
GTGTGTGACTAATTACTGAGTGTTTCACTGATTGTTGAGTGTGTGACTAATTACTGAGTGTTTCACTGATTGTTGAGTGTGTGACTAATTACTGAGTGTTTCACTGATTGTTGAGTGTGTGACTGATTACTAAGTGTTTCACTGATTGTTGAGTGTGTGACTAATTACTGAGTATTTCACTGATTGTTGAGTGTGTGACTAATTACTGAGTATTTCACTGATTGTTGAGTGTGTGACTAATTACTGAGTGTTTCACTGATTGCTGATTGTGTGACTGGCTACGAGTGTTTCACTGACTGCTGAGTGTGTGACTGATTACTGAGCGTTTCACTGATTGCTGGAAGTTTAATTGAGTGTTGGGAGTTTAACTGATTTCCGGGAGTTCACCTGATTGCTAGCAGTTTAACTGATTGCTGGGAGCTTCACTGACTGGTGGGAGTTTCACTGACTGGAGGGAGTGTCACTGACTGGAGGGAGTGTCACTGACTGGAGGGAGTGTCACTGACTGGAGGGAGTGTCACTGACTGACTGGAGGGAGTGTCACTGACTGGAGGGAGTGTCACTGACTGGAGGGAGTGTCACTGACTGGAGGGAGTGTCACTGATTGCTGGGAGTTTCACTGACTGGAGGGAGTTTCACTGACTGGTGGGAGTGTCACTGACTGGAGGGAGTGTCACTGACTGGAGGGAGTGTCACTGACTGGAGGGAGTGTCACTGACTGGTGGGAGTTTCAGTGATTGCGGGGAGTTTCACTGACTGGAGGAGTTTCACTGACTGGAGGGAGTTTCACTGACTGGAGGGAGTTTCACTGATTACTGGGAGTTTCAGTGATTGCGGGGAGTTTCACTGACTGGAGGGAGTGTCACTGACTGCTGGGAGTTTCACTGACTGGAGGGAGTTTCACTGACTGGAGGGAGTTTCACTGACTGGAGGGAGTGTCACTGACTGGAGGGAGTTTCACTGATTGCTGGGAGTTTCAGTGATTGCGGGGAGTTTCACTGACTGGAGGGAGTTTCACTGACTGGAGGGAGTGTCACTGATTGCTGGGAGTTTCAGTGATTGCGGGAGTGTCACTGACTGGAGGGAGTTTCACTGACTGGAGGGAGTTTCACTGACTGGAGGAGTTTCACTGATTGCTGGGAGTTTCAGTGATTGCGGGGTGTTTCACTGACTGGTGGGAGTTTCAGTGATTGGTGGGAGTGTCACTGATTGCTGGGAGTTTCATTGATTGCTGGGAGTTTCACTGATTGCTGGGAGTTTCGCTGATTGCTGGGAGTGTCACTGACTGGTGGGAGTGTCACTGATTGCTGGGAGCCTCACTGACTGTGGGAGTTTCACTGATTGTTGGGAGTTTCACTGATTGTTGGGAGTTTCACTGATTGCTTGGAGTTTCACTGATTGCTGAGAGTTTCGCTGATTGCTGGAGTGTCACTGACTGGTGGGAGTGTCACTGATTGCTGGGAGCCTCACTGACTGGTGGGAGTTTCACTGATTGTTGGGAGTTTCACTGATTGCTGGAGTGTCACTGACTGGTGGGAGTGTCACTGATTGCTGGGAGCCTCATTGACTGGTGGTAGTGTCACTGATTGCTGGGAGTTTCACTGATTGCTGGGAGTGTCACTGACTGGTGGGAATGTCACTGATTGCTGGGAGCCTCACTGACTGGTGGGAGTTTCACTGATTGGTGGGAGTTTCACTGATTGCTGAGAGATTAACCGTTTGCTTGGATTTTAACTGACTGCTGGAGTTAAATCGATTGCTGTGGGATTAACTGATCATGCTTCGTTAAGATAGAGTAAGCCAAGGAAACGTTGAACTGGAAAAAAGCTAAGCGTGCGTTCACTTGAAATGAGCTACGTGTGCTTTAAACTGGAATAAGCCAAATATGTGCAAAGTTGGAGTATGCCCAATGTGCGTCAAGCTGGAATCAGATAAGTGTGTGAACTGGATTAAGCTGTACGTGCATAAAGCTGGGATAAGCTACTAAAATTCTTTAATCTTGAATAAGCTGAATATGTATTGAACTGCAATAAGCTAAATGCGTATGAAGCTGGAATGCACTAAAGAGTTCATTATGCTGAAGTAAACTAAATGATACACATGAAGGCGGGACAAGCCAAATGTGCATTAAGCTGATACAAACTATGTGTGAATTAAGCTGAAATGCGCGAAGTGTACATTTAGCTGGAATAAGCTAGGTGTGCATTAACCAAGGAAGCGCTTAGAGCTTGCTCTTTAACAAAGGATGGGCGCTCCGTAAGTGCTCTCAATTACATTGATAACAAAGCAAATGATCGTGATAATAAAGAGCATATTAAGAAGTAAACTAAGAGAGCCATGATATGAAATAAGCTAAAATATAAAAAAGCATTTAATCAGAACAAACTAAGAGTGTTTTAACCGGGAGAAAAATGCAGCAGTTTTGACAGAGCTGACAGATGCTGATCGGTTGTTTCATTCATATGTTTTTGTGGTTCCAGAGAACTGGAAAGATCCGGCT
>CM031600.1:95900388-95902213 GCA_018398815.1 Conus ventricosus
CGGTTCCTAAAGACACTGTCACTGCCTGCAAGACAATGCTGTATACGTCACCCCTCCTCAATTTTTCTTTAGCCAGGAGGCTCATATAATTAATGGGGAGGAAGAAGAGGACGAGGGTGTCGAATATCATGTAGAGGGTTGATGTGAATTGCGGAAAGAGAGGAAAGGGGGGGGGGAGGAGGATGGGGGGGGGGGGGGGGGGGGGGGGGCTGGAAGACTCTTCACCGTATGCATAAATTCTGCCCTTTCTTAGCGGTGTACATACAGACACATTGTTGTGACAGCAGGCCGCAAAGCACGGCGGTACGCACCGGCCTGCAGTTAAAGCACACGTGAACTTGCCTACCCAGCTTACATTACATTAGACTTCAAGTGTGTCCAAGTGTGAACACTTTCCAAATTAGAGTAGTTAGCCTTCATGAATGAGTCAAACGGCATCATTGATGGAGTACCGCGAGCTCGAGAAGCTAGCCAGCGCCCGCTCATCCTGCTAGCGCGGCACACGCTATGTGCTTGGCTCAGCTGCTAATGCTGCCAGAATTCAATGGCAAAGCTAGCCGGCTTGTTATTCCCTAACTTAAGGCTGTGTCAGAGATCAACTGACATAGGCTAGAACACCAAGGCTACATCAAAATGTTGTCATACTCTGCATAGTTATGCGGGGGTTGTCTTCAGTTGTGACAAGCTCCTAGCATAACATTATCAGTTTCCGAAATCCCCCGAAGTCGGAGTGTGGCTGCCCATGTGTCGGGGTAATCAAAAACAGTCACACACGTAATGTTCTCATCCCCAGCTGATAGATTTGTACCTTAGTGTTCAAGTACTTCGGCTGTTTGGATGATCCCTGGAGTCTTTTAGCCAGGGTACAACAACAACAACAACAACAACAACAACAACAACAACAACAACAACATTCCCTCAACCATGCTTCCAGGTCCCCCCCTCTCTCTCTCTCTCTCTCTCTCTCTCTCTCTCTCTCTCTCTCTCTCTCTCTTAAACTATATCCTCACTCTCCTTCGTCCCGTGTTCCTCTTGGACCATCACTCCTGTGGCCAATAGAGTCTTCGGTGGTGCCATGAAGGGAGACAGACGGAAAGAGACAGGTGGGTGTGAGGGGATGGGGGGAGGGGGTGATGCAGTGGAGGGAATGGGGGGGGGGGTGATGGACCAGGTGAAACCGGGTTAAAATGCTAGTAGATGCCATAAATGACAGGGGGGATCACATGGATGGCACACCAGTGAGGGAACATAGAGATACCAGACTCCAGTTCACCGCTTCAGCTGCTAGATCTGTTGTACTCCCAGTTCTTATAGAACAGGGAGTACTTTAGAATGGGAACGAAGAAATGTTCTCTCTGTGTGTGTGTGTGTGTGTGTGTGTGTGTGTGTGTGTGTGTGTGTGTGTGTGTGTGTGTGTGTGTGTGTGTGTGTCTGTCTGTCTGTCTGTCTGTCTGTCCGTCCGTGGTCAAAATGTGTTCCACTCGCTCCAGACAAAACTACTGGGCCGATCTTTCTGAAAATTTGTAGGTATGTTCATTATGGGTCACGGATGATACCCGATGTTTTATTTTACCATAACGTTTTTCTCCTTTATGGAATATCTCTGAAAGTACTTGGTCGATCTTTCTGAAAATTTATAGGTATTTTCATTATGGGTCACGAATGATTGCCGATGTTTACCAGAATAGCCGTTACTAACGGCTATAACGGCCCAAAACGGTTGTTGTTCCTCTTTATGGAATATCGCACGCTTATTCAAGATAAATTGGGAGTACTTTTATATGCTTTGCATCTTGTTTTTCACTCCCCTTTGTCCAGCCGCGCC
>CM031600.1:95902313-95907313 GCA_018398815.1 Conus ventricosus
CAGTCTTCAGGTGACGCCATTGATTTAGCCCTTTGCGATCCTGCTGAGCTGTGAGCTAGATGAACTGGATTGAACTCAATCTCCCAGCCACCGCCCTCGCCCTTCACCACCATTCCCGTTTCGTCAGAGCTGGGTGGGGTGCCGGTCTGTCAGATCAGACTAGACTTTCATTTGAAGACTTTCTAGGCTGGTTTTTTTTTATGTAATTCATACATTGCATGCTGTGGATATATGGAATATAATGGACATATACATATGGATGTTTAGAGGTATGGATATGTTGGATATATGCATTATGGATATCTGGATATAATGGGTATGTTTGATATATGAATACATTAAACGTATAGAATAAAATGGATGTGGATATATTGGATGAAACGGAAATGGACACGTTAGACGTGGATAGACAAAAATGACCTATGGGTGCATAAATGTATTGTATATAATGGATGTATTGAATGCGGGGTTTTATATCTTTCACATTATTGGGTATACTGGATAGATTGATATAACGGAAATGTTGGATATATGGATTAATGTATTGGATATTTTGGAGAGATTGGATATAACGGAAATGTTGGATATATGGATATAGATTATTGGATATTTTGGAGAGATTGGATATAACGGAAATGTTGGATATATGACATAGATGTATTGGATATTTGGAGAGATTGGATATAACGGAAATGTTGGATATATGGATATAGATTATTGGATATTTTGGAGAGATTGGATATAACGGAAATGTTGGATATATGGACATAGATGTATTGGATATTTTGGAGAGATCGCAGCACGGACACAGACCAGCGCTGGACCAATGGCTGATGCTCGCGCTAGGGAGGCGAGAGATTCTGAGGTCTGAAATTCCAGACAGGTTCGGGGATGGGGAGGAAAAGGCTCAAGGGGTTTTCCCCTTCTCTCCAATAAACACCAGAGCGTGGTTAGCCTGGTGGTTGAGAACGTTAAAACTCTTGCTCCGGGGGACGGGGTTCGATTCTCATTCGAGACTTGCTGGACTGGAAGAGGTTTTCTCTTTGAAGTGAACCTCAGTGCGGATTTCAGTGCCCGTCCGGTCCCTTGGACGATCGGATGACACTGACCACCTAGACCATACGCATGAACTCACGCTTTAAACGATCTTGCAGCTACGTTAGACCCCTCTCAATTTTCGAAGAAGAACAGGCCGTCGTAAACCGGTGGGATGGTTAACATAAAAGTACAACACACGCACCCTGGTGTCGCGTTAAAGTGTCATGCCCGAAGATAAGTTGTGGCTGTCTTAACACTGGGATTAAAATCGTTGTCGACGTAAACATTTCAGAAGTGGTGAATCTCGAAGTTCTAGCTAAGGAAAGGAGAGGAGAGAGAGAGAGAGAGAGAGAGAGAGAGAGAGAGAGAGAGAGAGAGAGAGAGAGAGAGAGAGAAGAGAGAGAAAGGTGGAGAAGAAGGGGTGGGAGAGAAAGAGATGGGGGGAGAGAGGCGGAGAGCGGCACAGGGGGGGAGGGGTTGGAGAAGGGGGGGGAAGAAGGGGAAGAGAGGGAGAGAGAGAAAGGGGGAGGGAGGAATAGAGGGAGGGAGAGAAGTGGGAGAGAAAAGACAGAGGGGAAGAGAGGGGAGGGGAGAAGGAGGGGTGAGAGAGAGGGAGGAGAGAGGTAAGGAAGAGAGACAAAGGAGAGAAAAAGAAAAAG
The DNA here is from genome assembly GCA_018398815.1 of Conus ventricosus. NCBI lineage: Eukaryota > Metazoa > Mollusca > Gastropoda > Neogastropoda > Conidae > Conus > Conus ventricosus. The sequence continues at coordinate 95,904,011 of CM031600.1, forward strand.
AAAAAAAATTTTTTTTGGGGTGGGGGCAAAAAGATCGAAAAAGAAGGGAGGAAGAAGGGGGAGAGAGAGGGGAGAAGGGAGAGACAGGTTCAGCGAGAGAAGAAAGAGAGAGAGCAAGGGGTGGGGGGGGGGGGGGGGGGGGGGTGGGGAAGAGGAGGAGACCGGAAGGGAGAGAGAAAGACAAAGAGAGAGAGGGAGAGACACACACATGCACACACTTACGCACGCACAAATAACACACACGCGCGCACGCACTCAAATACATAGTGCACTGCGCACGCACACACACACACACACACACACACACATATATATATATATGAAAAAACATGAGATGCATTGTGGTGGAAAAGGTCCACAGCCTGAACAAAACCGCAAGACAAGAAAGAAGATTTCTGGAAGAATAAACTAAAGACAGTTTATCCTTTGGGACTCAACGGCCTTGATTCCGATGGACACTGATTGGCAGAGTGGAGACGGGGGGGAGTCTTGGGTTAACGTATGGGGAGGGTGGGGCATGATGTGGTTGGGTGGAATTCTTTATGTGACCTGCACGTGTGTGTATATGTGTGTTTGTGTAAATAATGTTATGGAATGGTCCCTGTGGCAGAGGGACTTGGTTCTCTGGCGGTCTCGGGCAGAGAGACACGTACATGTGTGTGTGTGTGTGTGTGTGTGTGTGTGTGTTGTTGTGTTGTGTGTGTGTGTGTGTGTGTGTGTGTGTGTGTGTGTGTGTATGTTGTGTGTGTGTGTGCACGTAAGTGGTGTGTATGAGTGTGTACGTGTATTATTATGTGCTGGTTATTTTATTATTTTTTTTTTTCCCCAACTTCATCTCTTAATCTCAATTTTTTTCTTTTAAATAGCAGAAACACTGACGTCATAGCGATGACAACTATGTTCAAATGCGTCAATACTTATGACGTTCTTACCTTGTCAATAAACAAGCCCCAGAAGAAGGCCGCATGGCCGAAAATTTGGTAAAATATTAAGACATTAAGTGCGTTGTGGGTTTTCCCTTTTAAATGTATTTTTATATATATATATATATATATATATATATATATATATATAATATATAAAATATATTTAAAATATAGCATGTGTGTGTGTGTGCACGCGGCGCACGTGCACCTATGTATTTGAGTGCAGAGCTGACCACTCAGACTGTTCCCCTATCTTTTTATCTCCCTTGCATCCTTGAATGAATCCTCAAGCAAGGCTCAAAGATTGTCCCCTGCATTTTATACTGTTTGAATAATGCTCTTAGTTTTTCAGCAACTTTTTTCCTCTCCACACTTTCGTTTTGTTCCATTTACTACCCTTCGCTGGCTGCTTGTGGGGTGCTGTTGGATTCTTTTTTGAACCCTTGGTGGTGAGAACACCACAGAATTATGGACTGTGGTGTGTCTCTATTTGACACCAAGAGCACAGACACAATCAGCCGTGTCTCCCTGATGAGTCCGATCCAGCGGACGAAAGGCCCAGGAGCAGGGAATACAAATAAATGTGCTTTTGAGAGGGATTACGATGGTTCCCTCAGGCAGCTCGTGAAGGGCTTCCATATGTATATATATTTCCCCATTTTCTTCATCTTCAATTACGTTGTTTTATTTTATTATTTATTTTTTTTAAGTTCAAATCTTTGCCAAGTCATTACTATAACGACTGAAGAATTGTTAACCTGCACTTGTTTTCCCCCACTACTTAATTGTTCAGCATTCTATTGTTTGGTTAATCAGTGGGAGATTGCATCTCTTAGGAGATCCAAGTAAAGGTTGTTCTGTACAATTCTTAGCTACTCACAATGCTTGGGTTATTGAACAGCAGAGCTGACCACTCAGACTGTTCCATATCCTTTTATCATCCTTGAATGAATCCTCAAGCATGGGCTCAAAGATTGTCCCCTACATTTTATACTGTTTGAATAATGCTCTTAGTTTTTCAGCAACTTTTTTTCCTCTCCACACTTTCGTTTTGTTCCATTTACTACCCCTTCGCTGGCTGCTTTGGGGGTGCTTGTTGGATTCTTTTTTTGAACCCTTGGTGGTGAGAACACCACAGAATTATGGACTGTGGTGTGTCTCTATTTGACACCAAGAGCACAGACACAATCAGCCGTGTCTCCCTGATGAGTCCGATCCAGCGGACGAAAGGCCTAGGAGCAGGCAATACAAATAAATGTGCCTTTGAGAGGGATTACGATGGTTCCCTCAGGCAGCTCGTGAAGGGCTTCTCATACGTATAATATATTTCCCCATTTTCTTCATCTTCAATTACGTTATTTTATTTTATTTTATTTTTTTAAGTTCAAATCTTTGCCAAGTCATTACTATAACGACTGAAGAATTGTTAACCTGCACTTGTTTTCCCCCCACTACTTAATTGTTCAGCATTATATATATACACATGGAAAAAAGTTAAGCAACCCTCACATTTATCGCTAAGGACGAGATATAATACTATTTAAATGAAAGCAACACTCGAGTAAATCCAAATGGTCTTTATTCCATGAAAGTATGACACTGTCCCATTACCGAAACAATAGAAATATGGTTCAGTATTTGATAATTCAACTGCAAAATGGTGAACCAAGATGTGCACTATTTTGAACAAAAACATGGCATGGTTAAGTTTGAAAATAACAATTTCATCCAGTTGATGCCGAAATTAATTTTGGTAGGAAAACAACAATGAAAGTGTCCAGATTGCATACCAGCAAACAAAAATCAATACCGGGTGTATCCTCCCTGTACATTGATGACTGCCTGAATCCTTTGTCTCATCCCTCCAGTGAGTCGTCTGATCTGCTGAAAGGTGATCTGCTGCCACTCCCGATGCAATGCTGCTTCCAGTTCCTGGAGATTTTGCAGAGGAGGGTCCAGTGTCTGTATTCGACGGCCAAGCAAGTCCCATAGATGCTCCAGCGGATTGAGGTCCGGACTCATGGCAGGCCATGGTAATGTTGTCACCGCCTCTTGCTGGAGGTATGCTGTGACTGCTCTTGAACGATGAGGCCGGGCATTGTCATCCATGAACACAGGTCTTGTGGCTAGTGGGTGGTCGTCAAAATGAGGCACAACAGCTGGCTGCAGTACCTCCCGGATGTAGCGATCTCCTGTCAAGTTGCCACGAATGGTCACCAGGTCCATCTTGCAGTCGTGTGAGATGCATCCCCACACCATGACGGAGCCTCCGCCGAAAGGTACAGTTTGTTTGATGTTCCTTGCAGCATAGGCTGTTTGGGGATGCCTCCATACTCTCGCTCTGCCATCTGTAACATGCAGTAAGAAGCGGCTTTCA
>CM031600.1:95914813-95917301 GCA_018398815.1 Conus ventricosus
ATTAGTTATACGAATCATGCATATCTTTCCAGCGTTTGTGTGTTTTCTGTTATATACATCGACTCTTAAACGATGTCCAGGCTCTTACTTACTTAGGTCCATAGCTCAAGGGTGAGCATAGGCCATCGACAACACTCCGCCATCGCACTCCGGTTCTGGGCTGCTCGCTGAATGCCTGTCCAGTTGGTCCCCTGCCTCTTTATCTCTGCCTCAGTGTCTCGCCTCCAGCTGCTGCGAGGTCGGCCTCTCTTCCTTTCTCCCTGCGGGTTCCGTGTCAGGGCTTGGGGTGTGGTGCGGGAAATGCTGCTTCCTGAGAGTGTGTCCAGTCCAGCCCCACTTTCTCCACAGAATCTGCTTGGCCACTGGTTCCTGTCCTGCTTGCTTCCGTAGATCTTCATTGTTGATTTTTTTTCTGACCATCTGATTTTGAAGATGTGCCTCAGACAGGTGTTGATGAAGGTCTGAATTTTTTTGCTGTGTTTGCCTTGGTCATTCTCCAAGTCTCGCAGCCGTAGAGCAGAACCGACTTCACGTTTGAATTGAAGATACGCAATTTACGTCCGGGCTCGGTAGTGGAAAAAAGACAGGGGAGGCGGTGTGGCCAAAGTATATTCGAACAGACATCGCTGAAGTCTACAGAAGTGACTCAGCAACAGGGATAGGGGGGGGGGGGGGGTGAGGGGGGGTGCTCTTTGGCTGGGTGACAATACGACTGTCTGTCATGAGCGTTTCCTCATGGGCTGCTGGCAAAGGTGGTGGAGGAGAATGATATGTGATGATTCAGAAGGTTCATTTGTGAGGGGGGGGGGGGGGGGAAGCGCGCGCGCGCGTGTACGTGTGAGAGAGAGAAACGAAACGAAATGAAAATTTATTTAAACAGGGTAATGAGATAAGCAATATACATGCTTTTTTCCACCCAGCCCTGGGGAGAGAGAGAGAGAGAGAGAGAGAGAGAGAGGAGAGAGAGAGAGAGAGAGAGAGAGAGGAGAGAGAGAGAGAGAGAGAGAGAGAGAGAGAGAGAGAAAAGACAGACAGACAGAGAGAGGCTGGTAAAGTTTTCTCATGGGAAATAACACGTTCAAATTCAGCAACGCACAAAATTGGAATTAAACGTAAGGAAAGCAATCAGAAATGCTTCTGTCCAACTAATAGAAAATGCTCAAGGGTGTTCAATGACTTATTGATACATACACTGCAATTTCAAACGCAAGGGGGCCCAGGCTATGAACTGCAGGATCGGATGAAGGCTTAGAACGAGTTGCACGCTCTGTGTGAAACTTACCTGTACTCGAACGAGCAGAGCGCTGCGTTTAAAAGTGGTCCTACGACAAATTCATTTCCATCATGAGACACAAGGGCCTGTTAAAGATGAGATCTCTTCGTTTGAGCATGAACACCTAAGCAGACAGTCTTTGTGATCGTTCGTTTGCTTTTCACTATTTCAGATAATTGAGTCACGTTTAATTAATCCAACGATTGCAAATCCTCGATTCCGCTAAGGGAGGAGTCGGGGGTGGGTGGGGTGGGGTGGGGGGACTGTTAGATAATGCTCCCTTAAAACTGTTGAAGCTTGCGCTAGTTGTTTTCTTCGAGTGTGCACACACAATTTAGAAGTAACTGTATATCCAGTATGGTGGTCATATTCATAGTAAGTACTGTAAATAAACACAGTTTTGGACAAAGATTGCTGAAACTCAGTTTCACCGTCTGTTGGGGGAAAATAAGTTTGACTGAACACACATTTACACACGACGATTTGACTTGTCAGTTCGCGATGGCGTAAGAAAATGCAGTGTATGTATCAGTATTTCTTCGATCATCATCCAACAGGTTTTATCAATGTCACGGACGTAAATACTTTGGTTTGGAAGACAATTCATTTCTTCCAAACCTGATGTAAAGTGGAGTGTGGCCAGTGACATCTTCACTACATTGGCCGGGTGTTGACCAGTTTGTTTATTCGTGTCATCCTGGGTGCGCTACGTCCGTGCGTTTTGCTCCCATCCTCCAATATTTCTCTTCTTTTTATTTTTGTTAAAGCTTTCTTTTTCTGTTCTTTTATCGTTTTCCACGTGGTTCATCAGCTGATGTCAGGTGACACAGCTGAGCTGTTTGTTACTGATTGCCATCTTGGTTAGGCGAGTGGTGTGGCACTCGCTTACGAACTTTGGAGTCGAGAGATCTCTATCTCTGCCAGCTGGAGCCATCCTGTTTGAATCCACTTCGACGTGGGTTGCGTGGAACTGTCTTTCACCCTTCGTGGGAAGGAAAGAATTCCACTTGCCACCTCTGGGATCCCTATCCCTGCCAGCTGGAAGAAGCACCTTAGGTCATCCCTGACCTGGAGTCCACTTCATTTGGGGACCGTCACGGTTTCGGCTGCCATCCTTCATCGGATTGGGGAGCGGACCGTTTTCTTACCTCGCCCACCCGCCATTTTGGGCGGGAAAAAAATATGGCATTTTGGGGGTTTCCGTTTCAGTCGGTT
>CM031600.1:95917401-95919901 GCA_018398815.1 Conus ventricosus
AAATTAAGGCCCGGACAGGGCCCAAACCCACCTCTGTTTTTGGGCCCGGACCAACCCCCCAAAATTTTTAATTTAAAAGGCCCCGGAAGGCCACAACCCCTCTGTTGGGGGTTTCGGACAGCCAAAATTTTTAAAAAAGGGAACCCCCCCCGGGGGACCAAAGGCCAACCCAACCCCTCTTTTGGTCGGACAGCTTTAAGGGAGGGGACGGCCCACAACCCCTGTTGTGTGGACAGCTTAAGGCCGGACAGGCCACAACACCTCTGTTGTGTCGGAAGAAATTAAGGGAAAACCGGACAGCCCAAACCCCTCTGTTGTGTCGGACAGCTTAAGGGGGCCCGGGACGGCCAAACACCTCGTTGTGTCGGCACCCTTAAGGGGGGGACGGGCCCACAAACCTTTTGTTGTGTCGGACAGCATTAAGGACCCGGACGGGCCCAAAAACACCTCTGTTGTGTCGGACAGCATTAAGGACCGGACAGGCCACAACACCTCTGTTGTGTGGGGACAGCATTAAGGACCGGACAGGCCCAACACCTCAGTTGTGTCGGACAGCATTAAGGACCGGACAGGCCACAACACCCTCTGTTGTGTCGGACAGCATTAAGGACCGGACAGGCCACAACACCTCTGTTGTGTCGGACAGCATTAAGGACCGACAGGCCACAACACCTCTGTTGTGTCGACAGAAGGACCGAACCACAAACACCCTGTTGTTCGGACAGCATTAGGACCGACAGGCCAAACACCTCTTTGTTCGATGAAGGAAGACAAGAGCTGTGGAGTTCTAGGTGGCAGACTGACCCAATGACGTCATCGGAACTGGAGTGATTTGGTGAGGGAAAAGCGGTGTTAGCCGCGGGGGTTCAGGGTCGAGCGTGACTCATTCTTGGAGATAGTCAGCGAAACGACAGATTAGTCCAGTGTGAGTCATGGGTGGAGCACACTCCCTTATCTTTCAGATGGTCAGTGAGCGACCCAAACACAGCGTGAAAGTAAAGGCCATTTTTGTGTCATGGAGGTTGTAGGCTTCAAGTCAGTGTGTGAGCTGTATTCCTCTAAGGTGTCGTCGGACTCTTTTTGACGGATCGTTGAGGTTCAAGTCAGTGTGCGAGCTGTATTCCTCTAAGGGGGTCGTCGGACTCTTTTTGACGGATCGTTGAGGTGTTAAAAAATGTTGACTTGCTGCTTGGTCTGTTTTTAGTGATGAACAGTGGAGTGCGTGACGATTCCGCCGTGATTGATAGGTAACCCGTTCACTTCACGGTATGTACAGTGGAGTGTGTGACGATTCCGCCGTGTTTGATAGGTAACCCGTTCACTTCACGGTAATGTACAATGGAGTGTGTGACGATTCCGCCGTGATTGATAGGTAACCCGTTCATTTCACGGTAATGTAATGGTGTTGTATGTGGACGATACTCTTTTGATGGACCTGTCGCCTCTTCTCAGAAATCAACAGTGGAGTGCATAAAGGCAACCATTGTGATTGAGATGTTACCTGCTCGAGCTCTGTTCACAGCAGTAGACTTTGAACTGAACAGAGACACCATCATGTCTCACCAGCAGTCTACCCACTTCACAGCAGTAAACAGTGGAACATGTAGAGACACCATCATGATTCAAACGTTATCTGAACAGTTCACAGCAATCGATTGTGGACTATGTAAGGAACATCATGACCGACCCAATAAGTCTGTTATCTTCACAGTTAGTTTACAGTAGAACACGTAAAGATGCCATCGTGAGAGACATGTAACCTACTCTCTTCACAACAAGTAAAGCTGAACATGTCATGGTCCCATCAAGATGTTCAGGAATTTTTGCTTCGTTTGTTGGTGCTTCTCTCCCCACCCCCGTGCCACCCCCCCCCCCCCACCCACCCCCGAGAAATGTATGAATAGACAGGGTGAGATAGACAAGGTGTGTGTGTCTGTCGGTGTTGTGTGTGTGTTGTGGCGAGGGGAAGGGTAGAGGGGGAGGGATGTGTGATGACGTTTAGAACTGGAGGAAATCGTGCGATTTCTCGTTATCGCGGGAAGATAACCGATGCGCGAGTAAACTGAACTTCTTGCTCTACTTTACTAGTTTGTGTAGAGTGCTGCGGTGTGGCCTCTTTGTCTCTTTTATGCAGGTGACCTGGCCAAATAACGTGGATTGATTGATGTGTGTGCGTGTGGGGTGCGTGCGTGCATACGTGTGTGCGTGCGCGCCCCCAATTATGCCCCTTGTGGTCGGCATGTGTTCTCTAATATGACCCTTCGCGGCTGTTAGACAGGTTAAATTAAACTGAAACGGGGAAAAAAAATATAAGTGTACTAGGAGGGAGAAAGAAGGGCGGAAGGAGGGGGTACCGGGAGGGTAGGGTAGATTGGGGGCGGGGGGGGGGGGGTGAGGAGGAAAGAGGTGGAGGGAGATGACAAGTTCGTGTGTGTTTGTATCTGTATGTGTGTGTGTGTGTGTGTGTGTGTGTGTGTGTGTGTGTGTGGGGTGTGCGTGC
>CM031600.1:95922401-95927401 GCA_018398815.1 Conus ventricosus
TTTTTTTTTTTTGGGGGGTTTTCCCCCTTCCCCCCCCCCCCCCCAAAAAAAAAAAAAGGGATTTTTTTCCCCCCCCCCCCCCCCCCCCCAAAAAAAAAAAAAAAAGGGGGGGGGGGGTTTTTTAAAAAATTTTGGGGGGGAAAAATTTTTTTTTTTGGGGGTTTTTCCTTCCGGGGGGGGGGGGGGGGGGGGGGGGGGGGGGGGGGGGGGGGGGGGGGGGGGGGGGGGGGGAAATTTGGGGGGTTGGGGGGGGGGGGGGGGGGGGGGGGGGGGGGTTTTTTTTTTTTTGGGGAAAAAAATTTTTTTTTGGGGGGGCCCCGGGGGGGGGGGGGGGGGGGGGGGGGTTTTTTAAAAAAAAATTTTTGGGGAAAAAAAAATTTTTTTTTAAAAGGGGGGTTTTTTTTTTTTCCCTTTTTTTTCCCTTTTTTTTTTTCCCCCCCCCCGGGGGGGGTTTGGGGAACAAAAAAAAGGGGGTTTTTTTTTTGGGGGAATTTTAAAAAAAAAAGGGAAAAACCCCCGGGGGGGGAAACCCTTTTTTCCCCCCCCTTTTTTTTTTTTTTTTTTGGGGAAAAAAGGGGGGGGAAACCTTTTTGGGGCCCAAAAAAAACCCCCCCGGGATTTTTTTCCCCCCCAAAAGGGTTTTTGGGGGGGGTTTAGGAGAAAAACCCTTGGTTGGGGTTTTTGGGGGGCCCCCGGGGGGTTTTTTTTTTTTTTTTTTTTCCCCCCGGGGGGGTTTTTTTTTTTTTTTAAAACCCCCTTTTTTTTTTCCCCCAAAAAAAAAAAAAACCCACACACCCACCCCACCCCACACACACACCCACACACACAAACACAAAACACACAAAACCCCTCAAAAAAAAAAAAGGGGCCCTTGGGAAAATTTTGGGAAAAAAAAAATTTTTAAAAAAAAATTTTTCCCCCAAAAAAACCCCCTTTTTTTTTTTAAAAAAATTTTTAAAAAAAAAATTTTTTTTTTTGGGGGGGAATTGTTTTTTAAAAAAAGGGGGGCCCTTAAAAAAAATTTTGGTTTTTTGGGGGTTTGGTTCCCCAAAAGGGGGGGCCCCAAAAACAAAAAAAAGGGGGGGGAAAAAACCCCCCCCAAAAAAAAAACCCCCCCGGGGGAAAAAAAAAGGGTTCCTTTAAAAAAATTTTTTTTTTTAAAAAAATTTTTTTTTCCCAAAAGACCTGTATCATTAGTGTTATTTGTCCCCCCGGGAAAGACGAAAAAAATGGAGAAGAGAAAAAAAGAGGGGAAGACGAGGGGAGCTGTAAATTGTGTATGGTTGACCAAAGGGGGAAATAAAAAATGGCGGAAGGGGGGGGGGACAAGTAAGGGCTTTAAAGGAAGGGAAAAAAAAACACTCGCGGAAAAAAAGGAAAAAGAGCGCGGTCGGAAAAAAAATATTTTTCTAGGCTCCGGATCCTCGGCTCTTTTGCGAAGTCTTGGAAAAAATGATTTTCGTCTGTTTATTACTAGGTTCCAAAGGATCAATCGTCGCTCTTTAGCGAAAGGGCTTGGAAAAAAAAAGTTTGGGCTGTATATTAATAGGGTTTCCGGTTTACTGGTTGCTTTTTGGAAATCTTGGGCTACCTGCATCTCACCCACTCCATCTGTCTCCCCCTTCCTTTCTCCCGTTTGCCTCCGTCTTTTTGTGGCCCCCTCCCTTCCCCAAACCCCCCCGTCACGCCAAAAAGAGGGTTAAAAAAAGCAAGTAGGCTTGAAAAGGGCGTTTCTATAAAGAGCTTGTTTGAGCTTGAGAGGGGGCTTTTTTACTTTCAACGCCTGCTGTTTTTTGTTTTAGGTAATTTCCCCGGGGGCGTTCCCGGTGTCGGTTTTTTGACCGAGCCAGAGCATTCTGGGGGTGTCTTTTTGGCGGTTATATGGCGGCTTTTACTGTCGCAGCAGCTTGGGATGTGGCATGCAATGCGAGAATAGGGTCTGGACGTCTCCGAACAAACAATGCGAGCAAGCGAGATACTGTTTGACATTGTTATTTCTAATGGGATCTTTGTGAAATTGTCAAGGAATCAGCGCATATGTAAGACTGCCAAGAAGAAGTCCAGTTATTCGTAGTGACAGGTTGATTGCACTCAGCATTGACTGCGGTTTCAGTTGAAAATAAAACAAGCCGAACTTGTTCTCGTAACATGGGGAGTTCATCATTCGAAGGGCCGTAACTTGCCAACCGCACGTGTCTGTGGAAGAATACAGCGGCGTTGCACGCTTGTATCTCAGTATATGTTGTGATCGTCCCGGTCCTGTCAGCTCCCAGGCAGTCCATGAATGGGGGTACTGATTTGAGTCGGAGGCGAATGTTTGAAATATAGAGTTAACATCGGTAGTTTGTTTTGTGTGTGTGTGTGTGTGGGTGTGTGTGCGCGTGTGTGTTTTCCCCCCTGATTTCTGCTACTTTCATTCAGTGCTTGCTTAGTGAGTGCTTACTGGGTAGAGACTGATCTTTATCATGACTTCTACATTGTTAAGTGCTCGGAGTAGAGATTGTTCCTTTTTTTCACTTCTACTGTGTTAAGCGCTTTTTGAATCAAGATTGATTTTTTTTTTCCTGACTTCTGTTGTGTTAGGTGCGTACTGAGAACAGAGTGATCCCCCCCCCCCCCCCTCCCGACTTCTACTGTGTTAAGTGCTTGCAGTATAGGGAGTGATTTTTTGTTTTAACTTCTGTTCTATAGTATTAAGTGCTTGTTGAGTAAAGAGTGATTTTTTTTAGTCCTGACTTTACTGCGCAATGTGTTCACGGAGTATCAGAGATCAATCCTCATATTGTTTCTGTATTCTGTTACGTTGAACGCTTACTGATCAGAGATCAGAGATCTTATTTTGTCTGATTTCTGTTACGTCAAGTGCTTAATGAGTAAAAGACAGGTTTCTTTTTCCCTGACGTTTATTATGTCACCTACAGAGCTTTCAAAGAAGTCCTTTTTCCCTCTAATTTCTACTAGATTAAGCGCCTACCACTATAGATTTTGTTGTTGTACATCTACAAGGAAAAGTGCTTATTGAGCAGAGGTCCCCAGTACTAGCTGGTGATTACGTCAGTGAGGACCCTGTGGACTTCACAGTACTAGCCAGTGAGGTCCTCACTGTGGACTCCACAGTACTAGCCAGTGAGGTCCTCATTGTGGACTTCACAGTACTAGCCAGTGAGGTCCTCACTGTGGACTTCACAGTACTAGCCAGTGAGGTCCTCACTGTGGACTTAACAGTACTAGCCGCAGAGCTTACTTAGAGCGCGGGATTTATACAATCCCCGAAAATCTGTTCCTTCCCGCAATTATCGAGTCTTAACGTGGGCAGACTCCCCCCACAGTTGCAGGACTGCCCGCCCTGTTCACTGATCGTTGCGGGCGCTCGTTTGTCGTCTGCTTGAAAAACTGAACTAGAACTGAGCAGGAGCGAACGATTTCTTAATATTTCATTGGCTGTTAGTGCAAATCGACCAATCGGCGGCGTTCATCTCCTCCTTCTCGATCACCGACGAGAAGTTGCGAGAGTTTAAGACGCCATATTGGATATTTTCCAAAATGAAGCGTGCACCACCCTATTTGACTTCGACTTTCGTGGAAGAAAAGTGAAAAAAAAAGATTCTGTGCCATGCGAGGGTGGAGAAGATCATGAGAAACCGCGACTACATCCGAAAGCTCGGAGAAGCAGCCCGAAAAGAGTGCCAGTGCAAGGGAAACCGGTTTCAAGATGATTGGCTGAAGAAGTGGGAGGGGGGGGGGGGGGGGGGGGGGGAGAGTGCCCCCTTTTTTTGATATGAAGGGGGGACTGCCCCCTTTTTGAAAATCCTAGATTAAGCTCTGTAGCCAGTGAGGTCCTCACTGTGGACTCCACAGTACTAGCCAGTGAGGTCCTCATTGTGGACTCCACAGTACTAGCCAGTGAGGTCCTCACTGTGGACTTCACAGTACTAGCCAGTGAGGTCCTCACTGTGGACTTCACAGTACTAGCCAGTGAGGTCCTCGCTGTGGACTTCAGAGTACTAGCCGGTGAGACACATCAGTGAGGACCTGTGGACTTCACAGTAACTGCGGTGAGACACATCAGTGAGGACCTGTGGACTTCACAGTAACTGCCGGTGAGACACATCAGTGAGGACCTGTGGACTTCACAGTAACTGCCCGGGGAGACACATCAGTGAGGACCTGTGGACTTCACAGTAACTGCCGGTGAGACACATCAGTGAGGACCTGTGGACTTCACAGTAACTGCCGGTGAGACACATCAGTGAAGACCCTGTGGACTTCACAGTAATTGCCGGTGAGACACATCAGTGAAGACCCTGTGGACTTCACAGTAACTGCCGGTGAGACACATCAGTGAGACCCCGTGGACTTCACAGCAATTGCCGGGTGAGACACATCAGTGAAGACCCTGTGGACTTCACAGTAATTGCGGTGAGACACATCAGTGAAGACCCTATGGACTTCACAGTAATTGCCGGTGAGACACATCAGTGAAGACCCTGTGGACTTCACAGTAATTGCCGGTGAGACACATCAGTGAGGACCTGTGGACTTCACAGTAATTGCCGGTGAGACACATCAGTGAGGACCTGTGGACTTCACAGTAATTGCCGGTGAGACACATCAGTGACGACCTATGGACTTCACAGTAATTGCCGGTGAGACACATCAGTGAGGACCTGTGGACTTCACAGTAATTGCCGGTGAGACACATCAGTGAGGACCTGTGGACTTCACAGTAACTGCGGTGAGACACATCAGTGACGACCTATGGACTTCACAGTAATTGCCGGTGAGACACATCAGTGACGACCTATGGACTTCACAGTAATTGCCGGTGAGACACATCAGTGACGACCTATGGACTTCCCAGAACTGGCCGGTGAGGCACGTCAGTGAGGACTTGGTGGACTGGACAGTAGTATTAGCCGGTGAGGGACGTCAGTGAGGACTCGGTGGACTGGACAGTAGTATTAGCGATGAGGCACGTCAGTGAGGACTCGGTGGACTGG
>CM031600.1:95932401-95934901 GCA_018398815.1 Conus ventricosus
GGGAGGGGGTGTTGTTCCAGATCGATTTGCAACGTCCGTCCGTTGTGCAAGACGAAGGATATAATTAATTGGCTAAGTGAGTGGGCCAGTCAGTCTGTTAATTTATTTTGTTCGCGCATTCATATATTCTTATCATTTACGTATTATTACCTCTGCCACGTGGATTTTGTTGTTAACTGAGCCTGACTGTTTACCAGTGACACAGAAACTATCAAGGGATGGTGGTGACAAAGCTAGGTAGACAGATGGAGGGACTGTGGCCCCTCCAAACAACGAAGTGGCCGTGAAAAACTGGGTGTAGGTCGATGCGTGATGGGTTCGTTCAGCAAATTAACTCCGAAACGACAGGACCGAGTTCAGCTGACGAGCCTTGTGAAAAGAGATCGTAGACCCCAACGAAAGACCTGTTGATTGAATGTTGGTGCCAGTCCTTTGTGCGGATTGTGATGCCAGTCCGTGATGTCAGTCTAGAATGCCGACGAGTGGTGCCAGTACGTAGTGCCGATCTTCTAGGGTGCTGATCCGTGGTGCCAGTCTTAAAGTGCTGATCCGATGATACCGATCCATGGTCCCCATGTAAGGTACCGATCCATGGTGCCCATGTAAGGTACCGATCCATGGTGCCAATGTAAGGTGATGATCCATGGTGCCAATGTAAGGTACCGATCCATGGTGCCAATGTAAGGTGCCGATCCATGGTGCCAATGTAAGGTACCGATCCATGGTGCCAATGTAAGGTGCCGATCCATGGTGCCAATGTAAGGTGCCGATCCATGGTGCCAATGTAAGGTACCGATCCATGGTGCCCATGTAAGGTACCGATCCATGGTGCCAATGTAAGGTGATGATCCATGGTGCCCATGTAAGGTACCGATCCATGGTGCCAATGTAAGGTGCCGATCCATGGTGCCAATGTAAGGTCCCGATCCATGGTGACCATGTAAGGTACCGATCCATGGTGACCATGTAAGGTACCGATCCATGGTGCCCATGTAAGGTGCCGATCCATGGTGCCAATGTAAGGTGCCGATCCATGGTGCCCATGTAAGGTACCGATCCATGGTGCCAATGTAAGGTACCGATCCATGGTGCCAATGTAAGGTGATGATCCATGGTGCCCATGTAAGGTGCCGATCCATGGTGCCCATGTAAGGTGATGATCCATGGTGCCAATGTAAGGTACCGATCCATGGTGCCAATGTAAGGTACCGATCCATGGTGCCTATCTAAGGTGATGATCCATGGTGCCCATGTAAGGTACCGATCCATGGTGCCAATGTAAGGTACCGATCCATGGTGCCAATGTAAGGTGATTATCCATGGTGCCCATGTAAGGTACCGATCCATGGTGCCAATGTAAGGTGATGATCCATGGTGCCCATGTAAGGTACCGATCCATGGTGCCAATGTAAGGTGATGATCCATGGTGCCAATGTAAGGTGATGATCCATGGTGCCCATGTAAGGTACCGATCCATGGTGCCAATGTAAGGTGATGATCCATGGTGCCAATGTAAGGTGATGATCCATGGTGCCCATGTAAGGTACCGATCCATGGTGCCCATGTAAGGTGATGATCCATGGTGCCCATGTAAGGTACCGATCCATGGTGCCAATGTAAGGTACCGATCCATGGTGCCCATGTAAGGTACCGATCCATGGTGCCAATGTAAGGTGATGATCCATGGTGCCAATGTAAGGTGATGATCCATGGTGCCCATGTAAGGTACCGATCCATGGTGCCAATGTAAGGTGATGATCCATGGTGCCCATGTAAGGTACCGATCCATGGTGCCCATGTAAGGTACCGATCCATGGTGCCAGTGTAAGGTGATGATCCATGGTGCCAATGTAAGGTACCGATCCATGGTGCCATGTAAGGTACCGATCCATGGTGCCAATGTAAGGTGATGATCCATGGTGCCAATGTAAGGTGCCGATCCATGGTGCCAATGTAATGTACCGATCCATGGTGCCAATGTAAGGTACCGATCCATGGTGCCAATGTAAGGTGATGATCCATGGTGCCAATGTAAGGTGCCGATCCATGGTGCCAATGTAAGGTACCGATCCATGGTGCCAATGTAAGGTGATGATCCATGGTGCCAATGTAAGGTGCCGATCCATGGTGCCAATGTAATGTACCGATCCATGGTGCCATGTAAGGTGCCGATCCATGGTGCCAATGTGAGGTGATGATCCATGGTGCCCATGTAAGGTGCCGATCCATGGTGCCAATGTAAGGTGATGATGCATGGTGCCAATGTAAGGTGATGATCCATGGTGCCTTTCTAAGGTGATGATCCATGGTGCCTATCTAAGGTGATGATCCATGGTGCCAATGTAAGGTGATGATCCATGGTGCCCATGTACGGTACCGATCCATGGTGCCAATGTAAGGTGATGATCCATGGTGCCAATGTAAGGTGCCGATCCATGGTGCCAATGTAAGGTACCGATCCATGGTGCCAATGTAAGGTGATGATCCATGGTGCCAATGT
>CM031600.1:95942401-95947782 GCA_018398815.1 Conus ventricosus
GCAGCCAGCCCCTGTTTGCACTCTGGAATTGTAGCCGACACCCCTTGTTTGCAGAGGGCGAGCACGGGGTGGATTGGAATTCCATCCCCGGTCGTTGCCGAAGACCTGATCCAGTTTGAACGGAGAGAGAGGGAATGGCTGACTCACTGGGATTACCCCATCACGGGGCGAGTTGAGGAGCTCTGGTTCGGTTGTTGACTCTACTAACAAGCTTTTGTTTTTGCATGACGCTAAGGAATCCATTGTTCGCCTGCCGTTGAGGTGGTCCCTCCCCACTTTCCTAGCCCACCCCATTCCTTTTCCTCTCTCTCCTCTCTCTCTCTCTCTCTCTCTCTCTTCTCTCTCTCTCTCTCTCTCTCTCCGCCCCCCCCCCCCCCCCCTCTCTCTCTCTCTCTCTCTCTCCTCGCCCCCCGCCCCCCCCCCCCCCCCTCTCTCTCTCTCTCTCTCTCTCTCCGTGTGTACGCGTGCGCACTGCTTTACGTACTCCAGATTGGTACACCATTTACAATCGCTGTTGCTTGTAAACCTCTCACTTATCGGATTTGTGACTAATTGTTGTTGAGGGATTTAGAACAACAATAATGATGATGGTAATGATAATAATAATAGTAATAATGGTGGTCATTATGATGATGATAACGATCTCTGGGGGGGGGGGGGGGGGGGGAAACCTTAGTCATCTGTCAGTCGAGAGTGATGAGTCAGTCGAGTTTGTTCGTCGGGACGGGGAGGGGTTAGTTACCGTGTTGGTGTGGTGCAGACTTGTTCTCCTGAGAGAGAGAGAGAGAGAGAGAGAGAGAGAGAGAGAGAGAGAGAGAGAGAGAGAGGTCAAAGGTCGCATCATGCTTCGGAGAAAAGGGAAGCAGAGGAGATGAAGGGCATTGGCCAGATTCTGTCTTGCAGTTTTAACGTCTTTCCCTCTGAAAATATACTGTGCACAAAAAGAAACGCGTATGTTTATTTCAGTCCATTTCATGCGTCATTTCGCATTCAAAATATTACAACCACAGAAGAAATACGACATCAGTCTACTGTTATGTCTATTCTTATGTCTGACTATTCACACTGGACAGAGTTCCCTGCTATACGGGGCATGTTTCTGTCAAAATGTTCCTTAATTTTTTCAGCGAAAAAAAACTATGCGTTTCTTTTTGTTGCACAGTATAGTTTGAATGAGATTGTTGATTGATTTCATAATGACGGTGAACTACCGTACTTCTGCACTGTGCTATATGACCAGAGGCGCACTACGATGGAGCGTCCAGATCCGGTGGCCGCCAGCCCCCTCCACACAAAGTCCCGTAACTCTATAAAAGTCCCGTAACTCTTGAAGGCTTAAAAAAAAAAAAAAGAAGAGAAGAAAGAAGAAAGAAAAAAAGGAAATGCAGGCATGTGCTCAAGATCAGGCTCTACCCCAAATCAACAAGACGTTTTAGGAATTTTCTGAACATTGTGTAAATATAAGATTCGGATTTGATTGAGTGAGGTTGGGGGCTGGGGTAAAAGTGGGGGGGGGAGGGGGAGGAGACGGACGGTGAGAGGTCGTGGACAGGTCAGGCAGGGAATTAAGCTAGGTGATCGGGGAGGCTGGCGGATGGGGATGGGGATAAGGGGGGGAGGGGGAGGGGGGCGGGGGCGGGGTTGCTGGTCAGACAATACGAATAGAACGGGCACTTTTTTTTTTGTCTGGCCCGGGTCTGTGCCCGAGAAAGTGGCTGGAGGTGTGAGGTCTGGGCACCGGCCCAGCCCTTCAAGGGGCAGAGAGGGGGAAGAAGGGGTCGTTCACCCCGCGGGGTTGTCGAAGGTTACGACCGCCGGTACTGGAGGAGAGGAGAGGAGGGGTGGATTGGGGGGTGGGGGTGGGGTGGGGGTGGAGGGGTTCCTACTGTTTCGTGCGGTGCGCGTGGGCAGCTGTCGGGCATGGCTTCGCGTCTCGGTTATGGACTAGGCCTACGCTTGGCAGAGAGCGCATTGCTAATGAGGTCTGCGCCACAACTACAGAGGGGTGTTTGTGTGTGGTGTGTGTGTTGTGTGTGTGTGGGTTGTGTGTGTGTGTGTGAGGAGAGAGAGAGAGAGAGAGAGAGAGAGAGAGAGTTTATCCGTACCTGCAGGCAGCTTCACATGCAAGTGTAGGGACAGTGTAAGTGTGGCTTTATCTTTAGAACGAAGTACGAAAGAGGGAGAGAAGCAAGTAAAATCACTCGAGAAGAAAGAGAAAGGAAGTGAGTACGTGGAGAGTACAACTCAAGGAATGACCACGAATTGATCCTTACATCGAAGGGGGGAGGGGGGGGGGGGCCAGAGTGGATGGGTGGGGGAGCTGTGGAGGGTGGTAGTGGTGGGAGGGAGGGGGGGTTGCTACATTTAATAATAATAATAATAATAATAACGTACATTTATAGAGCGCCCTTTCTCACTAGAGCTCACAGCGCTTTACAATGTTTAACTATAACATGTCAAAAAACAAACATCACTATACAAAACCATAAACCCAGTCACCTCATCAATTATGACAATGAAACACAGCAAGGAAAGGGGGGGGGGGGGGGGGGGGGGGGGGGGCTAGCCAACCAACATTGACACCACACACACACACACACACACACACATACACACACGCGCGCGCACGCACTGTCAGTTTTCAAGTGTAACACTTCCAACACGTAACGCCATGACACACCCAATAACAGGACAAAAATGTTTTCTATAGAAAAAATTCCTTGAACAGATGGGTTTTGAGAGCAGAGCGGAAAGCAGAGTCAGTTTTGGCAGAGCGGATCGAAAGTGGGAGAGAGTTCCAAACGGAAGGGGCTGCAAAAAAGAAGGAACGTTCACCATAGGTTTTTGTTGAAACGCGTGGCTTGCAGAGTGTGAGAGTGTCAGATGATGAGCGGGTGTTCTTGCCGGTGTGTATATGCTAACCAGGTGAGAAAGATAGACAGGGCCAGATCCATTGACGGCGCGAAAACACATGCATGCAATTTTGTATCTAATGCGTGCTGCTATGGGGAGCCAGTGCAGAGTGTAGAGATGCGGGGTGATGTGGTCTCTACGGGGAACCCTCAAGACCAGGCGTGCTGCAGTATTTTGTAATCTCTGAATTCGTTGTATAAGATCTTGTGGGCAATTTACAAGGAGACCATTGCAATAATCCAGACGGGAGAGCACAAATGCTGAAACGAGAGTTTTTGTTGCCTCAGTTGAGAGGAAATGGCGAATTGAGCTGATACGACGGAGCTCAAAGTTAACTGTACGAATTACGTTCATGACCTGAGCATTCATTGTCAGATGTGAGTCAAGAACAACGCCAAGATTCTTTGCTGATTTTGAAAATGGAACAGTGGCATCACCGACAACAAGCGAGTCCGGTAATGGAGTAGACAGTGACGTTCTTGGTGAAGAAATGACTAAAGCTTCAGTTTTCTCATCGTTTAACTTGAGTTTGTTAAATGTCATCCATGATTTAACATCCTGAATACATGCTTGCATTGACTGAACCAGCTCGTTGACATGGCTGGGTTCTGCAGACTTTTGTAACTGAGTATCATCTGCAAAAGAGTGAGACAGAACAGAGTGAGATGAGATGATATCAGACAAGGGTGTTGTATACAAAACAAACAAAACTGGGCCAAGGACAGAACCCTGTGGCACTCCATAGGCGATTAACGCTGGTTTAGATTTGCAGTCTTGAATAGATACAGTTTGAGTGCGGTTGGACAGGTATGATTCAAACCAGTGAAGGGCTGTGTCAGAAACACCAAACACATGTTCTAAACGAGAGAGAAGAATGCTGTGATCAATGGTGTCGAATGCGGCCGAGAGATCTAACAATGTCAAAACAGAGAGTTTTCCTTCATCAAGAGAAAGCAGGAGATCATTTACAACTTTCATCAGGGCGGTTTCCGTGCTATGACCGGGTCTATAGGCCGACTGATGGTTACTGAATAGTTGGTTGGACGATAAATGAGTGGAAAGCTGAGACAACACAATTTTCTCAATAATCTTTGACAAAAACGACAGATTTGAAACTGGACGGAAACTTTTCAGATCGTTAGAGTCCATTATCTGCTTTCAGCATCGAGAAAACAGTCTCCGCCGTGATGGGTTTTATGGCATACAGTAATGTAAAAAAAAAAGGTCTTGAACTGTAAGTCGTTGTCGGGAATAGTTTCCTTTTCTTGCCTCCCCCCCTCCCCCCGGACCCTTTCATTCCCTCCCCCCCCTTTATGCTCACCACACCCCTTCCCCTTTTGGATGTGATCGATATCAGTGGAGGATTCTAGCACGGATCTGTGGACAAGTGCACGTGCGCGCGCAGATGTGCACTCCCACTCTAACTTCTTCCCTCTCCCCCCTCCCCCCATCTCTATCTCTCTCACCACTCACATGCACATAAACATGCGCGCGCGCGCACCACACACACACACACACACACACACACACACACACACACACACACAGAGCAACCAGCGTCCGACCGGAAACGAAGTAATGGGTCGGCTGTGCGAAACGGTGAAGCCAACAGACTGACCGACTGGCTGTAAGTCGACTGGTCAGTGACCCCGGACTGACTGACGGTCTGACCGCTCACCTCTTGGGCCCCGTATGGTTGGTTACAGCCCGGATTGGTTTCCTTCTTCACGCGTTTTCTTCTCTCTTCACAGAGGCCACCACCACCACCACCACCACCACTACTACCACCGGTGCTGTCCTTCTGCACTCACTAGTACTGTCTTGTCTGCAGTCCGTTGAAAAGTGATGGCCAGTGACTAAACAACACCTGGTCACCGTGGACGGTCTGCGTGCTAGCTGAGACTATTTTGTCAGGGCCAGTCAGCCGGGCCTGCCTGTTCAAGGCCTCCACACTGTCTGTGCCGTGTAGTGCCAGCTTTGCTGTGTACGTCCAAGGAGGCGAGGCCCCGGGGTGCTGTAGACACGGAGGTGTGTCGTACAAGTAGGGTCGGTGGCTTTCTGGTGGGATCTCCTCCTGTCGGGAGACGCACAGAGCTGTGATGCGAGTTGCAGGCGATCTGGTCCAGTGAGCAGCGACATGTACAGGGGTAAGCTGAATGTGGTATATGTGTAGACAGCGTAGAGTGGACAGAGCTGGGTGTTCGTGGAGAGAGAGAGAGAGGGGGGGGGGGGGGGGGGGGGGGGCACTAAAGACAGACACGGACGGAGAAGAGGCAGGCGGGGGGGGGGGGGGGGGGGAGTGAATAGAGTTGAGAGGGACACAATAGAGAGAGAGAGGTGAGTACGAGGTGTTAGAGGAAACACAAGAGGAGAGGAGAGGGAGAAGTATGAGGTGTTAGAGGGACACTAAAAAGTGAGAGAGAGAGAGAACGAGAGAGAGAGAGAGAGAGGAGAGGTGTGAGCATAAG
>CM031600.1:95948782-95988782 GCA_018398815.1 Conus ventricosus
ACTACACGAGTCAATTGTGGAAGTATGCACTGATTACCGCCCAACGTCCCATGTCAACTGGACACATGATTAGGCACGTAAAAGCTATTGGAAATGTGTGATTAGACTGCAGATATTGGAGTGGATCAAAAAACAGAGAGAGGGAGAAAGAGAGAGGGAGGGAAGAGGGGGGGGGGAGGCTGTCTTGTGGGGGGGGGGGGGGGGGGGCACGGTCATGGAGTGCGTGCGAGTTCGTTCATGTGCGTGTGTGTGTGTGTCGTATGCAGTCTTCAAGCTGGAAGATGCTGTCGGTTGTTCGGGGTGGTTTCCTCTGTTCTTTCCATTTGTCGTTGTCAATGTGTCCTACACCTTTCGAAAACGCTTGGTAGTGTGGTGTTTCAATAGTGTTTATTTCTGGTCCGGGGGGGGGGGGGGGGGGGGAGTCAGGGGGGAATGTGGGCGGGGGGAGGGGCTGGGGAAGGAGAAGTCAGGGGAATGTGTGTGTGTGTGTGGATGTGTGGGGGGGGGGGGGGGGGGGGGGGGGGGGGTGGGTGTGAAGTGTACAGTACGCTAACTGAACAGACCTGTGTTCACACAAGTGAACACATAATGGGGTCTCAAACAACAAGAGGTGTTGAATGCACCAGATCATATTGAGCGATGGGATGGGGGGGGGGGGGGAGCTGAGGGGAGGGGGTAAGGTGACGGGAGTGGGGAAGGAGAAGGAGGAGGATAGAGAGAGGAGAGTGTGTTAGAAGAATTAGGGGCGGGGGGGAGGGGGGGGGGGGTAAAGGGAATACAAAAAGCGAAGTTGGAGAGGGATCGACCCTGCACTGTGTTGTGCATGTCCTGAATGATGTAGGCCAGTGGGTCAATGGGCCTCAGCTGCTGCACTCTCTCTCTCTCTCTCTCTCTCTCTCTCTCTCTCTCTCTCTCTCTCTCTCTCTCTCTCTCTCTCTCCTCTCAGTCTCCTCTCTGTCTGTCTGCCTCCCTCTCTGTCTCTGCCTCTCTCTCTCTCTCTCTGTCTCTCTCTCTCAGTCTCTCTCTCTCTCTCTCTCTCTCTCTCCTCTCAGTCTCCCTCTCTGTCTGTCTGCCTCCCTCTCTGTCTCTGCCTCTCTCTCTCTCTCTGTCTCTCTCTCTCAGTCTCTCTCCTCTCTCTCTCTCTCTCTCTCTCTCTCTCTCTCTCTCTCTCTCTCTCTCTCTCTTCTCAAAATGGTCTGACCATATCCAGTAAAGCGAAAGGTTAAGATGTGATGCGAATTATTACAATTTCAAATCAAATTTTCGTGATCTTAAATCCTAGAACTTTAGCCCTAGATATGGTAGACATTTAAAACCTGGAACGACGACATTCAGACTTGGCACTTCAGAAATAGCGGTCCATAATTGGAAGGGCTGGGGAGAGGTGGAGGGGGGATGGGAGGGGGAGGGGGCAAGGAGAGGAGAAGAGAGTGGGGGCTGGGCGAGGGAGTTTACAGGCAGAGCCAAAGTGTGAGGAATCGATCCACCTGTGTGGTGCTATGTCTTTAGGGATGATGTAGGGCAGTGGGCCACTAGGCCTCAGCCTCAGCAACGTCTGTCTGTCAGTCTGTTTGTCTCTCTGCCTGCCTGCCTGTCTGCCTGTCTGTTTTTGGTGGGTTTTTTTTGTCTGTCTGTCTGTCTGTCTCTCTCTCTCTCTCTCTCTCTCTCTCTCTCTCTCTCTCTCTCTCTCTCTCTCTCTCTCTCTCTCTCTCTCTCTCTCTCTCTCTGGGCCAAGGCCTGTAAGAATAAAACATCTGAATCTGAATCTCTCTCTCTCTCTCTCTCTTCTCTCTCTCTCTCTCTATCTTAAACCCCTCCAAAAAAAGTTATCAGAACCCCACCCCCACCCCCCACCCCCACCCCCCGCTCTTATTTCTTCTAATTTTGCAAAAGCCTTCGACGTCATTGAAATTTCTGCCTAGGAAACTGACGGTGAGTAAGCTATCATCCCCAAAACTCTTAAGCTGGTTTCGTCTTTTCTTTCTGACAGGCGGCAAATTATAGCTGTCAACTCAAGCAAATCTAATTCTATGTACAATAAATTTGGTGGTCCACAAGGTTCAGTACAGGGTCCCCTGTAGTTCTGATTCTACGTCAACACACTGTGAAATGTTTGCTGCTGATACTGCTCTAAACACCAGTCGTTCTGATGCATAACAGGTTTGTGGTAGCATTCAGGAAGACACAAATCTTCTGGTAAAATGGACACAGTTCAATCATATGGCTCTCCATCCTCATAAAACTAAGTTCATGATGATGACTACAAGGACAAAAACGTAAAAATCTTACTCAGATTTACCACTGCTTTACATTTCTGTTGTAAAAATCGAAGAAAAATCCAGTCACAAAAGGTTACGAATAACAGTAGGTAATAAACAGTCTTGGTCAACACACTTGAATTTCTGTCGAGAAAGATTGCAAGAAATATCTTTCAACTAAAGAATGTTAAGAACTTTTATCAATTTAATGCTAGAATTTTTTTTTTCATGCTTATATTCAGCCTTTCGATGGTGAGTATGCATCATCACTTCGGGATTCAGTTAGCAGTACCTTGCTTAAACGGTTGATTGGCGTTCATGAGAGAGCTGTGAAAGTAACGATTAGTACATCATCCTCACTGGTAGATTCGGACTACAAGCAGGCAGGCATTCTCTCACTAAAGTCTGCACTTTGTGTCCAATAAAGGATCCTGTGCACAATATACTCTATGGTAATGCTCCGTTTTCCTTTGCAAATGTGTTTACTGTCAGCGACTATCGACATTCACATCAGATAAAGATAAACCTTACCTTTCTCAATGATTATGTTATGCAAATCTGGTCTGGCATACTCTGTAGCTTGGCTGTGAAATGGCGTCCCTCAAGAATCACAAAATGAACCTAGCCCTAATCTGGTTTTCATAAGTGTTTGCTAAACCAATGAAATTTGACTCCATTGTGCCCCAAAATGTATCAGTCATTCAGTGTCACTGACGTGTGTTTTTAGTGTTCTCTACTGTTCTCTCTCTCTCTCTCTCTCTCTCTCTCTCTCTCTCTCTCTCTCTCTCTCTCTCTCTCTGTTTGTGTGTGTGTGCTCAGATTGACTAAACTTTTCCCTGTAAGCGCCGTTGCATTACAGTCAGTTAATCCTGTCTATATCTCCCCCCCCCCCCCCCCCCTTTCCGCCCTGCAGTAGTCTTCACAACATGTATACTTCAGTACGTTTCGTTTGAATACCCTAGCCACAAATCTGCCACCCCAACCACTTCTTGTCCCATATCCACTCTTCATGTATTCGTTATTTAATATTCTCTATTTAGGTCGTGCTCCCCTCCCTTTTTTTTTTTTTTTTTTTTTTAAATACTTCTCTGCGTGTAGGAATGAATTCCGCTCATTTCATTTTTCTGATCATTCAGTTTGGCTTTCCATAGAAAACAAAATAAAAGAAGCAAAAAGCAGAACAGTTTCTCTCTGTTGATGCCGTAGGTCATTAAGGTGTTACCACTGTTGATGCCATAGGTCATTAAGGTGTTACCGCTGTTGATGCCATAGGTCATTAAGGTGTTAACACTGTTGATGCCATAGGTCATTAAGGTGTTACCGCTGTTGATGCCATAGGTCATTAAGGTGTAAACACTGTTGATGCCATAAGTCATTAAGGTGTTAACACTGTTGATGCCATAGGTCATTAAGGTGTTACCGCTGTTGATGCCATAGGTCATTAAGGTGTTAACAGTGTTGATGCCATAGGTCATTAAGGTGTTACTTTTGTTGATCTATAGGTGATTAAGGTGTTGTCAGGGTTAATGTTATAGGTCAGGGTGTTACCATTGTTGTTGCCATAGGTCATAAGGGTTTTACTGTTGTTGACCCATAGGTCGATGACCCAAATTCCATTAAGGTGTTACCGCTGTTGATGCCATAGGTCATTAAGGTGTTAACAGTGTTGATGCCATAGGTGATTAAGGTGTTGCCAGGGTTAATGTCATAGGTCAGTAGGGTGTTACCATTGTTGTTGCCATAGGTCATAAGGGTTTTACTGTTGTTGACCCATAGGTCGATGACCCAAATTCCATTAAGGTGTTACCGCTGTTGATGCCATAGGTCATTAAGGTGTTACCGCTGTTGATGCCATAGGTCATAAGGGTTTTACTGTTGTTGACCCCATAGGTCGATGACCCAAATTCCAGAGACTTTTCCTGATCATAAAATCGATTCTGATAGACTGACAATTTGAATCTGTCATGGAGCTATCCAGTCCGGATCGTGATTGCAGGAATATGATTGACTGCACCCATGAGCGGGAAAACAAACATCAGCATGAAAGGACCATTATTACCCGTCGACCAGTGCGGTGTCATTTTCAGACAGCTCCCAGTAGATATTTCCAGTGTCTTGTTTAAAGAACCGAGTCCTGTCATGCTGGATATCTAAGCGTTCCACCCCGACAGCAGCCGAGTGTTCGAGATGCAAGCGAGAGCAGGGTCAGTAGTGCATGTAACAGACAACGCGAGCAGGAAAAAGTGCTGGGCAGTGTCGTCTCGGAGGGGAGCCCTGTATGCGAAATGGTCCACGTGTATCAGCCCCTGGATGAAGCTGCCATGGGAACAGAACAAGCCATCAGGGTTTTCATCCTGCCAGATCGAGCACTCCCAGAATTCACTGTCATTTCAGCTTTTCTTGGAAACACATGGAGCTTGCCGTACGTAACATGGGCTGTTCACCATGCCAAAGCATGGACCGTCCACCGTGCCAAGGGCTACAAGGTTTCCACGGCGCGCGTCGATAGGAGGGAAAAAAACTGTAGTGGCTTTGTTGCTCGCATGACCTTATGTGCTTGTGATGCAACTTGGTAAAGGCGGTGAAGAAGAGAGTGCGTGATGAGGGAGGATAAGTCCGTGCGGAGCCAGTGTATGCGACTGGTGGTAAGTGGTAGGGCTGGACAACCCTGGAAGACGGTACCCGTCCTGGTCAGCCTGTCAGTGCAGTTACCTGCAGAGAGTGGGAAAGATGTAGAAGTGGAAGTAAGCACACACACACACACACACACACGCACACACACACACACACACGCACGCATGCACGCACGCACGCACGCACGCACCACACACACACACACACACACACACACACACACACACACACACACACACACACACACACACGCACACACATACACACAGGCGCACGCGTGGCACGCGCGCACACACGCACCTTCATCCGGCTCCTGTGATGACACTGGGAGAGATGTAGGAGGTGGTGGACACTGGCGGCTCTGCTGTTGACTTGATCTGGAATAAACGTTTCAGGGCGCAGACACGGTGGCTCTCCGGGTATCCTACTCCGGGTATTCTGCTATGGAACTAACTGACAGAGAAAAGAGGGTTCGGGAAGACAGGTGCCTTTCTGCTGGAAAAGGTCTGCAGCTGACAGTCAAAGACCCTGCGGACTCAGAACTAAATAAATGAATGAATAAATTAATTAATTAATTAATGAATAAAGGAAGAGGTGAATAAGTAAGTAAAGAAAGAGAAATAAAAACAACAACAGGCAACATCAGCAACAAAAGTGGGTTGTCAGTTTGACAGAGCAGCAGTCGTTCGTTTGGGTGGGTGTCGCCAGGTGACTCACATCCCCTCCTCCCTCTCTCCCTTGCCTTCATGTCTCCCTCGCTCCCCTACCCCCCCCCCCCCCCCCCCCAGCCTACCCCACCTCCACCCCTGCCTCCTCCTCCCGTCCTTCCGCACTTTTTCTTCCCCTTGCCCTGCAGTTGAAGTCAGAAGAACAATACAAGGAGAGCTCAGGTGGCTTCTGCCCCATCGCCAGTGAAGACGGGTTTGGCCGCGGGGTCCCTGGAGGACACGAGGTACCGCCGTGGAGTGTGACAGGACACTCCTCCACTGCTGGGCGGCCTGGCACAGTGCTCCATCGGTGATCTCGCCGTCCAGGTACATCGTTGGTGAGTGGTTCCATCCAGACAATACCTCGGTTCCCTACCGTTTTCTGACCCCACAGGCTTTCGGGGATGATGAGGAGAAGGTCGTGTTTACATACTTCGTGCCTCTCCCTTCATCTGCCTTCCGTCTCTTCATGTCAGGGACCAAGCCAGGGATAGGGGTGGGGGAGTGGGGGGGGGGATGAAGAAGGTTTGAGCACTGTGTCCGAATCCTCTGGCCTACAGTGGAGGGTGACTGAAGATCAGCGTGACGTTTGATTCTGATTCCGATGATGTGTGTTGTTGTTCTTCATCCGTGCGCTGGCACCGTGGCAAACGACAGAGTTGCGCAGCGTCAATGCTGATTGTTCATCCGTGCGCTGGCACCGTGGCAAACGACAGGGTTGCGCAGCGTCAACGCTGAGTCTTCTTCTGTGCGCTGGCACCGTGGCAAACGACAGGGTTGCGCAGCGTCAACGCTGATCCCGCTGTCAGCCACTCCTCCTGACCACCAGGGCTGACGGACTCAAAGGGTTGTACTGTTTTTGTGTGCACGGTGCTGTGGTCCGCGTGATTCCAAGGTTGTGTAGTAGATAGAAAGAAACACTTGTGTTAAAATTGGAATAATGTTGGAGGAAGGCACGTGGGCAGGGGAGAGGGTGGTGGGGGTGGGGGGTGGAGGATGGACTGTCTGCTTTCAGTACACGTCGAATTGTGTAATAGTCAGTTGTAAGCAGGATACTTCGAAAACTGGCATGATTGGATCATAAGCAAGCGCTCGCTCGCTCGCTCGCCCTCTCTCTCTCTCTCTCTCTCTCTCCTCTCTCTCTCTCTCTCTCTCTCTCTCTCTCTCTCTCTCTCTCTCTCTCTCTCTCTCTCTCTCTCTCTCTCTCTCTCTCTCTCTCTCTCTCTCTCTCTCTCTCTCTCTCTCCTCTCTCTCTCGGTTCAGTGAATCAGAGGACCTTAGCCAGCCCTGATACAGTCGAGGGAGAGACTGTTACCAATGTCGTCAAATCTTTCCATTGGGAGGAGATTCGCGTACAAGCATGCGCTGTGTTCGTTTAACCCTACTGCGGTTTTTTTGTTTTGTTTTGTTCTTTGTCTAAATGGGGATGTGTTGCGTGGCGCCAGCCACGGTCTTTTTCTATGTCTGTGGGCGCTAGCACACAAGTGCACCCGGATACATTTCATATACACTCATGGGCATTCTACTAATGCTCTGTTAGCATCCAAACAATAGCGGCGAGGATGTGTGTGTGTGTGTGTGTGTGTGTGTGTGTGTGTGTGTGTGTGTGTGTGTGTGTGGTGGAGAGAGAGAGAGAGAGAGAGAGAGAGAGTCAAAACTCAGGATGTTTTATACTCGCATTAGGCCTCAGCCCATCATGAAGGGAAACGTTAACATGTAACTGAGTAAAGATGTATAAAGGATTCAAAATAAAAGAGAGAGAGATACAGACGGACAGACAGACAGATGGACATTATGCTCTTTGAAAATCCGTGCACTTTTCTTCCTTATTGCTATTTAACTGCTGATTAGCTGTCTTCAAATCTGTACGCTTTTTTTTTTTTTACTTTTTTTTTAGGTATGATAAGTTTGAAAGTAGTGTTTTGTCCTGTACTTTATTCGTCTGTGTCCTTGGCGGTAACTAACCCCCTCTTTTTCTCAATTTTGTATAATAAACATTTTGTATTTACAACACGCGGGCATACATACCGCACGCGTGCTTACATACCGCTGGCACATATACACACACAGTGCTTAGTGAGACAGAAAACACACACACACACACACACACACACACACACACACACACTACACACGCACGCACGCGCGCACGCACGCACGCACGCACGCACGCACGCACACACACACACACACACACACACACACACTCACACACACACACACGTGTACGGACATACTGTTGAAGACAGTATAATTCCCGTCTCTTAAACTCTTATGAGTGCAGTACGCGAGAGCTCGACAGGCCTTGTGTGTTCGGGGCAATGCAAGGGCGTGTGGGGCACAAAACCCTTGCACACTCTTGCCAAGGAAATCTTTGCGAAGTGGTCGGAAACAAGATAGATCTTGTGTGCGTTGAAAGGAAGGGAATGGGGGTGGGGGTGGGGTGGGTGGTGGAGCAGTCTTCTTAGATATGCACTTTTTTTTCCATACAGGAAAGAAAGTATAGATGTGAGTAGGGCATGGGGTGGGGGGTGTTCACGTTATGCCGCCAACCTTATGTGATTGGAAAGAACGGAACGTGTTAGAGAGGAAAGGAGCGGTGTGTGTGTGTGTGTGTTGCTCTCCTCTCTCTCTCTCTCTCTCTTCTCTCTCTCTCTCTCTCTCTCTCTCCTCTCTCTTTGTGGAGGTATTGACAAAGCAGAGTTGATGGGAGCCGAGGGCTGAAGTGGTGGTGCCTGGTGATTAGGTGGCAGGAAGACGACGGAGGGGACGACAAATGAAGTGACTACTGACACACTGACTCTTCTGCCAGGGCACTGGGCCAGCTCGGCACCTCGCTCTACTCGAGTCTGTCTGTCTGTCTGTCTGTCTGTCTGTCTGTCTGTCTGTCTCTCTCTCTCTCTCTCTCTCTCTCTCTCTCTCTCTCTCTCTCTCTCTCTCTCTCTCTCTCTCTCTCTGCCTTTCTCTGTCTCTGTGTTTGTCTGTCTGTCTTCTCTCTCTCTCCTGTCTCTGTCTGCCTGTCTAGCTCCCTGTCTCTCTCTGTAGCTCTCTCTCTCTCTCACTCTCTCTCTCTCTTCTCTCTCTCTCTCTCTCTCTCTCTCTCTCTCTCTCTCTCTCTCTCTCTCTCTCTCTCTCTGTAGCTGTCTCGCGGCCTCTGTCTCTCGCTCCCCCTCTCTCTCTCTCTCTCTCTCTCTCTCTCTCTCTCTCTCTCTCCTCTCTCTCCTCTCTGTGTGTGTGTGTGTGTGTGTGTGTGTGTGTGTGTGTGTGTGTGTGTGTGTGTAGCTGTCTCTCTCTGTCTGTAGCTGTCTCACGGTCTCTCTGTCTGTCTCTCTCGATCTTCCCACTCCCCCCCCCCCCCCCCCCCCCCCCCCCCCCCCCCCCCCCACCCCAACCCCGTCCTGCTCCGGCCTCCCTCCGTCTCCTGTCGTCCTGTAATGTATACAGTCTGTCTGCCGCATATCCCCCTCCCCCCCCGCCCCCCCCCCCCCCCCCCCTCTCTCCTCCCTCTCTCTCTCCGCTCTCTCTCTCTCTGCCCGCTCTCTCTCTTTCTCCTTTCTCTCTCTCTCTCTTCTTCTTCTTCTTTTTCTCTCTTCTCTGCTGCCGCTTCTGAAGTTATCACTACTGCTCCTCCTTCTCTTCCTCCACCTTCTCTTGTGATTGTCAGTGATATTCAGCCCTCAGATGCTTTGCTGAGACGACAGACAGTACTTGGCGACGGTAGACCATACTGTATTCATCACACACACACACACACACACACACCTTCCACTACCACCGGGACCCCTCCCCCCACGGCCACTTGCCGCTGGCAGCTATTAGTAGTTCGTCGTCGGTTATATTCAGCTGCAGGCCGACGGCGAAAGTCAGACAGCACACTGACGAGCGAAAGAGGTGAAAGGGGGAGGGGGGGGGTATCGAGGAGGGAGCTACTGCACTTTCTGGCTACAAAACGCGTCATTACTCTGTCTCTCTTTCTGGCGCAGGAGAAGAGGTGGGTAGTGGCGTCGAAAAGGGCGACGGTGTCATAACGATCCCTGGAATAATGCGACTGCTGGTTCGTGCTGAGCTATATATGAATGAGCTGTCAGAGAAATCTCCGACAATTGTGAGGTTAATTGGCATGCAGTGAAGTAGGTTGGGGGAGGGGGAGGGGGGGGGGGGGGGGGGGGGAGAGGGGAGATCAGTTGGTCAGGAGTACGTCATTTGCTGAGCACTGAAGGCAGTTTCAGCAGTTTGGGAGAATTGGTCCTTGGCGGTGCGAACGAGACATTTGGAGTGGATGACGTCATTTGATGTCCTAAGTGGCAAACCGAGCAGGGGGAGGCAAGGAGAGGTATCGTGACGTTATTCGCGGTGCAGAAGGACCAGATTCCCTCTTGATGACGTCGTTTGCTGTAAGACTGACAGATTTAGCAGCTGGCGAGTGGCAAAGCAGTTGGCGAGTGCGATGACTCGTTAAATGCAAAATTACAGCAGGAGAAGATGACACCGTTTGCCGTGTAGACTGGGCAGTTCGAGAGTTCGCGAGGATGACGTCATTTTCGATCATGGCTGAAAGGTCACCAAGTAGTTGAAAAGGATCTCGCCAGTTCACCATCACTACCCTGCTCTGCCCAATGCCTTCACTGAAACCTTCATCTATCAGTCGTGACTATAATTGTAAACTGATTTTTTACCGACGTGATGGTAGTTGGTCAGGCCAGATGTGGCACAGAAAGCCAAGGTAAAGTCTTTAACATGAGAGAGAGAGAGAGGGGGGGGGGGGGAGAGAGAAAAGAGAGAGAAAGAGACGGACAGACAGACACACAGAGAGAGAGAGAGAGAGAGAGAGAGAGAGAGAGAGAGGTTTTGCTTCAGCTGACAAAAATCCAACGTGAACAACGGCTATATCCCGGGAATCGGGGATAAAGGATGCTGGAGGGATAGTGACTGTTCGTGTTCAGCTTGCCGTCGGCGCATGATTCCGTCATGGCAATCACTTAAAGACAGTGTCTGTCTCTTCAGCGATTAGTTCTCTCTCTAAACACACTGTCCGATACTTTAATGGACAATATATGCTCCACCACTTCCCACCACCCCACAAACAACGAGCTTTCCGACCCAGCCTCGCGCATGGGCTCGTGAAAACACGCTGTTCGATTTTTCACTTGAAGCTATCGGCAAGTGCCTCGCTCGTGTTGACAGTCCTTTGAAATTTCAATTCAGGTGATGGTATTGGCACCACACTGGTTGCCTGAAACAACCATGTATTCGTCTGATGCTATGCAGTGAAGCGTTGAGGAAGAGAGTATGAATGGCGCACAAATAGAAGCACCAATCAGAGGACGCGACTATTTATGGTACCTTGGGGGAAAAAAAGAGGGGTAGTACATCGTGCGAGAAGGTGTCCTGTGTGATCTCTCGCCCACAAAGACAACTTTTTGTCGTGTTTGTCTTGCAGATGAAGTGGATGTATGGCTGGACCAGAGAGTTGGGTTGTTAAGAATGTTTTCCATCTGTTTCCCTTTGAGGTATATGTTGGGACTTTGTGATTTGTGGATTTCTGTCACCTTCCTGGCCACTGGTCATGGCGAGGGGCTCCGTTGGGCTGATAGACCTCTGCACCGGAGAGGACGTGACAGCAGCAGGTCAGTTTCGATGGCTGTTCATACATTTGCGAGCAGGAGTACAGAATTTTGACGAATCACATAGATGGCGCATATACTGTCTGACAAAAGATAACTAGACACGTGATTGTCAATAAAATCGTGTTTAGTGATAAGATTTCTCATGCATGCATGACTGTTATAGTCAGAACGGCGTGCGTTATTTTTGTCAGATTTGAAAAAAAATGCCTTCCGATGAGTGCAGCCCATGCCATACTGATTGTATGCCTTTCTCCTGTAACACGCGGTCGTTCGTTCCGATGAGTGCAGCCCATGCCATACTGATTGCATGCCTTTCTCCTGTAACACACAGTCGTTCGTTCCGATCAGTATAGCTCATGCGATGCTGATTGTATGCCTTTCTCCTGTAACACGCGGTCGTTCGTTCCGATGAGTACAGCTCATGCGATGCTGATTGTATGCCTTTCTACTGTAACACGCGGTCGTTCGTTCCGATGAGTACAGCTCATGCGATACTGATTGTATGCCTTTTTCCTGTAACACGCGGTCGTTCGTTCCGATGAGTACAGCTCATGCGATGTTGATTGTACGCCTTTTTCCTGTAACACGCGGTCGTTCGTTCCGATGAGTACAGCTCATGCGATGCTGATTGTATGCCTTTCTACTGTAACACGCGGTCGTTCGTTCCGATGAGTACAGCTCATGCGATGTTGATTGTATGCCTTTTTCCTGTAACACGCGGTCGTTCGTTCCGATGAGTACAGCTCATGCGATGTTGATTGTACGCCTTTTTCCTGTAACACGCGGTCGGTCGTTCCGATGAGTACAGCTCATGCGATGTTGATTGTATGCCTTTTTCCTGTAACACGCGGTCGTTCGTTCCGATGAGTACAGCTCATGCGATGTTGATTGTACGCCTTTTTCCTGTAACACGCGGTCGTTCGTTCCGATGAGTACAGCTCATGCGATGTTGATTGTACGCCTTTTTCCTGTAACACGCGGTTGTTCGTTCCGATGAGTACAGCTCATGCGATGTTGATTGTACGCCTTTTTCCTGTAACACGCGGTCGTTCGTTCCGATGAGTACAGCTCATGCGATGTTGATTGTACGCCTTTTTCCTGTAACACGCGGTCGTTCGTTTTGAATATCGATCACGGAATGTCCTACTTTGGCACTCTGACTGAGAGAAAAAAAAACAGGATCGTATTGAGAGAGCCTCCTTGATCGCCATGCCACAGCTGTCCGGAGTCCAGAATCCAGCACATTGGCACAGGCCATTGGTCAGTCGGCTGACTGCAGGCTGTTCAGTTTCTGCAGCTGCCCTGCTCTTTCATGTCTGTAAGAGGACAGGTGGAAAGCCTCAGACGTGATGGCAAGTCATAGGGACCACTGGAGATAGACCCAGAAGTGGCGCTGACCGCAGGGAACAAACAATACAAGCCGAAGGCCGTTGCTTGGGGGCATTGCATGTTGGACACTGATCCCATAATGTGTCACGATGGACTCCTTCGCGGGGCAAGGGCCGATCATCAGTGTGATGGTGCTGAAGTGCCTCTAGGCGACGAACACGCAATGTCCATGTGTCAAAGGCATATTGTAGCAAGACTTCTGTGGGCATTTCTACACCTCGGGTAGATCAACGATCGGTGGCGCGCAGTTGTCTGGTCCGATGAATACAGGTTCGTGCTTGAACGGCACGAAGGCAGAATCAGGGTGTTCTGCAGGAGAGGTGAATGATTTCGCCCAAACAGCGTTCAACAGACAGCTTGATTTCGGCGGAAGAAAAGTTATGGTTTGGGGTGCAATTACATCTTCGTACCTCCCGAGACTTCAAGAAAACCTCACAGCTAATCGATACACCCATTAATACACCCATTAAGATTCTGCAGTCACTCGTCATTCCGTTTATTTCAGCAGCAGGGGGCTGCCTGTTCCAGTGTTCATGCAAGACAGCGTGCCAGCTGGTCGACTTTCTTAGCACAGAACCGCCTGAACGCTGCAAACGTCGACGTCATGAACCCTTGACCCACCCTCACTCCGGATCTTAGTCAGACAGAACACCTCGGGAATCACCAGGACTGGCAGATGAAGACCTCCCAGACCGGCCGCAGACCTTGAGCCATGCTGGCTACAGAGTTGGTTGCAGCAAGAACATCCCACAGAATGGATCCGATGTCTGGCGCTGTGGAAGAGAGGGTGATGCACTGTAGTGGTCACTGTACGGGGCCATCCATCACACCCGCTGTGGAAAATGGGACGGTCGACTCGGACCCCTGGGCTTCTGTCTTGTTTAGCGCGGTAACGGCGGGAATTCTCTTTGGTGTTTGCGCCGCGAATTCACATTATTAA
The DNA here is from genome assembly GCA_018398815.1 of Conus ventricosus. Taxonomy (NCBI): domain Eukaryota; kingdom Metazoa; phylum Mollusca; class Gastropoda; order Neogastropoda; family Conidae; genus Conus; species Conus ventricosus. Next base: position 95,962,338 of record CM031600.1, read on the forward strand.
TCAGTTGAAGAAATGAACTATGATTGGACTGCTCTTTTCACAGATTTGACAATTTTGCAGTACAGCCTCTCCCCCCCCCCCCCCCCCCCCCCCCCCCCCGCCCTCAAAAAAAAAGAAAAAAGAAAGAGGGTGGCAACTTTCGTTTATGAGAGAGTATGTTATTGTTCATAAGTAAATTAAAGAGGGATGAAGCACTAACCGCGCAGAAAAGTTCTTTGTGGTTAACAAAAATCCACCCCTGTATCTTGGAGACAAGCAAAGTGAACGTTGTCTTTGAGGGCCAGAGGTGGTTAGCCTCTAGTTTCTCCTCCCCATGCACCACCAACAAAGGTAACCTCCCCTGGCAGGAGGAAGACCTGTCGGCATTTGGACTCTTGACAGCAGCAGCGACCTGCGATGACACCACCGCTGTCTTCCTCTCTTCACCGCCCCCTCCCCCTCCCCTCTCCTGAATCACTGACGTCAGCGTGCTGATGTCATCAGACAAGCGGGGTGATGGGTCGTGGGCCTGAGCTGAAGGGGCTGAGGGGTTCATTTGGGCACGTTGTGGCCTCCGTGTCACTGGGGACCCAGGGGAGGGGCGACTTGTCACACCGCACGTGGCTGTCTGACCACGGCAGTGCAGGCTGGGCTTACGTCAACAGCTATGCTAAAGGTGTGTGTGTGTGTGGGGGGGGGGGGGGGGGGGGGGGGGGGGGGGGGGGGGGGGGGGGGGGGGGGGAATGGGAGAGGAGGGTAAGGGATGGGAGAGGGGTAGATTGGGGGGGGGGGGGGGGGGTTAAAAAAAGTGCATGTACCACCGGAACCACTGCACCTTATTAAGATGGGAGGTGATAATGTCAGGTTTCAAGTTGGGAACCAGTAGACGAATGTCTTTGTCTATCTGCCTGTCTCTCTGTCTCTCTGTCTCTGTCTGCCTGCCTGCCTGCCTGTCTGTCTGTCTGTGTCTGTCTGTCTGTCTCTCTCTCTCTCTCTCTCTCCTCTCTCTCTCTCTCTCTCTCTCTCTCTCTCTCTCTCGCGTAACAGTTCCTCATTCACTTCGTCCTGTGACAGATGTTCATTAATTTTTTTTTTTTTTTTTGCAAGGGAGGCCAGATTATGGGAAATACATGTTTAACCTTCTTGGCTCTCTCTCTCTCTCTCTCTCTCTCTCTCTCTCTCTCTCTCTCTCTCTCTCTCTCTCTCTCTCTCCTTTCTGAAGGGGCTCTGAGAGAGAGAGAGAGATAAAGCATCTGCATGTTTCAGTTTGAGCATAAAAATGCAATACAGCTCCCAAAAATTGTATGGTGTGTACATACGTACACACACACACACACACACACACACACACACACACACACACACACACACACACTCACACACACTCACACACGCGCACACACACACACACACACACACACACACACACACACAAACTTGCTCCATCATCTATCACCATCCCACAAAGATCAGCCTACATAGTACGGTCGTGTGGGAGGCAGCAGTACACAAGGAGAAGCGAGCTCTCCGTATCACACGGGCAGTTGCCGGGAAGGGGGGCAGTGAGCTTGCGTGAAGTGTGCGTGGTCCGCATCACACAGCCAGGAAGTAAGATTCTCTAGTCCCGCCTCCGTCCTGCATGCAGCATCCGAAGGCGATAAATGCCACCACCACCACCCTCCACTTCTCCAACCCCTCCCCCCCTCCCTGATCTCCCCCCCCCCCCCCCCCTTCTGGTTTTTTTCTGTTTTTTTTTTTTTTAATGGTGACACACTTACGCAGCATGACATGATGGCCGCAAGGGCCTGATGAATGCATGACTGCTTAAAACGAACGATACGGAAATTTTGGATGGCAGCGAGACAAGTCGGTAGTGGGGCAGGCAAAAAATAGCCGATGATGCAGGGCAAGATTGTAAGTGGAGAGGGGGTGGGGGGGGGGGGGGGGGGGAGCGATAATGCTCTCTCTCTCTCTCTCTCTCTCTCTCTCTCTCTCTCTCTCTTTTTTTTTTTTTTTTTTTTTTTCTCCACGTGTTCATCATTGCAGACGTGTGGTGTGTGTGTCTGTCTGTGTGTGAGAGAGAGAATGTGGTAAACGAAGTGTGTGTGTGTGCGTGTGACTGTGTTGTTTGGGAGGGACAGGAGGAACACAGGAGAATGTAAATTGCTGGTGAATTTGATGTGCGAGAGGGGGAAAAAAGCGATGAAAGACAGAATGTGCTGGTACGCGCACGTGCGCGTGGTCGCGCACACCACACACACACACACACACACACACACACACACGCACGCACGCGCACACACACGAGCCAATGAAACATAAAATGATAACAGTGAGAGGTTGGTGGAGATGCTAAGAGAAAGTGAGAGAACAGAAAAAGAGAGAGAGGTAGTGAGCGATAGAGCAATGAGCGTGGTTCCTACTCTGTGTGTGTGTGTGTGTGTGTGTGTGCTGACGCCGCTACTTGGCGTGCTGCGGCAATCGATAGCTGACAAGGTCATTGGAAACTGTGTGAAGCCCCCTCCCTCCCCGCTCTCTCTCGCTCTCTCTCTCTTCTCCCTCCCCTCCTCCGACAGCCTCACCAACCCCATCACCACCAACCAACCACCACCAGCCTGCCCCTTCCTTCCTTCCCTCAGCCACTACTCTTCTTCCCTCCACGACTCCCGTTTCGCCTCTTTCCGTCTCGTGTGAGATGGTGGATGCCACACACTCAAAAATTCTCTCTCGATCTCTATCTCTTCCCCCCTCCAACCCGCCCTCCTCGTGTGTGTGTGTGTGTGAGAGAGAGAGAGAGAGAGAGAGAGAGAGAGAGAGAGAGAGAGAGAGGGGGAGGGAGGGAGAGAGAGGGAGGTAAAGAGAGAATGCCTGTGGCTGAAGTTATATATCTTGGACCAAGACTTTCTTTTTTTCTTTTTTCTTTTTAAATATTATTTTTTCTTCAATACATATTTGCTTATTTAAGCGTCACACACCATAGCATTTGCAGTCTATTTCGTTTTTGTTTGTTTTTTTCGCTTTTTTTTTTTTGTTTTTGTTTTTAATTCAGGTACCCCTCCTCTCCCTCTTCCTCCTCCTCGTTTCCCCCTGTTCCCCGCCTTTCCCCTGCCCCCCCCCCCCCCCCCCCCCCCCCTCCCCCTTTTTTTTTCTTTCCCCTCCACCACTTCAGCGGTTTTCTCAGCCTGGCCTTGTGAGTGCGGTTGTATGTGCGTGCAGTCGCGCACGCGCACGCTGGCGCGCGCGCGCGTGTATGTGCGTGTGTGTGTGTGTGTGTGTGTGTGTGTGTGTGACTTCAAGATGATGAAGGACATCTTTGTGTGTGTGTGTGTGTGTGGATATGTGTGTGTGTGGACATGTGGAGCCCTGCGGGATTGCAGCAGACAAGAGAAAGAGACACAATGTATGTGTGTGTGTGTGTGTGTGTATGTGGCTTTGCCTTCTTCCATCTGTGGTGAGCTTGGGGAGTCGGTGGCCACAATTATAGGCGTCAGCTTTCCCATCTTGCTTTTGGCATTGGTCGTGTGTGTGTGTGTTCGTGCGCGCGCGCGCGTGTGTGTGTGCGTGCGAGCGCGAGCGCGCACATGTGTATAAGTAATATTCTCTAGAGTCATCAACGTCAATTTGACCGTGGTTGTGGCGTTTAATTGAAGTGCACTTTTAAGTTCTGTTTGACCGAGTCAGTGACACCTTTTCTCTTATGTGAGTGGGTCAGTGACGCAAAGCCTGTTTGAGTGAGTCAGTGACATGATTGTCTCATGTTTGAGTGAGTCCTTCTTGACACCAACGCGCCTCCTGTTTGAGTGAGTCAGTGACATGTCTCATATTTGAGTGAGTCAGTAACATGTCTCATGTTTGAGTTAGTCCTTGACACCACCACGCCTCCTGTTTGAGTGAGTCAGTGATATGTCTCATGTTTGAGTGAGTCATTGACACCACCACGCCTCCTGTTTGAGTGAGTCAGTGATATGTCTCATGTTTGAGTGAGCCATTCTTGACACCACCACGCCTCCTGTTTGAGTGAGTCAGTGACATGTCTCATGTTTGAGTGAGTCATTGACACCACCACGCCTCCTGTTTGAGTGAGCCATTCTTGACACCACCGCGCCTCCTGTTTGAGTGAGTCAGTGTCATGTCTCATGTTTGAGTGAGTCATTGACACCACCACGCCTCCTGTTTGAGTGAGTCATTGACATGCCTTCTGCTCGAGACAGTGACTTTGCATCTCCTGTTTGAGTGGATCGGTGACATCGTATCCTATTTGAGTAGGTCAGTGAGATCACATCTCCTGTTTGAGTGAGTCTGTGATAAAACGTCCCCTGTTTTGATTGAGTCAGTGACATAGCATCTGTTTGAGTGAGTCAGTGACATAGCATCTGTTTGAGCGAGTCAGTGACATTGCATCTGTTTGAGTGAGTCAATGACATTGCATCTGTTTGAGTGAGCCAGTGACATTGCATCTGTTTGAGTGAGTCAGTGACATAAGATAATGTTGCTTATAGCCCAGCCGACCGCAAAGGGCCATATCAGGGCTGTGAGTCAGTGACATAGCATCTGTTTGAGTGAGTGCAATGTCACTGACTCACTCAAACAGAGTCAGTGACATAGCATCTGTTTGAGTGAGTCAGTGACATTGCATCTGTTTGAGTGAGTCAGTGACATTGCATCTGTTTGAGTGAGTCAGTGACATTGCATCTGTTTGGGTGAGTCCGTGACATTGCATCTGTTTGAGTGAGTCAGTGACATTGCATCTGTTTGAGTTAGTCAGTGACGTTGTGTTTGTTTGGGTTAGTCAGTGACGTTGTATTTGTTTGGGTTAGTCAGTGACGTTGTATTTGTTTGGGTTAGTCAGTGACGTTGTATTTGTTTGGGTTAGTCGATGACATAGCAGTTCCTGTTAGAGTGAGCAAGTGACACCATATTTCCTGTTTGAGGTAATGATTGACTCAGCATTTCCTGTTTGAGTGGGTCATTGACAGCACACTTCCTGTTTGAGTGGGTCATTGACATCACACTTCCTGTTTGAGTGGGTCACTGGCACCATGTCTTTCTTTTGAGTGGGTCAATGGCAGCATGTCATTCTTTTGAGTGGGTCACTGGCACCATGTGTTTCTTTTGAGTGGGTCAATGGCAGCATGTCTTTTTTTTTTTTTTGAGTGGGTCATTGACACCATGTGTTTCGTTTGAGTGAATCAGTGACACCATGTGTCGTGTTTGCATCACCTTGTTTGAGTAAATTAGTGACGGCACAAAAGTTTGAGTAAATTAGTGATGGCACAAAAGTTTGAGTAAATTAGTGACGGCACAAAAGTTTGAGTAAATTGGTGATGGCACAAAAGTTTGAGTAAATTAGTGACGGCACAAAAGTTTGAGTGAATTAGTGGCACCATGTCTCCTGTTTGAGTGAGTCGTGACACCATGTGTTTTTTTTCACTTTTGGCAATGTCACTAACGGTGAGCGAGGATCATCAGATCATGTGTATGGTATGTCTGTTTCAGGTCCTCCACGTCTGCCTCACCGCTTGTCTGATGTTCTACATTTATACGACCACCTCCTTCTGCATGCACTTGAGTACTTCGTGGCTGCCACTTTCTTTCTTTCCTTCTGCTTCTGTTTCTTCTTCTTCATCTTTTCTTCGTTGTCGTCTTTTTTCTGTTTTTGTCTTTTTTCTTTTTTTTTCCTTTTTTTTTGTTTTTTTTGGGGGGGGGGGGGGGGGGGGGGGGGGGGGGGGGGGGGGGGGGGGGGGGGGGGGGGGGGGGGGGGGGGGGGGGGGGGGGGGGGGGGGGCGTGGTTGTGATGGGGGATAGAAGTTGGGGATTGATAGCTTCCTGTTATTTATACTTTTTTTTCCTTGACATGTTAAATTGGGATTTTACTTGAGGGGTGGTTGGGAGGCGGGGGCGGGAGGAGTGCTTCTCCTGTTTTCTCCTACATTCTCCTTCTCCTGTCGTGTATTTTTAAACTTCATTTTATTCTATACTGTACTTTAAAAAGCAGGATATGATTATGAAGCAGTTATTATTTAAACCAGACGTTGCCTGTTACTTGCTGCCCATATGGATCGTTCGCGAAGGATAACGAGTTCTTCCTTGCCCTTGTTGGTCATTTATGAAAAGTCACATGTTGTTTATTGTCCGTGTAGATCATTTGTAAAGGTCGTGTTTTTGTCTGCCATTGTGGATCATGGATAAAGGGTTTTGTGGGATTTGATATACTTATGTCTGATTTGTGAACGGTCACATATTGTTTGGTGACCTTGTGGATCAGTTGCGAAAGGTTACATGTTATTTGGTGTCGTTGATGACCATTTGTGAAAGGTAACATATTATTTGATGTGCTTGTGGATCATTTGTGAAAGGTTACATGTTATTTGGTGTCCTTGTGGATCCGTTGGAAAGGTTACATGTTATTTGGTGTCCTTGTGGATCATTTGTGAAAGGTTACATGTTATTTGGTGTCCTTGTGGATCATTTGTGAAAGGTTACATGTTATTTGGTGTCCTTGTGGATCATTTGTGAAAGGTTACATGTTATTTGGTGCCTTTGTGGATCATTCGTGAAAGGTTACATGTTATTTGATGTCCTTGTGGATCAGTTGTGAAAGGTTACATGTTACTTGGTGTCCTTGTGGGTCAGGTGTGAAAGGTTACATGTTATTTGGTGTCCTTGTGGATCAGTTGTGAAAGGTTACATGTTGTTTGGTGTCCTTGTGGGTCAGGTGTGAAAGGTTACATGTTATTTGGTGTCCTTGTGGATCATTTGTGAAAGGTTACATGTTATTTGGTGTCCTTGTGGATCAGTTGTGAAAGGTTACATGTTGTTTGGTGTCCTTGTGGGTCAGGTGTGAAAGGTTACATGTTATTTGGTGTCCTTGTGGATCATTTGTGAAAGGTTACATGTTATTTGATGTCCTTGTGGATCAGTTGTGAAAGGTTACATGTTGTTTGGTGTCCTTGGGTCAGGTGTGAAAGGTTACATGTTATTTGCTGCCCTGTGGATCATTTGTGAAAGGTTACATGTTATTTGCTGCCCTTGTAGATCACTTATGGAGGGTCGTCTGTTATTGGGTGTTGTTTCAGATGATTTTTTAAAGGTTACATGTTATTTGCTGCCCTTGTGGATTATTTGTGAAAGGTTGCATGTTATTTGGTGTGGCTGTAGATCATTTATGAAGGGTCACATGCTCTTTGGTGTCCTTGTGGATCATAATGAAGGGTCATGTGTTTAATCTTCTGGGTCCTTTGTGAACGGTCATCTGTTATTTGGTGTCCTTGTGGTTCATGTGTAAAGGGGTCACATGTGTTATTTGGTTTCCTTGTGGATCGTTTACGAAGGATCACGTGTTATTTGGTTTCCTTGTGGATCACTTTTGTGTTATTTGGTGTTGCTACGGACGCTTTGTGAAGGATCATGTATTATTTGGTGTCTGCGTGGATCGTTTGTGAAGGGGAATATGTTATTTGGTGTCATCGTGGATCATTTGTGAAGAGTTACATTTGTCTGATGTCTTTGTAGATCATGTATAAAGGGCCACGTGTAGCAACCTTCAGCATCCAGAACTTTTGCATTTCTTTGAACTTTTTAGCAAGTTGAAAGCGGACGGTTACAACATTACTCTTGCTTGGGTTCCTGGTCATGTTGGCATCGGCGGGAACGAAATGGTTGATCGTTTAGGCCAAGAACGCCACAAGAGAGAAACTGTCCAACATTTATATCCCCTGTTCAGATGTGAAACCCAAAATTAACGATATGTGAGAGACCTCTGGCAGGAGGATTGGAACACACAGACGAGTAACAAACTCTTTCAGATCCGTCCAAACCTTAAGGACTTCCTCCCATCCACGTCGGGAGGTCGTAAAGAGGAAACAGTTCTGTGCCGGCTGCACACCGGCCATTCGTATTTTACCCATGCTTACCTTTTAAAGAGTGAAGAAGCTCCGTGGTGCATTCCATGTCATGCGCCACTCACAATGAAACATGTTCTTTTAGAGTGTTGGGACTTGCATGATGTGAGACACAAACATTTTACAGCGGAGTCCATGAAGATCCTGTTCAGGGATGTCCCGCCTGATGTGATCCTTGAGTTTTTGAGAGAGATTAACATTTTTCATCTGATTTAAGATTTTACGGAAGAAAGATTTTTAACAATGTTTCTGGTGCGTTTGTAGACGATGTCATTTAATGAGATGTATGAAAGTGTTGTTTTTTTTTTTTTTTTTTTTTTTATATGACTGGTGAGTTGATTTTAACGTGGTGACAGCCCTGATATGGCCCTTTGCGGTCGGCTGGGCTATAAGCAACATTATCTTATCCTACCCAACAAATATTTATAAGGGTGCCTCTTTTCAGCTCTGGCCGGAAATCTGGCAGATGGAAAATCTGAAGATCGTCTTTCAGGCCCAGAGACATTTTGTGCTGTTCAGTTTAGGTTGAAGAAAAATTCACACTCCCCCCCCCCCCCCCCCCCCCCCCCCCCCCCCTTTTTTTTTTTTTTAAAGCCTCTGCATGTGTACTTTGCTTCGTGATGATGACTTACCAGAGCCCTGTTGTCTAAGCTAGCAGTATCCCATGTTTGGCAAGAAAACGAGGCCCTGAAGGGGTCATTCTGTTTTCTGTTACCTATTTTCCTGATGGATTATTGGTAAAAGTCACGTGTTATTTAGTGTTCTTTTGGATCATTGGAGAAGGGTCACGTATTGTGTGGTGTCTTACGTATTCACTGGGCAGCATTTTGAGTTTAAATGCCAGCAAAAGTATGTCGACTGGCCATCTAGCAATGAAGTGAACGTCATGTAGGTCCCATTTTCCCACTTGCCCGGGACGATTATCCCGCTGACTTGCTCTGTCATATAGCAGTGAAGTGAACGTCATGTAGGTCCCATTTTCCCACTTGCCCGGGACGATTATCCCGCTGACTTGCTCTATCATATAGCAGGGAAGCGAGGTGCTTCGTAGGCCCCCTTCCCCTACTCTCACGAATGATTATCCCCCATACCTTCTGTGTCGTCTAGCAGTGAAGTAAAGAGTTAAGTAGGCTCCCTTTTCCCACGCTCCTGCGATGGTTATACCCCTTACCTGCCGTGACGTCCAAGGTGGATGTTGACGCAAGGCCTGGATTGGTGGAACATGAAGAACTGATCATTACATGTCAGTGTGCGAGGGCATGGCAGGACTGCGACTCCTTGCAAGTGAAAGGAATTGCTCCGTGATCGAATCTCCGTGGAAGTAAAATGAAGTCAGAAGGAGTGAGGGTTTTTAATTGTTTTTAACTGTTACCTTTGTGGTGATAAAAATCACTTCGACGTTGGAATCGAACGAATGTTTATGAGCGATTTGCACCTTTTGTTGTTGTTGTTGTTAGGCGTTCCTCTTATGTCTCCTAAATATGTTTAATCTATGGCAGTCAGTATATTCATGAACGGTGACAGATGGTATGCATTTACTTGGAATTCTTTTTTCTTCTCCACTTCAGTCTGTCAACAGGTGTCCAGTGAAAAAGTGATTCAGTGTCAGTATTAGATGGAAAGAATCTGTCCGACTTTGAAAAAGCCAGTATTGAACACAGGAGCCAGATTTTAATCAAGTCACGAAAATAAAAGTGTCTGTATGCATACATAGGTGTAAGTGTGTTTGTGTGTGCATAATTTGTGTTAGAGTGCACTTGCGTGTGTATATTAGTTGTGTGTGTGTGTGTGTGTGTGTGTGTGTGTGTGTGTGTTTCTTCTGGCTTCTCCTCTTCTGGCTTTTTTGAAGCGCTCTATCATTTTGCAGGTACTTCATTTTTCGTCGTCTTTTTCAAACTGTTCACGGTTGAGCGTCTTTACACGCTTAACGTTTACTGACGTAATCTATACAGAGGCAGCTTCCCCTCAAGACCCACCCTCCAAACCCACCACTACTCCCCTGTCTTGGCCACTCCTTCCCCCTCCCATCCTCCTCCCACCCTCCGCCACTCCTCCTCCCCTCCCCCCCACCCTTTCCCCCTCCCCTCCCCCCCCCCCGCCTCCTCCTTCCCCCCCCCCCCCCCCCCCCCCCCCCCCCCCCCCCCCCTCTTTTTGGATGCGAGAATCAATCATGAGTAAAGCTTCGTCTGGGTCGTCCTGATCCAAGAACGGTTTAAAATAAATGCGATTCGTTGCTGGGAGGCTAATACGTAAAACAGGTGGGCGATGGAAAGGTGGATATGGGGGGAAGGAGGTTTTGGCCTCTTAATAATCTTATTCTCTCTCTCTCCTCTCTCTCTCTCTCTCTCTCTCTCTCTCTTAATGATCTTATTCTCTCTCTCTCTCTCTCTCTCTCTCTCTCTCTCTCTCTCCTCTCTCTCTCTCTTCTCCTCCACCCCCCCTCCCCCATCCCCGTCGTTATTGTCCCATTCTTCCCGGTGTTTCAAACGCCACTTTTTGTCGTCGGTGTCTCACCATTCACACTTTTTTCAAACGTCCCTCTTCCTTATTGTTCCAGCCCTCCCTCTTTTCAGTCAAACCTCGTCGTCATCATGGCCTGTTACCTCCCTCTTTTCAACCGCCTCCCTTTTGTCATTGCCCCATTCCTCCCTCTTTTCAACCGCCTCTCTTTTGTCATTGCTCCATTCCTCTTTTCAACCGCCTCTCTTTTGTCATTGCCCCATTCCTCCCTCTTTTCAACCGCCTCCCTTTTGTCATTGCTCCATTCCTCTTTTCAACCGCCTCTCTTTTGTCATTGCCCCATTCCTCCCTCTTTTCAACCGCCTCCCTTTTGTCATTGCCCCATTCCTCCCTCTTTTCAACCGCCTCTCTTTTGTCATTGCTCCATTCCTCTTTTCAACCGCCTCTCTTTTGTCATTGCCCCACTCCTCCCTCTTTTCAACCGCCTCTCTTTTGTCATTGCCCCACTCCTCCCTCTTTTGTCATTGCCCCACTCCTCCCTCTTTTGTCATTGCCCCACTCCTCCCTCTTTTGTCATTGCCCCATTCCTCTCTCTTTTGTCATTGCCCCATTCCTCTCTCTTTTGTCATTGCCCCATTCCTCTCTCTTTTGTCATTGCCCCATTCCTCTCTCTTTTGTCATTGCCCCATTCCTCTCTCTTTTGTCATTGCCCCATTCCTCTCTCTTTTGTCATTGCCCCACTCTTCCCTCTTTTGTCATTGCCCCATTCCTCTCTCTTTTGTCATTGCCCCATTCCTCTCTCTTTTGTCATTGCCCCATTCCTCTCTCTTTTGTCATTGCCCCATTCCTCTCTCTTTTGTCATTGCCCCACTCTTCCCTCTTTTGTCATTGCCCCATTCCTCTCTCTTTTGTCATTGCCCCATTCCTCTCTCTTTTGTCATTGCCCCACTCTTCCCTCTTTTGTCATTGCCCCACTCTTCCCTCTTTTCAAACGCCCCTCATCCTTGTCACTGGCTAATCTCTTCTTCTTTTCAAGTATCCCTCTTTTGTCATTGCCCCATCCCTTCATTTTTTTTTTTTTTTTAAGTTCAAATCTTTGCCAAGTCATTACTATAACGACTGAAGAATTGTTAACCTGCACTTGTTTTCCCCCACTACTTAATTGTTCAGCATTCGATTGTTTGGTCAATCAGTGGGAGATTGCATCTCTTAGGAGATCCAAGTAAAGGTTGTTCTGTACAATTCTTAGCCACTCACAATGCTTGGGTTATTGAACAGCAGAGCTGACCACTCAGACTGTTCCATATCCTTTTATCTCCCTTGCATCCTAGAATTGATCCTCAAGCATAGGCTCAAAGATTGTCCCCTATATTTTATATTGTTTGAATAATGCTTTTAGTTTTTCAGCAACTTTTTTCATCTCCACACTTTTGTTTTGTTCCATTCACTACCCTTCGCTGGCTGCTTTGAGGGTGCTGTTGGATTCTTTTTTGAACCCTTGGTGGTGAGAACACCACAAAATTATGGACTGTGGTGTGTCTCTATTTGACACCAAGAGCGCTGACACAATCAGCCGTGTCTCCCTGATGAGTCCGATCCAGCGGACGAAAGGCCTAGGAGCAGGCAATACAAATAAATGTGCTTTCAGGATGGATTACAATGATTCCCTCAGGCCACTAGTGAAGGGCTTCTCATATTTGTAATATATTCCCCCATTTTCTTCATCTTCATTTTTTTTTTTATTTTTTTTTTTTTTTTTGAGTTCAAATCTTTGCCAAGTCATTACTATAACGACTGAACAATTGTTAACCTGCACTTGTTTACCCCCACTGCTTAATTGTTCAGCATCCCTCCATTTTTTCAAACACACCTTGTCTGCCAATAGCACGTGGCTCCCACTTTTGAAACAACACACTTTTGTCATTGCCTTCTTCCTTCCTCCTTTCCAACACCCGTCTTTTGCCACCGCTGCTTTCCTCCTTCTTTTTCATAAACCTCTCTTCCTGGTCATTGCCCCCCCCCCCCCCCCCCCCTCCCCCACCTCATTTCAAACACCTCTTCTGTGTCATTTGAGGCTATGACAGAAGTGGCGTGTTTGAAAAGAGGGATGGATGGGACGATAGGAAGCAACAGGGGCGTTTGAAAAGAGGGAGGTTTGAGGCAATAGAAGAGGAATGTTTGAAAAAATGGAGGTTTGAGGTGATAAAAGAGGAGCGTTCGAAAAGAGGGAGGTTTGAGGCAATAGAAGAGGAATGTTTGAAAAAATGGAGGTTTGAGGTGATAAAAGAGGAGCGTTCGAAAAGAGGGAGGTTTGAGGCAATAGAAGAGGAATGTTTGAAAAAATGGAGGTTTGAGGTGATAAAAGAGGAGCGTTCGAAAAGAGGGAGGTTTGAGGCAATAGAAGAGGAATGTTTGAAAAAATGGAGGTTTGAGGTGATAAAAGAGGAGCGTTCGAAAAGAGGGAGGTTTGAGGCAATAGAAGAGGAATGTTTGAAAAAATGGAGGTTTGAGGTGATAAAAGAGGAGCGTTCGAAAAGAGGGAGGTTTGAGGCAATAGAAGAGGAATGTTTGAAAAAATGGAGGTTTGAGGTGATAAAAGAGGAGCGTTCGAAAAGAGGGAGGTTTGAGGCAATAGAAGAGGAATGTTTGAAAAAATGGAGGTTTGAGGTGATAAAAGAGGAGCGTTCGAAAGGAGGGAGGTTTGAGGCAATAGAAGAGGAATGTTTGAAAAAATGGAGGTTTGAGGTGATAAAAGAGGAGCGTTCGAAAAGAGGGAGGTTTGAGGCAATAGAAGAGGAATGTTTGAAAAAATGGAGGTTTGAGGTGATAAAAGAGGAGCGTTCGAAAAGAGGGAGGTTTGAGGCAATAGAAGAGGAATGTTTGAAAAAATGGAGGTTTGAGGTGATAAAAGAGGAGCGTTCGAAAAGAGGGAGGTTTGAGGCAATAGAAGAGGAATGTTTGAAAAAATGGAGGTTTGAGGTGATAAAAGAGGAGCGTTCGAAAAGAGGGAGGTTTGAGGCAATAGAAGAGGAATGTTTGAAAAAATGGAGGTTTGAGGTGATAAAAGAGGAGCGTTCGAAAAGAGGGAGGTTTGAGGCAATAGAAGAGAAATGTTTGAAAAAATGGAGGTTTGAGGTGATAAAAGAGGAGCGTTCGAAAAGAGGGAGGTTTGAGGCAATAGAAGAGGAATGTTTGAAAAAATGGAGGTTTGAGGTGATAAAAGAGGAGCGTTCGAAAAGAGGGAGGTTTGAGGCAATAGAAGAGGAATGTTTGAAAAAATGGAGGTTTGAGGTGATAAAAGAGGAGCGTTCGAAAAGAGGGAGGTTTGAGGCAATAGAAGAGGAATGTTTGAAAAAATGGAGGTTTGAGGTGATAAAAGAGGAGCGTTCGAAAAGAGGGAGGTTTGAGGCAATAGAAGAGGAATGTTTGAAAAAATGGAGGTTTGAGGTGATAAAAGAGGAGCGTTCGAAAAGAGGGAGGTTTGAGGCAATAGAAGAGGAATGTTTGAAAAAATGGAGGTTTGAGGTGATAAAAGAGGAGCGTTCGAAAAGAGGGAGGTTTGAGGCAATAGAAGAGGAATGTTTGAAAAAATGGAGGTTTGAGGTGATAAAAGAGGAGCGTTCGAAAAGAGGGAGGTTTGAGGCAATAGAAGAGGAATGTTTGAAAAAATGGAGGTTTGAGGTGATAAAAGAGGAGCGTTCGAAAAGAGGGAGGTTTGAGGCAATAGAAGAGGAATGTTTGAAAAAATGGAGGTTTGAGGTGATAAAAGAGGAGCGTTCGAAAAGAGGGAGGTTTGAGGCAATAGAAGAGAAATGTTTGAAAAAATGGAGGTTTGAGGTGATAAAAGAGGAGCGTTCGAAAAGAGGGAGGTTTGAGGCAATAGAAGAGGAATGTTTGAAAAAATGGAGGTTTGAGGTGATAAAAGAGGAGCGTTCGAAAAGAGGGAGGTTTGAGGCAATAGAAGAGGAATGTTTGAAAAAATGGAGGTTTGAGGTGATAAAAGAGGAGCGTTCGAAAAGAGGGAGGTTTGAGGCAATAGAAGAGGAATGTTTGAAAAAATGGAGGTTTGAGGTGATAAAAGAGGAGCGTTCGAAAAGAGGGAGGTTTGAGGCAATAGAAGAGGAATGTTTGAAAAAATGGAGGTTTGAGGTGATAAAAGAGGAGCGTTCGAAAAGAGGGAGGTTTGAGGCAGTGACAAGTGAGGTGTGTTTGAAAAGAGGGAGGTTTGAGGCAGTGACAAGTGAGGTGTGTTTGAAAAGAGGGAGGTTTGAGGCAGTGACAAGTGAGGTGTGTTTGAAAAGAGGGAGGTTTGAGGCAGTGACACATGAGGTGTGTTTGAAAAGAGGGAGGTTTGAGGCAGTGACACATGAGGTGTGTTTGAAAAGAGGGAGGTTTGAGGCAGTGACAAGTGAGGTGTGTTTGAAAAGAGGGAGGTTTGAGGCAGTGACACATGAGGTGTGTTTGAAAAGACTGAGGTTTGAGGCAGTGACAAGTGAGGTGTGTTTAAAAAGAGGGAGACGGTTCGCTGCCAATGTGGCGTAGCAGCAGACGCCGAGGGAGCGGTGGCAGATCTCCTTTGAAGGACGCTGATGTGAGAGGTCAGTGTCAGGCGGCGCAGCGATCCTTCCAGCCCTATGGGGGACTGTGGGTCAAGCCTGTGTCGCTGGGGACGGTTCCAGATGTGGGGCGATCGGCGATGGAGCACTGCCCGACTATGATTACTGTGGCCTGGGATACCGTGTTCTGAGCCATGTAGACATGGGGGCACGCCTTATGGGGTCAGGCTGAAAAATTGCTCTCTCGGCCGCAGTCTGCGTGGATCGCCGAATTTAAGGGACTCGTGCAGCGCTCCAGCGACCTTCGTCCTGCTCCCTCTTTGAAGCGGCGTCATACGGCACAGGACCATCGCCACCCGAGTACGAAGAAGGCCGCCTGGTGGTCTTGAAGACAGCCTTTTGGTTGGGGAAAAGCAACGAAATACATCAACACCCATCGTCGGCCGACCAACAGCCGAATTTGAACTAAAGTTCAAATGGAATCAGAGCTCGGAGAGAGACATGCGACGAACTCGCCCGTTACTGCCAGAGGCAACAGTTGCCTCAGAATATGCAGACCTACGTCTGCGAGTGCGGGTGTACCGTGTCCTTATGGGCCTCGGGCCAGTAGGACGTGAATCTCACCCATCAAGTCAATCAAAGAGGGAGAGGAGGGCGAGGATAAGGAAGAGAGGTGTGTGAGAAGAGGGATAGATGAAGCAATACGAACAGATGGGTATTTGTTGTTCTTGTCGTGCCCTGGCTGAAAGACTCCAGGGATCATCCGAACAGCCGAAGTACTTGAACACAATGGTACAAATGCATCAGCTGGGGATGAGAACATTACGTGTGTGACCGTTTTTATTACCCCGCCACGTGGGCAGCCACACTCCGACTTCTGGGGATTTGGGAGACTGGTAATGTTATGCTAGGAGCTTGTCACAACTGAAGACAATCCCCGCATATTATGCAGAGCACAACAACATTTTGATGTAGCCTTGGATGGTTATTTGAAAAGACGGATAGATTAGGTAGTAACAAAGGCAGGGAGTTTGAAAATAGGGATGGATTAGGCAGTAACAAAGGCTGGGAGTTTAAAAAGAGGGATGGATTGGCAGTAACAAACGCTGGGAGTTTGAAAAGAGGGATGGATTAGGCAGTAACAAAGGCAGGGAGTTTGAAAAGAGGGGTGGATTAGGCAGTAACGAAGGCTGGGAGTTTGAAAAGAGGATGGATTGGGCAGTAACGAAGGCTGGGAGTTTGAAAAGAGGGATGGATTGGGCAGTAACGAAGGTTGGGAGTTTGAAAAGAGGGGTGGATTAGGCAGTAACGAAGGCTGGGAGTTTGAAAAGAGGGATGGATTAGGCAGTAACGAAGGTTGGGAGTTTGAAAAGAGGGATGGATTGGGCAGTAACGAAGGTTGGGAGTTTGAAAAGAGGGGTGGATTAGGCAGTAACGAAGGCTGGGAGTTTGAAAAGAGGGGTGGATTGGGCAGTAACGAAGGCTGGGAGTTTGAAAAGAGGGGTGGATTGGCAGTAACAAACGCTGGGAGTTTGAAAAGAGGGATGGATTGGCAGTAACAAACGCTGGGAGTTTGAAAAGAGTGATGGATTAGGCCGTAACGAAGGCTGGGAGTTTGAAAAGAGGGATGGATTAGGGAGTAACAAAGGCTGGTGTTTGAAAAGAGGGATGGATTATGGAGTAACAAAGGCTGGTGTTTGAAAAGGGGGATGGATTATGGAGTAACAAAGGCTGGTGTTTGAAAAGAGGGATGGATTGGGCAGTAACAAAGGCTGGAAGTTTGAAAAGAGGGATGGATTAGGGAGTAAGAAAGGCAGAAGTTTGAAAAGAGGGATGGATTGGGCAGTAACAAATGCCGGGAGTTTGAAAGAGGGATGGATTGGGCAGTAACAAAGGCTGGGAGTTTGAAAAGAGGGATGGATTGGGCAGTAACAAAGACTGGGAGTTTGAAAAGAGGATGGATTGGGCAGTAACAAAGACTGGGAGTTTAAAAAGAGGGATGGATTGGGCAGTAACAAAGACTGGGAGTTTGAAAAGAGGGATGGATTAGGCAGTAACAAAGGCTGGGAGTTTGAACAGATGGACAGGGCAATGATGAAATATGGGGAGGGGGGGGGGGGGGGGGGGGGGGGGAGTACAAAGAAGGAAAACACAAAGACGGGGAAGAGGAATGCATGCAAAGCGGGAGCAATTGGGACAATGACAAAAGTTGGGTAACTGTGGCGAAGCGTGTGTGAAATTGTGTATTTTGTGGAAGGAGGGGGGGGGGGGGGTGTCTTTTTTCTTAAATATCTAGGTCTTCATGCCGTTCCTGCTATGTTGGGCTCCTTGCTGAAATATTCAGTTGAAAAATCGCTGACCTGTGCAAAGCCCGCGCCAGGGACGGACGCGGATGAGCAGTTCTCGCGCTTCTTTTCAGTCTGCATGGCACAGCGGTTTCCAGAGATGTTATGAGATGAACGAATGCCCCGTACAGAGCTGTATGTACACCTGTGCAACAAGTTACTAGCAGATGGGATCCCTCTGTAGAAGTTTACAACAGTTGCAGAAATTCATTGATTTTTTTTTTTTTTTTTTTTTTTTTTTAAAGAAAAGTTCGAAGGATGAGTGTGAACGTGCCGAGCTGACCTGGGGTTAGAGTTCAGCGATGGAAGCAAGTGATCAGCTGTTGAAGTGTTTGTACTAGGTATGCTGTGGATCAGCATTAACGCAGGTCACTCTCACACACAGCAGTTGTGGACTGGGCCAGCGTTCTCTCTTCCCCCCTCTCTCTCTCTCTCTCTCTTTCTCTCTCTCTCTCTCTGTGCGACGCATACACGCGCGGACGCGCACACACACACGCACGCATTGATGCGCACGCGCGCGCGCACGCACACACACGCAAGCACGCGCGTACGCGCGCACACACACACACGCGCGCGCGCGCCTTCGTCGTACGACTTCCATATACTGATACAAAACCGCCTGTATCCTTGATCTTTCAACCGAAGGCATTCGTGTGTGCCGGTCTTTCTGTCACACGTCAAGTCGTCTATAAGTCTGTCTGCAGATAAAATGGACATATTTTTCATCACCCCACCCGAAACATCTTTCAGTACTTTGACAAGCTGGGAAGCAAAGGAGGGTAAGATAGGGGGTGGGGAGGAAGCAAAGGAGGGTAAGATAGGGGGTGGGGGGGAAGGGGAAGCAAAGGAGGGTAAGATAGGGGGTGGGGGAGGAAGCAAAGGAGGGTAAGATAGGGGGTGGGGGAGGAAGGGGAAGGAGGGGGGGGGCACTTTGGAGGATCTGGATGGGGTTGCCATGGTGCGTAGGCTGAAGACAGGGACAGATCAGTGCTGGCCTGCACGTCTGCTTTCCCGCTGCCCCTCCACCCTTGTACCGTAGACTCTGTCTTCACCTGCAATGCCACCTGCTACCGCCCCTTCCAGTTCGTCATGCAGACCTGTCTTTTGGAGACACCCCGTCTCTCTCCCCTCTTCTCTCCTCCGCCTCCCTCGTTTCACCAGCCGCATCGCTAATTAGTTCAATGTCCATAGTTGAACCCCCCCTCCTTCCCACTGCTCTGTACCCCCCCCCCCCCCCCCCCCCACTCCTAATCCCTCTGCCTTCCCCCCCCCCCCCCCCCCCCCCCCCCCCTTCTCCTGCTCTTTTCTCTGACCCTGACCTTGAACCAACCGTTCATACGCGCAGAGAGATGTCAGCTTCAGCGGCATCAAGGGATGTGACGTTGCATGCGGACCAGTCCATCCATATACGCTGCACCACGCCTGCTCAGCTACAAGACCACGGTGCACATGTTTTACAGCTGATGGGAGAGTGGGTAGATGAGCAAGATAGACAGATTTAAGACAAGGGGCGCATGGATATGACTTAAGTATATGTGTGGTCTGCACATTAGCCCAGTGCGCCGGAGAGACCTTCGGTACCTAACATTATCTGCATCACTAGTAAAACAATAGTCGTATGTGTGTGTGTGTGTGTGTGTGTGTGTGTGTGTGTTTTGTGTGTGTGTGTGTGCGTGCGTGCGTGCGTGTGTGTGTGTGTTGTGTGTGTTTGCATGCGCGCGCCAGTATACGGCGTGTGTGCATGCATATTCGTGTGTATGCTGCGTGTGGGCGTGTGTGATCTATGGGCATATGTGAGCATGTTCCTGCCTGCAGACGGGTGCGTAGCTATATGCCCCCGTCTCTATATGCCCCCGTCTCTATATGCCCCCCGACCGTTATGCCCCCGTCTCTATATGCCCCCGTCTCTATATGCCCCCGGGGGCATATAGGGACGGGGGCATATAGAGGTGTCCCCTTTGAAGGCATTCTTCCCTAAGTCAGAGAAAAGTGAACACCCGATGACACAGCTTTAAAGCTGCGGTGCTCAAACTTGCTACATTCTACCACTCCCTCACATTGGCTGCGGCGGCATATTCCTTTGAACTGATTCAGTTAGAACGTGGGTATCACGTGCAGACCCCCCCCCCCCCCCCCCCCCCCCACACACACACACACACACACACACTTCCGGTATCAAGCAAGATGGCGTTTTTACAGAGGGGCGATCGTGGAGGGATGGTTGTTGTTCATGATGGATTCAGGTATACCTACCATAAGGAGCTCGCCACTGGCCACTTTGTTTGGCGGTGTTGGCGTCGTGGAGCCTGCACAGGAAGAATGACAACGACGCGCATAAACAGAACGGGACAGGGCGTTCTGAACCAGAACATTCACGTTATCACGCCAGCCATGGATAATGACCATAATCATCCCCGGGATACAGAGGTCATCGAAAACGCAAGGCTCCGACAACACCTGGTGCAGGTGGCAACAGACGACCCGACGCTTCCTGCACGCAGGATTTACCATGCGGCGGCTGCACAACAGAGACGAGGTGGCCAAGGAGGAGGTGACGTCGAGGTGGCGCCATTCCAGTCTGTTAGATCTACTATTGAGAGAGCTAGACAGCAGCACCTACCACCCATTCCGCAAACGCCAGCGAACGTCAGAATTGAGAACACCTGGGCGGAGACTTGGAACCAGGCAAGATTCCTTCTGGAGCTAGATCAACAAAATGAAATCGCAATATTCGCGACTGATGAAAACTTGAACGTTTTGAGAGATTGCACCACTATCTATATGGATGGCACGTTCCGTGCATGCCCACGCCCGTATTCCCAGGTGTTTACTATAGTCGGAAACCTGCACGGATTTGTGATACCTCTTGTGCACGTCCTCATGGGCGACAGGAGAGCAAGAAGCTACCGGCTTGTCTTGCGCTGTTGAAGAGGGCTGTGCACAGAATCACCCACCATCACTGGCGACCTCGCCAGGTTGTCTGTGATTTCGAGTTCGCCCTTTGGGCGGCAGTCCAGTTCGAGCTGCCTGCTGCTCGCCTAGGCGGATGCTACTTCCACTGGACGCAGAGTCTCTGGCGAAAGGTGCAGGAGGTGGGGCTGGCAAGGGCATACGCCACCAACAGGCAGGTGCGGAGAATCATTCGGAAGGTCTTTGCTTTGGGGTACTTGCCGCTGCCGGTGGTCAGGCTGTCCTTCCAGCAACTGTTACAAGCAGGCAGCACCCAGAGAGTGATGAACGCCCTTCCTCCCCTTCGAGAGTTTCTCGAGCCTACCTTCGTGACCGCTATGTTCGAGCCAACGCAACCTTCCTCCAGCGGACTGGAACGTGTACAACAGAGACATCGATCAACGAACGAATAATCACGTTGAAGGTGAGTCCTTTAATGTCTCTGTAATGTATGTCGCCTGTAACCGGAGCCCCCTGTAACCATGTGTGACCAATGTATTTTGTTTACAAATTATGCAGTAAATGGTCAAAGCAGACCCAAACAATTAAATTCGCACATAGTAGATAGGTAACATGATGACATACAGCATCTTTTCATGGGGGGGGGGGGGGGGGGGGGGGTTGAGCTATTGTCAGCTGATGTTTTACTACGACAAAGCGTCAACGTGTTACAGCATACGCCCTCTACAGGGAAGTTGCTCCATTTTCCGAATCTCTTTCCCATGAACTGGTGCGAGAGATCAATCTTTGGAAATGAATGAACTTTGAACGCGATACAAATTTCAGGTGCAAACACGAAAGAAACAGTTGCATTATTCGCATCGCTACGTAAAAAAAAACGCTAAAAAAAGTGGAAAGAAATAATTTTCCGCGTATTGTTTTGTTCTCTTTATTTCAGCTCACCACAGAACGTTGAATCAACTGGTTGGGACTCGTCATCCAAATATCTGGCACTTTATCCGCACTCTCAAAGACTGCCAGACGGAAGCTGAGACAAAGGTGACATCTGCTGAACAAGGAGACGCTCCAAGACGTCGTCGGAGGAAATGGAGGATTGTGGAGGAACGCATTCGCCGCCTCAAGAATCAGTACGCCAATGGAGCCAGAAACCTGCACTCATACTGGAGTGCTGTCTGTCACGCCATGTGGAGGCCTTAAGAAGTTATAATTCCTGGAAGTTGAAGGCCACTGATTTTGCTGACTCAAGTTGTATAAATGACCAGTGCACTAAAAATGATGTGCCTTGTGAGCAGAATGTCAGCTTCACATTCTGATTTGACACTGCAAACGAGAATCAGTAATTTTCTTTTTTCTTAGTCTTTTTCTTCGTTTTTACATTCACAATCCCTAAAGAGGCATAATAGTGCCTCAATAGCTATTTTTTTCCCAGTGAAATGGATCATTTCTGATTAAAAATGGCCAACCATAAGAGCAAAGGTCTACTTGAGTACAAAGTAGACAGTCGTGTTGATATGGTGGCGTATGTTTGAGTGATTGCTTTTTTGGGGGGTGGAGGGGGGGGGGGGGGCGTTTTCCGGATTATGATTTGATTTCAATAAAATCATTTTTCATTGTCTGCGTCTTCTTCATCTTCTTCTTCTTGTTCTGAGAGAGACAGAGACAGAGAGAGAAACGGAGAGAGAAACAGAGACAGAGAGAGACAGAGAGAGAGAGAGAGAGAGAAACAGAGATAGAGAGAGACAGAGAGAGAGAGAGAGAGAGGGAGAGAGAGAGAGAATTTGAGGGCCTATCTTGCAAGTACGGCTGAGTATAACAAGCTGTTTCTGAGACGCATCTAGACATGCAAACTTGAGAATGTGGCAATGAAGAACACAGTCAGAGACCGGGTAAAAAGTAACCTTCAGTAACCTGATAGAGGACATATCTATCTAGTAGTGACAGGGGCATATAGAGACGGGGGCATAACGGTCGGGGGGCATATAGAGACGGGGGCATAACGGTCGGGGGGCATATAGAGACGGGGGCATAACGGTCGGGGGGCATATAGAGACGGGGGCATAACGGTCGGGGGGGCATATAGACACGGGGGCATATAGGGACGGGGCCATATAGAGGTGTCCCCCCTGCAGACACAATCGCGTGTTTGCGTACTTAGATATGTGTATGCCTGTACTGAGGAACAAGTGTTTTTGCGTGCGTGCTTGAGAATGGCTGTTCAGAAGACAACATAGTTATCATTGATTTATGATGATAATGGTAATGATAAATGTTAATGATAATAGTAATAGTAATCATAATGATAATAGTAATGATGATAATAATAATGATAACATCGATAATAATGATGATAATAATAATGATAACATCGAGAAAGACAACAGCAATAATGATAATGATGATGTTGATGACAGCGGTGAAGATCAAAATAAGAGTGCAAAAAGAAGCTTGTAGTTTGACTTCTTTAATGGACAGAAAAGGAAGAGAGACGGGGTTACTCGTCGGAGGCAGTGGGGATGGGGGGGGGGGGGGGGGGGGGGAGGGGGACAGAGATGAATGCCCTGACGTGACATCAGCTGCGGCCTCCCAGCAGGCTAATTATCGTAAATAAATACCACCCTCCCGTTCACACTCACCCGGTCCCCTCTACACGTCTCCCCCCTCTCTCTCTCTCTCTCTCTCTCTCTGTTTATTTTCACCACCATCCCCCCCTCCCTCAGATCTACTCGAAGACACAGTGAAACGGGGAGAGAGAGGGCAGTGAAATGACTGCCTCTATAGAGAAGAAGCCTGCAGCTAGGTTTTTGACATAGTGTGTAGCAGCAGGGCGAGATGGGGGGTGGAGGAGAGGGGAAGGTGTGTGTGTGTGTGTGTGTATGCATGGGAAGAGACAGAGTGGGATCAATGACCTGGCGGTGAAATGAAGCGAGGTTGGCTGTCTCTCTCTCCGCGCACCATTGTATGTAGTAGACCTGGGTCACCGATCGATCTGTCCTTCAGACTAAGGCAGACGTTTCATACATCGACCTACACACACACACACACACACACACACACGCTCACACACACGCTCACACACACACACGCGCGCGCACACACACACGCACACATACACGCGCGTGCACACACACACACACATACACACGCATACGCGCGCGCGCACACACACATACATACGCACGCGCGCGCACACACACATACACACACACGCGCGCGCGCGCGCGCGCATGCACGCAGTGCTCAACGAGACTGTGCGCCAGTCTCTTTGGTACTATGGTAGTGGCCGGCCAGCCGAACAAAGCACACACACCCCTCCCCCCAAAAAAAAAAAAAAAAAAAAAAAAAACCCACCACCCCGTGGGATTTTTCTCCACCCTCCAATGTGTGACCCAAGCCACCAGCTAGCTCCCCTTGTTGGAGTTTGGCTCGACCTCGCACCTCACCACACACACGCGTGCGAATTTTTTGGTTCGACTTCAAACACAACCCCGCACGTCTTCGTGCCTTTGGCTTGATACGACCACACCCACCCTGCGTGCATCAATACTGGGTCCTTGCATGTATGAATGACGCATGCAGCTCACGTTCATGCAGTGGGGTACGCAAGCTCGTAGACGCGATGCAAAACGCAGATGCTAGTATCCCATCCCCCATGCATATGGGCATTTTGCGTGAACATAATAAGCACACATAGTATGCACGCGCAAACGCGCATATACAAATTTTGTTTCCCATTCAGCGCATGAGTATTCGTTCATGTACTCTTGTGAATATTTTCACACATGCACATCCCGTTTTGTATGCATGTATTGGTGTACACTTGCATCCTTTCTTATGTTTTCACAGAGACGTGTCCGTTTTTCTTGCATGCATACACACATTTGCGTGTATTTGGTATCATTCATTTCTGTTTGTTGTTGTTGTTGTTTTTACGCATGAAGCACCCAGATGACGATTCTCTCCTCGATTCCTCAGAATAAACTGGCAGCAGATGAGGACATTCTAGATCTGGGGCGCAGATGATGTTTATGGGGTGGAGATGGGGGAGGGAGAGAAGGGCACGTGACTTGTCTCGGGTCTTCTCGGCTTTCAACTGTCAACAGCAGAAAGGGGGGAGTGGGTGATGATGATGATGATGATGATGATGACAGTAATCGCTAATCACATCGATGATGATAAGCTTGGAAAATGAAGCAGACTGCCGCGTGACCGTGAACAAGGCAAAATGCGAATGAAGGCCCAAAGCAAGTATCACAGAGTAACGTGACGGGAAATTCAGGTACGACAAGGACAGGCGAATTTTTAACAGTTGTGTCTTGTACTCAGTCGTTCCAAACAACAGACTCTTTAAAAATAATAAAATTTTTAAAAATGCACGAAAACAATACTCCTATACTCAGTATGAGAACGGCTGGTTAGCATGAGTTCAGCTCGCCCGAACATGACAGCTTTGCTGGGAATTGTTCCCAGTTATGACCAGACAGATAACGCCTATGGTTCAACATCTCTCCCCCCCCCCCTCCCTTCCTTCCCACGTACCCCATGCATCCACCACCCCCTTCTCCACCACCCCCACCACCACCACCCTTGGGGGCTGTGGCAGTGCTGACAGCACGTGACTTACCTGAGGCCTTGAACGGAGCGAGACGGGGAGGAGAGGGTGTGGAGGGAGAGGAGAGGGCGAGGTGTGAACAGGTGACTGAAGTCGTTGACCTATTTAGGCGACCAGTGGCCTGCACATGACCCACTATATATTTCCATATTGACAGCCGCCGCCACCCGACCCACCCACGCCTTCTGCGGGGGAAAAAGGCCAGCTTCGTGACTCAGCTTTTTGGTTCTTCTTGGGGTCTGCCACCAGTAATAGTCTGTAGCGTGCCGTGAACTTTCGTTGCTAGGTTTTGTGTTTGTTGCATTGTTTGTTGTCCCCCCCCCCCCCCCCCCCCCCCCCCCCTCCCCCCCCTGAAATGATTCCTGCTCAAGAGACACCCTCCTCTTAATTGAATCTCTTATATCGTGGTGGTTAATTCATTTACCCATCAGCTTTGAAATCATGCGCAGTGTGGTCTCAAAAACTTGGCGGATGTGGTGTAGTGTGTAGGGACTAGTCCGCACGCAGTGACGCCTCCTTGATGAAAGATAGTGACTGTGCTAGCGATGTAGAGAGGCCCGCAGTCAAATGGTTTGCGCATGTACTGTTGAAGGTCATCATTTGGAATCGTACGGTATTCGGGTTTCTTTTTTTCTTTTTTTGACAGTTTGAAAACCCCACTCAGTCCACCTCGCAGTTAAAAGCAAAAAAAAAAAAAAAAAAAAAAAAAAGAAGAATGTGTACTTGATTCTGGTCAGGGAAGGTTAAGGCGGCGTAAGAAAAGGACAGGCTCCGCCGTGCCGTCATGTTATGCCCCAGACACGGTGAGCCGCTGACAGAGCACAGCCCCAGCGCCCAGTCAAGGAGTGGGACTTTAACCTGGACCTGTAGATTCTAAGCGCTCAGCATCTGTCTGGCTTCAGGCTCAGTGTCCACACCTTACGCAGGTGGTAGGACCATGACCAGGACTTTGGGAGAGGGGTTGGAGGGTAGAGGGGGCCACTCGATAGATCCCCGTCTCGATAGATCCCCGTCTCGATGGATCCCCATCTCGATAGATCCCCGTCTCGATAGATCCCCGTCTCGATGGATCCCCATCTCGATAGATCCCCGTCTCGATGGATCCCCGTCTTGATTGATCCCCGTCTCGATAGATCCCCATCTCGATGGATCCCCGTTACTGTTTTTGGATCTACTGAGACGGGGATCTACCGAGATGGGGATCTACCGAGACGGGGATCTATCGAGAGGGAAAAATTCGTCCACATGTAGTGGGGGATCTATCGAGACGGGGATCTACCGAGATGGGGATCTTCCGAGACGGGGATCTACCGAGACGGAAATTCGTCCACATGTACTGGGGGATCTATCGAGACAGGGATCTACCGAGATGGGGATCTACCGAGACGGGGATCTATCGAGATGGGGATCTTCCGAGACGGGGATCTTCCGAGACGGGGATCTACCGAGACGGAAATTCGTCCACATGTACTGGGGGATCTATCGAGACAGGGATCTACCGAGATGGGGATCTACCGAGACGGGGATCTATCGAGATGTACCCGTAGTAGAAGGGGCTGTCTGATCGTCGGTGACTGTCTCTGTCTCTGTCTCTCTCTCTCTCTCTGTCTGTCTGTCTGTCTGTCTGTCTGTCTGTCTGTCTCTCTCTCTCTCTCTCTCTCTCTCTCTCTCTCTCTCTCTCTCAC
>CM031600.1:95993782-96006282 GCA_018398815.1 Conus ventricosus
TGGATAGCAATCTGGGTCGTGCACACTTTTAAAACTTTTTTTTTTCCCCCTCGTTTTGTGTCGTGCACACTGAACCTTTTCCCCCTCCACATTTTCCCCCCTTTTTCCCCCACTTAGCTGATTTTGGATAGCTCGATGCACTACAGCTTTTCAGGAAGAATGCATCGTTTTCATCGCTGAACTTGAGTAACTCGTGAATACTCTGCGTGACAGGATTTTTCATTTAATCATGTTTATCCTACTTGGTACCCTTACTTGTTTATTGTTAATCACGTTTGTAAAATAAATAAATAAAAAATAAAAATAAAAAAAACAAACCCTTCGGCGTTTTGCAAGGGAAGAGAACCACCTATTGGCTATCTACTCGTCGATCCTGGAAACCGATTCTGTAGACAGGGAAAGAGAACTCGAATAGATCACTGTTCTTATCTGTCGCCGCACAGTTCTCCACATTCCGGGCCTCTTGGACTGAGCTTGAGCGACACTGGCTGAAAGCAACTACTCTCAAAAGTTGGTGCGTGTGCGCACTCAGTATGCCTCTGTGTGTGTGTGTGTGTGTGTGTGCGTGTGCGTGTGCGTGTGTCCTTCAGTTTAACTTCACCCACATGTTCTTGACTTCTGCTCCCTTTGCGCGCGCATGTGTGTTGGTGCACGCACACACACACACACACACACACACACCCACCACACACACACCCACACCACACACACCCCTCTCTCTCTCTCTCTCTCTCTCTCTCTCTGAGTTATTGCCTGTTTATATCCCTTTCCATGTGCGTACTGTCTAAGTATTGGATGGAGACAAAAACAGAAACAAAGCAACACCACCACCACCACCCCCACCACCACCACCCCCAAAAAATTATTCATTTTTCATCATTGCTGACACAGCAGAACCTTGAAGCGTGTTAAAAAAAAAATCATTGTTCAGTTCATTGGCTAATACAGCAGAACCTTGAACTTGTGGGGGCGCCTGCATGAGAGGAGTACGTGTAATGAAAACCCGGCAGGACGACGGGCGGCCGGTGGTCCCGAGGTCGACTGAGGCCCGGCTGTGCTGTGGCCCTGTCCCGGTTTTGCTGCTGTTATGACCGTCACCGTGGCCGTGGTGTCAGCAGGGTGCGGGTCACTGCCTGACCCCCCCCCCCCCCCCCCCCCCCCCCCCCCCCCCCCCCCCCCCCCCCCCCGCAGCTGCAGTAGTCCAGACCTGTGCACCCCCCGTATTTCTCCGTATTTAGTACGGATTTAAGCTGGGGATATAATACGGAAAACTGATAGTGCGTTTCAAATACAGATTTACTCGCCACCGAAATACGGTACGGCTGCTACGATCTCCGCCGCAAAAATTGACAGTTTGCACAGTCACCTTAGCGGTGATAAACTAAGGGACATAATCAGGCACGAGAGGAATGCAATTCCGTTGTCAGGTAAACGAAAGTATTTTGCGTAGTTCGTTTGGTCTCGCCTGCCGTTTAGATGATAATATTATCATATGAGCAGACTATACATTGAGGGCAAACGAAGTATCTTGTGTACATTTACATTGGCAATGTCACTCGACTTTGTCATGAAATGCGCAACTGCGGCCTAGCTCCGTATCTCGTACCGCGTGCGTTCAAACATGGCGGACGACGAAGCGTCTTCAAGTGTTGGTGGAGATTGTTGCTGCGGCAACGGCGTAGAGATGACAGTTCACCGGCAGTCTGTGGTTCGGGGGGGGGGGGGGGGGGGGGGGAAAGTTCAGCTGTTCAAGCCAGCGTATGCAAAAACTTTCCCGTGTGTCAAAGCATCGTCGAAAGGCGAAGAGTATGCCTACTGCATTGTGTGCGGGAAAGACTTTTCGATAGCTCACGCTGGCGCCAATGACATTTCAAGACATGTTGCCTCGGACAAACATGAACAGATTTTAAAGGCAAAAAGCGCAAGTAATATTAGCAGCTTCTTCTCTTTCTCTAAGCCTACGAGTAATGACACTTCTTTGGCAGTCACTCGAGCCGAAGTGATGATGGTGGAAATGATCGCACATCACAACTTGCCACTGGCTGCAGCGGACACGTTGTGTCGGGGGTTTAAGATGATTTTTTCCTGATAGTCGCATCGCGGCAGATATGCCGTTGTGGCCGTAAGAAAGCCACATGTTTGGTGAAAGCACTAGCCAGCGAAAGACAGAACGTTTTGTCTGAGAGAATGCAGACAGCTGCATTCACGTTGTCAACAGACGGCAGCAATGACGAAAAGAGTAAACAGTATCCCCTCGTAATAAGGTCTGTTGACCAGGATACGGGACTGGTACATTCAGAACTGTTTTCCCTTCCTGTCTGCGACGTCCGCAGTACTGGCAAAAACATCTTTGATTTGTTGGATAAGGAACTAAGTGCTCGTGACCTAAAGTGGGATAACTGTTTGGCTTTTAGGCAGTGACAACGCCATTGTTATGACAGGGGAACACAAAGGTGTCTTTCATTAATGTCAAGGAAAAACACCCCAGTGTCTTCTTGTCAGGCTGTTGTCTGCATTTGGTGCATATTGCAGCTGAGAAAGGGGCTCGTGTTTGCCAGACGTAGCAGAGATCTTGCAAGACGTTCATAATTACTTCAGAAAGAGTGAGAAAAGACAGAAGGAGTTCAAGCAAATGCAAGAACTGTTTGACATAGAGAGCGTGAAGATGCTGAAGCACACTCCAACGAGGTGGCTCAGTATTGGAAGATGTCTTGAAAGACTTCTTTTGAACTGGGATGCTCTGAAGGCATTCTTCAAGGCTGAAAAGGAAGCCCATGAGAAAAAACAGCCATCAGGCAGCAAGCCTGCAATCAAAGCCACTTCATCAAGCAGCAAATCTGCAAGCAAGAATGCTACATCAGGCAGCAAGTGTGGTCAGAGTCGGTCTGTAGGGAGAAGCCAGTCTGAAGAACAAAAGAAACCAGATACTGAGGAGAATGAATGTCAAGACAAAACTTATGCACAAAAGAAGGTTGACAGTATCCTTGTCTTCTGAAATCCCCAACCAACAAGCTCTACATGCGTTTTCTAAACTACACTGTAAAGATGTATGATCCTGTTTCTTGTTGGACTTCAGTCTGAGGCCCCAAAAGTGCATGTGCTGAGAAAGACACTAATCAAACTGATCAAAAGTGTGCAAATCCGTTTTCTGAAGCCCTCAGCAATGGCAAGTGGTGCACCTGAAGATGTGGACTTCAAGAGTACCTACAACTTGAAGGCTGACAAAGACCTCATCATTGGAGAATCAGCAGAGGCCTTTATTGCTGATGCTGACAAGAATGCTGTCAGACCTCATCGAGTGAAGCAGTTCTATTGTGATGTCAAGAAATACTTCACTGCGGTGTGCAGCTACCTTGTGGAGAAGCTGCCAGTCAAAGATCCTCTTCTTCTACATGCAGAAGTTGTTGATGTTGCCAACCAGCAAAGTAGTCCAGTCAAATTTTCAAAAATAGCCTATAACCTTAAACAAATTGCAACAAAAGAAATTTCACCTGATTTGAACTTGTTGAACATCTGCCAGTACCACTTCAAAAATCTAAAGAAATATATGGTGCAATGAATTATGTACGTTTGTTTAAAGAACATACCCCAAGCTGATGTTACAAGAACCGGAAAACAGACAATCTGCTACAGAGATCGCAGTAAATACAATGCAAATGGGGGGAAAATGATTGAAAATATTTACAAATGATTGATGATTTTAAAAAACATAAAAGTTAAACAGTACATAAAAGATATACAGGTTTTCTTCATTTTTATCAACAAAAGTGGGCAAATATTCTTCGTGGATTTGAGGAAATATTTCTCTTTTTACTGTTGCTACTATGTTGTACACACAATTCATGAAGAATAAATGCAATAGACAGATTTCTTAGCACGTTTTGTGCAAAGAAAAAACATAGGAGGAGTCAACCAAACAAACATTTATGAAACAGCCTTTCTTTTTCATCTATACCCCCTAACTTTCAGACTGCAGACCATCAGCCTCTGTATGTAGTTAAGTTTGGAACATATCTATGGCTGCTTGTCCTACCACAGTGTTGAGACAAAGTTGTTACCAATAAAAATGTGGTAATGACAGGACATGTTTCATCAAAAACACCAGTTTCTTTATGTTTCAATGGTGCCTGATTTCATGTAACTTAAACAGTATCACCCAGAGTCATTTCCTGGGTACATGGCAGAAACAGTGAGAATGGCGTTGAGAGCTGCATCCATGAGAAGATGCGCTCGAACAGCACGGGAGTAGGACTTCCCATTCATGATGTAGGGAATGGTATTGGCAGCATACACATTTTCCAAGGCTTCTTGTAGCCCTGACCCATTCATGACATGTCCAATTGTTCCCAAGAAACTCATCTGAGTGTGGAAGTGTCCAAGCTGAAGAACCACAGATTTGATGACGCTGTCTGGGCCTTCACTGTGTATGATTGCCTGGGCTTTCATATACAGTGGCTGATCAAATGTTACCACAGGTGTCACTGCATACTTTTGTGCTTGGCTGCAGATGAACATCAACGTAGAGTAGATGCAAGTGACGTCACTGGCACTCATGTCAATCATGGGTAAGAAGAACACTTCCGATTTGCCTGGATGCACACATCATGAGTTGCCTGCATCAATCCATGCCAAGCAGGTCGGGGAGACTTGAGGGGCCAAGATATCTTCCAGAGTGTTTCAATACCTGCTGTATTGTCAACAGCAGAAATGTCAGAAATGTCTTTGAAAAACACAGAAGAGAGACCGTTCCAGTCAGCCCTGTAATAGTGAATGTTGATTTTCCCAAGCTCAACTACTTCTTTGATGTCCACCTTTTTTCTGGGTATCCTTAGTGGAGTCTTTGTCCCAGGTGTGACAACAGCAATTGTTCCCATTCCATGGAAAGTTCCCCGCCCATCTAAAGTGGCAGAGTTGTGGTCTGCGTTGTCTGCCACAAACTGAAGGGTCTTTTCTTCGGTGATTTCCGGAAGGTCTAAACCTTGGGTGACAGCTGCATTGAGGTGGAATTTCTGTACTTCTGAATATGAAGAGCAGAACCCAAGTTTACTTAACGTATCCACCAAAAATCTTGATGCAAAAGTTTTGTGCATCTGCACTGCCAGGTGGATCTGAAGTGGAGCAATGCATGTGTTTGGCCTGGTTGCTTGAACGATGCATTGTCCAATGGATGCGATTTTCAGATCTGTGTTTTTACCCCTGATGATATCTTTAAGCAATGTCTGAAGAGTCACAGGCAGGAAATCAAGCTGTAAATCCTTGCACAACTGACCAGAATCTGGGTACATACTTCTGTCACAACAGATGGACATTATGTCACTTCTAATTAGAGCAGCTGCTGCTCTAATCAAGCGAGTAGATTCACTGTCACTGTCATTCTTTTTGTGTTCTTCGTAGAACTTGTGAAGGATGTTGGACGCGGCTGTCTTTATGGTCACAATATCTGATTTTCCTTCTAACTCTGAGATAGATATACTGTCACCAAAATGTTCAAGCAGCATTTTCTTCATGTAAGGCACACTGTACGCAGAACCCACATTTGACTCATTGCACTGGTCCAGGGCATCTCCCATCATCCTAACAAGGTCACACACAGTGACCTGCTCTGTGTCATTGTTTTCTAGATAGGAAACAATATCCTGAAAGGCAGCATGATACGCCTCATCTGCCTGCTTTCCCCAATTTGATTCTTTTTCTTGCTGGCATATCATCAGTTTCTAAAAACATTCGGGGAACATGTTTTCCTGTTCGAAAGTTGGTACTGCAGATACTGTGGTATACCACATCCTGGGCATAACAGTCCTGCAAAAATTCTAATCTAGCCTTAACTTTCCGTGACCACTCGTCACCTCTGCTGCTGCAAACACCGGCCACAGTCTGTTGGAATTGTGTTGTTGTCACTGATGTCAGACCTATACAGGTCTTGTGTCCGCCTCTACGTGACCATTTTTCTCCTTTCAGGCAGAACAGGCATTGGGCTGCTGGACTGTATGCAGAATCTACAGTCCGAAGTCTTCGTTTTATGCTTTTTTGAGGAGACTGATCATTTTGCCTGCTACGCAGAAACTGTGTAATAGCGTTTATATTGGTGTATTCACGCCGACATTTAGCATGAACAAAACTGCCAGTTGAAGCAACAATATCATCACCTCGCTGAGCGCTTGCCTTGTTGATCCCAGCACACCCTTTGTGTGTTAGAATTACTTTCCTGTCCTGGCTGCAAAATCCCAGCTTGCAAATGATGCAGCAATCCTTTTCTGGACTCTGAAATTCAGAATTAAAATGGCTTTGAGAAAGCTTTCATTATTGTTAGCCTATTGTTACTGTCATTATCACGTTCTTGTTGTTGTTGTTGTTATTACTATTACGTAATCATTATACAAATATTATTTGGGCGATATTATTATTATTGTTATTATCATTATTTTTTTTTAAATGTTATTATTTTTATTATTTTATTATTGTTGTTATCAATCAGGTTTTGTTTCAATTTTCCGTTTGACTTTTGCCCAATTCACACATTCCATGAAAATTGGAGTTCATAAAACGTTCAAATAAGCCACAACAATTACCACGCAACCACAAGTACAAGGCATGTGTGTGCAATAGAGTGTAGTTCGCAGATACAGTCATTATTCCCTTTATTCCACGACTTCTTGTTGTACCGAATCTACTGCTGCGTGCTATCAGTTAGCCTAAGCCACTTCACTTACTCGGGCAGGCGAACACGTGTTTACGTGTCAGCTTCGGCGGAATGCCAGTCTAGTTTGGCCTGTAGTGTCAAAAGTTATTGAGTAGTATCATAGTGGTATCTTAAAATCATACACAGACATACAAAACAAAGTTAACTTATCAATAAGAAATTGGTACATTACCCGTGAATATGAACATGAGGGGCTCTGGTAATTGTTTGAATCAGCGCAGTCAGTGTCCGCCATCATCGCGCGCCTGCGGGCAGCGTTGTAATTTCCTGCCGTTTTCTGCTCAGCGCGTTCATTCAGCTTTCCGTCCACGGACATTAAAAAATTCTCATTCTCACGGTTCGTCTTACACTTTCGGATTAATTACGTTAAAACGGAACCATCTTTTACTTTAGATTTTTCTGTGCACGAATAACATGATCGTTTCAGTTGATTAACGCTCTTGAATGATTTGTTGCAATTTGTTTGACGTCATGTATTCATTTGACTGGACTAAAGTGCTCAGCGTTCTGACCGAGCATGGTTTGTGGATAGATTTCCTGCTCTGATACCTCCTGGCAGCAGTAGAGACACTGTGATGGAACAGTTTGCTTCTTATCAGTGCACAGACATATCGGGTTGTATTGCAGACAGGATAGATGAAACCTGGGCAGCTGTAAGCAAGCTGAAAGATGAAGAAGGTGAGGCCTACATGAAAGAGCTTTCCCTGGCCAT
This sequence comes from Conus ventricosus, assembly GCA_018398815.1. Lineage (NCBI taxonomy): Eukaryota > Metazoa > Mollusca > Gastropoda > Neogastropoda > Conidae > Conus > Conus ventricosus. The sequence goes on from CM031600.1 coordinate 96,001,195, forward strand.
GCTGGATGTTCTGACAGTTCCCACAGCAATGCACCTTGTGAAAGGATTTTCTCAACAGTGAGAAAAAACAGAACTGATCAAAGAGCTTCACTGGGTGATGATACGCTTGAGGCACTGCTCGTTGTGAAGGCACAGCCTGGGCAGCTGTTTGAACATGAACACCCATCCAAGATGCTACACAAACTCAGGAGTGCTTACTATGAGGCAAATAAGTGACTTGCTGTGAACATAATAGACTTGTACCAAAACACATTTTTTTTTACAAACTGTTAACTTCTGTTGATTATTTTCGGATGTGTCGGAAGATTCTGCATCGTGATCACCTTTTACTGGGACGATTTATGACAAAGGAGTGACTGTGGCAATTCACATGTGTTTCTTTTTCACTTTGTTTTATATGTGTCTTGGAAACATTCAGAATACTGAAAGCTCACCCAAAATACTGAAAATCATTTGCTTGGATACTGGGGTGTCTTGCTGGGGGTGCACAGGTCTGTGGTCAAGGCCGTCGGCTGACTCCCACTGACCCACAACCCGGTCAGTCAGACTGGTGGCGGGCCCACAGATACACACAGGCTTGGCTACTGTGGTGGAGATCGCTAGCGGTAGTAGCGAGCACATGGGAGCCTCTCTCTCTCTCTCTCTCTCTCTCTCTCTCTTCTCTCTCTCTCTCTCTCTCTCTCTCTCTCTCTCACACACACACACACACACACGTACGCACGCGCGCGCGCACACACACACACACACACGCACGCACGCACACGCGCACACACACACACACTACACTACACTATACACACACACACACACACACTACACACACACTACACACACACACACACACACACACACACACACACACTACACACACACACACACTACACACACACACACACACTACACACACACACACACACACACACACACACACACACACACACAACACACACACGCACACACACACACGCACACACACACACATAGCGAGGGAGACAGAGAGCGAGCGAAGGGGGGGGGGTGGGGGTAGGGGAGGGGGAGGAGCACAGTGGACGTCGTATTCAGCGTCATAAGTTTGGTTTCATAACGCCTGTTGGCTTCACTATAAATACCAGGCGCCACTAAAGCCCACTGTTAATAGCAGTCAACACCAGGGGAGAGGTGGCAGCTCTCCCTTGAAAGATGCTGGCGTGAGAGGTCAGCGTCATTGGGCGGCACAGACAACCTTCCAGCCATGTGGGTGACGACGGGTCTAGCCTGTGTCGCCGGGGGACGGCTCCTGGAGGTGTGGGGCGATTGACGAAGGAGCGCTGCCTTACTGCGACTACCGTGGCCTGGAATACCGTGCTGTTTTAAGGGGGTGACAGACATGGGGGCAAATCCTTACGGGGTTGGGCTGAAAAATTGCCCTCTCGGCCGCAGTCAGCGAGTGCCCGCCAAGTTTTGGGGACTCTTGCAGCGCTCCAGCGACTTTCGTCCTGCTCCCTCCTTGAGGCGGCCTCACGCGGCACAGGACCATCGCCACCCGAGCATGAAGAAGGCCGCCCGGTGGTCCTGAAGACAGCCTGATGTTTGGGGGACAGCAGGCAACACACACCGACGCCTACCGTCGGTCGACCAAGATCCTGAAACTGAACCAACGTTCAAGACCAACTCCACCAAACTTGAACCAACTTTCAAGAAGATAATGACTAGAATTGAGCCAATGTTCAAGAGGAACACGAGCTCTGGGAGACAAATGCGACGACCCTCACCGAAACTACCCACTACTGCCAGGCGACAACTGTTGCCACAAATATGCAGACTTTTGTCTGCATGAACCTTGTCCTTAAGGGCCTCAGGCCAATAGGACGTTAATCTCACCATCAAAGCAAGCCCACTGCTATGTAAGGTCCAGACTCTTTATGTGTCCAGCGCTTACATGTTGACTGCGCTAGTGACAGGTTCTATTAATTATATGTCTGGACTGGTGCTTCCGGGGTTTTTATGCAAGGTGGGGGGTGGGGGGGGGGGGGGGGTATCCATCATATCCATGTTTGACATGCTTACAGAACTTTGCTATAGTGTTATGATCAGTCTGTTCCCTTTCCTCTGTTATTTAGGCCTGTTGTTGTTAGTTATGCTGTTTTACTTCATGGATGAATTACGGGCTCGAAATGATTTAAAACAAACAAAAAAAAAGACGAAAGAAAGGGGAAGAGGGGCGGGGGAGTGTGTGTGTTTGTATGTGGAGGGGGGGGGGGGGGGGGGGGGCAGAAAAGAAGAATCTGGGTCAAAGTAATTTTCATCAATCCTCACATTCATGTGAATTTCAGCTCCGATCTTACACACACACACACACACACACACACACGCGCGCGCGCGCGCGCGCCTCCCGTTCCCTCACTTCAGCACATGCACGCACGTTCACATACGCACGTGCGCGCGCGCGCACACACACATTATACACGTACATTGTGACGAGTAGGGGTGCAAGGTATGGTCAGAGGGTGCAGCCAAGAGTTTTTATAACAGTAAACTCATCTTCACTCACTGTCTACAACTGGAGGAAGGAGCAAGTTTCTGGTGATCGAAAGATTTTTTTTTTTTTTTTAACCGCGCGGGATTGTTAGTTCCACTCAAGAACGGCTCAAGTGTAATTTACCTTAGACTTATGCTTTTACAAGCACTTGTGCTCCAAGTGACAGACAGTGAAAAATGAGCTCAAACATGAAATATCTGGATACTGTGAACAGAGTGACACCAGTCAAATTTCACACACAAAACTTCACTTTGGACACAAGGTTTAGATACACTAGATGTATATAACTCAGAATCAGTCTAGTTTTGCCCGACCTGAACAGGCTTGTTTCCCCTCATCGAGTCTTGAAGGTTTAAGGTTGCTTTTGTTTTTTTATCAACTTTAAATTTTGCGTCCGATAGCATCAGGCGAACTTGCCTTTGTTTTATGTTGTCCCGTGTGAGGGAATGAAAGCTCTTTCTTCTGTTTGCTGACGTTACCACTCGATGTGGGCCTACTGATTCCTCGACTTCCCCTCCCCGGTCCCGTGTCAGCGTGGGTTCTCAGTCTGTGTTGGACCATTTGTCATGCCTGTGATAGGACTCTTGGATTTTTCTTTGGGCTCAGTCCATGAAACTTGCAAGATAAAGGACTTCATAAAGTGTGTGTGTGTGTGGGGGGGGGGGGGGGGGGGTAAGGGGGGGGGGGGATAAACAGTACTCTTGCCAACACAGGGGTATAAATTTTACTCGCTGTAATGAACCGTTTCCTGTCTTGCTTCCTGTGGTGAGTCTGTGAGTTTGGGCACTTCCCTGCGAGGTGACATTGCAGCGAACACCAAGGGAGAGGTGGCAGCTCTCCTTTGAAGGACATGATGTGAGAGGCCAGTGTCAGGCGGTGCAGCGAACCTTCCAGCTGTATGGGTGACGACGGGTCTAGCATGTGTCTCCAGGGGATGGCTCCTAGAGATGTGTGGCGATCTGTGATGGCGCGTTGCCTGATTACGACTACTGCGGCCTGGGAAACCATGCTTTTGAGGGTCGGGCATGGTGGGTACCCCTCTCGGGGTTGGGCTGAAAAATTGTCCTCTTGGCCGCAGTCTTCGTGGACTATTGGACTTGTGCAGCGCTCCAGCAGCTTTCATCCTGCTGCCGCTTTGAGGCGGCCTCACGTGGCACAGGACCATCGCCACCTGAGCATGAAGAAGACCGTCTGACGGCCCTGAAGACAGTGACACAGGACCATCGCCACCTGAGCATGAAGAAGACCGTCTGACGGCCCTGAAGACAGTGACACAGGACCATCGCCACCTGAGCATGAAGAAGACCGTCTGACGGCCCTGAAGACAGTGACACAGGACCATCGCCACCTGAGCATGAAGAAGACCGTCTGACGGCCCTGAAGACAGTGACACAGGACCATCGCCACCTGAGCATGAAGAAGACCGTCTGACGGCCCTGAAGACAGTGGCACAGGACCATCGCACACTGAGCACGAAGAAGACCGTCTGACGGCCCTGAAGACAGGCCTGTTGAGGGGCACAGGACCATCGCCACCTGAGCACGAAGAAGACCGTCTGACGGTCCTGAAGACAGGCCTGTTGAGGGGGAAAAGCAAAGAAAACCGACGCCCATCGTCGGCCAACCAACACCAGTAAGTGAACCGGGGATCACACAGACCTTGAGCTGGGAGAGCAGCAGATGACAGCCCCCCTACGGAACCAGACACACTGCTTCCAACGACAACAACTGCCACGTACTATGCAGACTTCAGCTGCAGTTGTATCTTGTCCTTAAGGGCCTCCAGCCAGTAGAACGTAGATCTCGCCTGTGGCTGAATGGCGAGTTTGGTATGATCATGCCCAACTTTTGAGAACAGAGAGTTTGCGGTGGTTAATCCGCAAACGTGGGATAGGATCACAGTGAGGGGTAACCTAGCTGGTAGTTTGGAATGCCAGTTAAGAGGCTGGTCACTCAGCAAACAGTTTGCCTACAGCTGGTCTGGGCAGACTGGTTTTGAAGAGACAGCCATTGGACTTCAGCCACATCGTAATTGGTGTTGCGTTTGCTAAGGAGGTCTTCAGCCTCTCTTTGACCATGGCTGGTCTGGATGGCTTGGCCTGGAAGACTAAGTATAGGCCGAGGAGACAGCCCCGAGAGACCGTGGCGCCATGATTGGTGTTGTCTTTGTTGAGGTAGACTTGAGATTTTAGAGAGGTAAATATCCTCAGGTGGAAGTCGTTGCTGGATTTTGCCCTAGGTATGGAGTCTAAAGGGTCTGTTTCCTCTGCACTCCTCCAGATCCAGCCACTTACATGACGGTCGGCCCCGTTGGTTGTCGGTCCCTGGGGAATAGAATGTCTTTTCAAAAGCAGCCCAGTGAAGCAGATCTTAGACACTGTGGACGCTTCTAGTGGTTCCATTGTGACTCAGGCCACAAAGGCGTTTCTCGAAAGATCTCGTTGAAAGGGGCTGAAGGGCCTATATTACTCCCAGCATTTTGGCTCTGAGATTTTCTTCACTGAGCAGTGTGTGGTGAAGGCAGTGACGCTGATTCTGTTAGTCAGGTGTTTGTGAATGTAAAGGGCTGAA
>CM031600.1:96011282-96025212 GCA_018398815.1 Conus ventricosus
AGTTACATCATGTTTGTTTCCATTGTGGGATTTGTCACGTTGCCTTTAATTCCATGTGGAGTGGTTGTTACATCATCTTTGATTGTATTATTATGGTATGGCTAGTTACATCATGTTTGTTTCCACTGTGGGATTTGTCACTTTGCCTTTAATTCCATGTGGAGGGGTTGTTAAGTTGTCTTTGTTTGTATTATTATGGTATGGCTAGTTACGTCATGTTTGTTTCCAGTGGTGGCATGTATGACATTGTCTTTGTTTCCCTTGTGGTGGTGTTGTTGTAACAGCATTAATTCTATATTCAATGACTAGTGACATCGTCTTTGATTTTTTGGTGTAGTATATGACATTGTCTTTGATTTTATATGTGTGGTTTTTTACAATCGCTTTGTTCCGTATGGTATGGCTGGTTACTTGGTCTTTGATGCATGTGGTGTGGATCTCGTTTTCCATGTGATGTGGCTATTTTGCTTGATCTTTGGATTCCATATGGTGGATGTATTGCGTCATCCTTGATTCCATTTGCGCAGTGTGCTGCATTGTCTTAAGTCTTGTTTGTGGTGGGGCCTGTTACGTCATTTTTTTTCTTTCCATGTTGTAAGGCTTTTACATTGTCTCTGATTCCTTTATTGGAGAGTGTTACATTATCTTTGTTTCCGTGTGGTGTAGTTTGTTACATCATCTTTGATCCCACTCGTGTCTTGTCACATTGCCCAGTGATTGCATGTGATGTACTTGTTACATCACTTTGGTTCCACGGGTGTAGTGTGCCACATTGTATTGATTTCGTGTGTTGTGGGCTTTTCCGTCATCATCGATTCTGATGACGTAGAGCGCTACATTCATTTTGCCTCGTTCCATGGATGTCATAGTTTCTTGGGTTTTTGACTGATTTCGTGTGTTGTGGCGTGGTTTGTGACTCATCTTTCAAACCGACGCTTCGTGTCGTGATACGTTACGTCATCGTTGACATCTTTGTGGTGCGGTGTGTTGCAGGCAAAGACTGTATCGGGCCAAAAGCTCAGGGCAAGAGATGTGAAGGTTGGCTCTCTCCTCTCTCTTTTCCCCCTCTCTCCCCCTCCTCTCTCCCCTCTTCTTCTCTTCCCCTCTCCCCTTTTCCTCCTCTCACACACACACACACACCCACCCCCACACACACACACACACACACCACACACGTACACACACACACACACGTACACACACACACACACACACACACTCCTCTCTCTCTCCTCTCTCTCCTCCCCCTCTCTCTCTCCTCTCTCTCTCTCTCTCTCTCTCTTTATCTCTCTCTCGCGTGTACGAGTGCGCGTGCAACAACTTATTGACCCCCCACGGTCGTCTGTCTATCTCTCTCTCTCTCTCTCTCTCTCTCCTCTCTCTCTCTCCTCTCTCTCTCTCTCTCTCTCTCTCTCCCCTCTCTCTCTCTCTCTCCTCTGAGTGGCGTGCGCGCGTACGTGCAGCAAAATGAGGAAGGGCTTGGGATGAAACGGTCCGTTGTTTTAAAAAGAGATCCTGAAGTCTACGTATCCTTTTCTGATTTACTGCCCGTGATGAATCAAGTAGGGGAAGGAGGAGACATTGTGTCTGCTGCTGTGATGCAGGCGTTTCGGTTGGTCATGACACTGCTGGCATCCGCTGCGGGCGGTGGATCAGGCAGCAAGTGATGGCAGCACAGCAACCGCCTCTCTGTCATGCACGTGACTAAAGGCCGATAGCGAGGGGTGGGGGATAGCTAAATGGCCTTCACTAAAGGCCGATATGAGAGGTGTGGGATAGCTAAATGGCCTTCACTAAAGGCCGATAGTGAGAGGTGGTGGGATAGCAAATGGCCTTCACTAAAGGCCGATAGTGAGAGGTGGTGGGATAGCTAAATGGCCTTCACAAAAGGGCCGATAGTGAAAGAGTGGGGGATAGCTAAAGGGCCCTTTCACTAAAGCTGATAGTGAAAGAGTGGTGGGATAGCTAAATGGCCTTCACTAAAGGACTTAGTGAGAGGTGGTGATAGCTAAATGGCCTTCACTAAAGGCCGATAGGAAAGGTGGTTGGTTAGCTAAATAGCCCTCACTAAAGGTCGATGGGGAAAGGTGGTGGGATAGCTAAATGGCCTTCCCCTAAAGGCTGTCGGTGAGAGGTGGGGGATACTTTTAATGGCCTTCACTATTCACGACAAAAATGAAACAACCCAACTCTGGAGTCGCCAGCCAATTTGTTCGGACATAAGCTTCAACTCAAAAATTCTAGGCGCCAATAGACGGCCCATGGGTCGGGTCCAGCCAATTAAGGGTTAGCGGAGAGGCTTCCACGAAGACGGGTTCATGCGTCGCATCCAGCCAATTTAGCACAGCGGGGAGACAGCAACAGTCTGAGTGGCTGGACCGACAGGGCTGGTAGGTTGGGCAGACGTCGTGGCGCCTAACCAGACTCATCAAGCCAATTTAGAGTGACCAGTGGGCCACGAGTTAAGCCACACGGCGCCAGTTAAGTAGGAAAGGGGGGAAGGTAGTGTGTGGTGGGGGTGAAATCTAGCTAATCAATTAAATACCAATTGACCACCACAGAGAGTAAGGCGTGTAGGCGTGACTGTCATGATTTGAACATCCAATGAATTAGAGGGAGATAAAATTCGGTATCAGGGGTAAAAATACTGACCAATGGTACTCGCCCTGAATGACAGATCGGAACGGGATAAGAAGGGTGTGAGAGTGAGAGAACGAGAGAACGAGGGGAGAACGAACAGAGAGACAGAGAGAGAGAGGTCTGATTTTAATCTCTGAGGAGAGAAGAGCAGAGAGATAGGGGAGAGAGGAAGAACCAAGTGGGCATTAGCACGAGATAGTCTGCAGAGGAAGGACTTAGGAGAGATGTGGAGAGAGTTGCCTAACTAATGAAGAGGAAAAGAAAGAAGAAAAAAAAAAGAAAAGAAAAGCAACCAGTCCATTTGATAAGAGCAGACTAAAGAAGAGAGAGAGAGTTGCAATGCGTTAATGCAGGAAGAAAGAAAGGAGAACAGAATCGATGTTGATAGTCACTGTTTTATCTTCACTTGGGTTCGACCTCATACTTGGCCAGCGCCACTTTCATCGACAGACCAACGCCAGTGCCAACAGTCTCACCTGACCAGGCGCCACAGACCAAGACCAGTGCCCCGCAGTTGTGTCGTGCTTGTGAAAGTGACAGTGAAAAGAAAAAAAAAAAAAAAGGAAAAGAAAAAGACAGTGATTCGTGAAAATTAAGATCACCTGGCCAGGTAAAGTAGAAATCTATTTATATACCCGGGGTTTGTTAATGATGTTTAGATAAATATTTTTTTGAAGTTCAGGAAAGAGAGAATGTTTTAATTCATTTGAATTCCATATGCATTGATGTTTCGTTCTATGATCATGTGTAGTAAAGTTAAGACTTTACTAGTGGTTTGATGTGACGAATGCATGATATATAATGAGATTGTAAGCAAGCTGTGAGTGTGTTTGGGCTGTGCGCTATCCTTCCTCCACTGACAACACCCGAGGTTGACAATTTATTGGCGAGCCTGCCGGATAATTCTGGCCCATTTATTATAATTGTTCAACTTCTCAGAGAGGAAGCTGGGTGGATTCATGTATTGTAATCCTAAGACAAGGGGTTTTCTTACTGTAAAGTTCCCAAGATAGTTAAATACTAGGGTTGGCATTGCTTCCAAGATAGTTTAATACTAGGCTTGGCATTTCAGCCCCAAGTACTCATTTCGCACAGATTGCCTATAATTCACTCTCATAGTTGGGTCAGGCGCTGGGCGTCTTATAAAAACCCAACTACGTTGTCCCAAGCTAATATTATCATTCATAGGATTGTGCTATTACGTCACTCGTGTCGGTAACCACCATTTGGCTGTCGTTTTTACAAAATCTTGTTCCAAAAAAAAAAAGAGATAAATGGCGGAAGAAAAGAACACCCCTATTGAACAACTTGTGAGCGTCGCTCGTGATTTAGGCTACACAGGAGATGAGTTGCGAGCATTCGTTTAAAACCACAAAAGATGGAAAGAGATGAACGCGCGGAAAGACGCCGTGTCGCATTGGAAATAGCAGAGCAGGAAAAGGCTAAAGAAGAGCAGGAAATAGAAAAAATTAAGGATTCAGGCTAATGATAATCAGGCTAGGGGGGAAACAGAAAGAATGAAGCAGGAAACAGAAAGGATTAAAGCTAGGGAAACGCAGGAAACAGAAAGACTAAAGGTTCAACTAAGTTGGAGAAAGTGAGAATACAAAGGAGACCACCGAGGATGGTAGTTCCCTTTCCATGACTCTGTGCGCAGTTACGCCCCCCGACCCAAGTTGCCAAAATTCTCGGGAAAGGGGCCGATTCGATTGATGCTACATCAGTCCCTTTCGAAACGTTTGCGACCATCAGGGGTTTGGGCCCTTTAGAAGAGTGGGCAGTCATTTTGTCAGCGTTACGACGGGTAAGGCATACAGATTTTACTGCGTTACCAGCAGAACAACAGTCTGATTTCGGCGCTGTGAAGGAATCGTTGATGAAAGGATTTGACCTCACAGAGGAGGGTTCAGGAAGAAATTTCGTTCAGCTAAATTACAAGCAGGTGAGACGTACACTCAGTTTGGTGCACGTTAGATCACTATTTTGAGAAGTGGTTAGAGTTGAGTGGTACGAAGAAGGAGTTCGCTGAATTGAAAGAGCTAGGTTATGAAGGAACAGATTTTGTCAGGTTGCGGCCCTGAGTTAACCATACATTTGAAAGAGAGACAGCCAGAGACAGCAGGAGAGTTGTTGAAGTTCGCAGAGGTGTATAGAGAGCACGTTTGGGCACTAAGGTGCAGGAGAAACAGGTGCCAGGCACAGGTGAGAAGAGTGCAAGGAGACTAGGGAGATTTTCTGCAAAGTCTGCAAACCCCGTGGTGGGGCAGAAGGAAGGGCAAAGGGACATTAGGTGTTTCATTTGTCACAAGAAGGACATGTGGCGAGGGATTGTCGCATGAGTTCCAGAAGGCAGTAAGCCTTGCAAAAGGTGGATAAGGTGCCGGTCAAGGGAAACCGACCTGCAGTGGAACCAAAGGGGAGCAGTCTGAAGAGGGTGGAGTGCAGCCTATGGCAAGCACTGGACAGCAGTCAGTGTCAGATGGAGGGCACTAGCTGAAGTGGTTTCGTATCCAGTGGAAGAAGGGTGGATTGGCCAGCAAGGGTGAAAAGTGTTACGAAGACAACTGGTTTCATGGCGGGTATACGAACAACGCTGGTCGAGAAAGGGGATTTGAACAGGCAAACAGACCTGTACTCTAATCGATGGCACTGTGAGGGAGTTTCCCAGTTGCTAAGAATAGAAGTACGAACCCCTTACTTCCTCAGGCCGAGTTGTCTGCGTTGGTGATGGAGAAACCCCTTCAACGATTTGATATTGGAAATATTCCAGGCGCAAGGATCCAGGGGATCCTGAGCTTGTTGATCTGCTACAGGGGCAAATCAGTGCAAACACATGAGCCAAAGAGGAAAAGGGTGATAAACCGTTAGTCCGTTCCGGCAAGGAAAGTCAGCATAGATGTGTCGCCTGATGAGTTTTAGGTCACGCATGAACAGACCCTTCGCTCGGGAAGTCTTGGATTGGCAAGAGGTGAGAGAAACAGGAGGTTAGAGGAGGTGAGACAGAATTTCTTGTGAAAGGCGGGCTGTTGTACCGAGTGTTCACCAAGGGAAGACAGGTAAGGTGACCACTCAGTTAGAGGTACCAGCAGGTTATCGTGACACTGTCATGTCAGTGGGTCACGAGTCGCTCATGGCGGGTCATCTCGGCACCAGCAAAACAGCTGACCGAATCTTTGATGACTTTCATTGGCCAGGAGCAATGGCAGACATCAAGCGTTTCTGCATGTCATGTGACGTGTGTCAAAGGTCAGCCACAAGAGGGGTGAAGAGGAAGGCACCTCTTAAACATCCCCCTTTAATTGACACACCATTCAGGAGGGTGGCTGTTGATCTGATTGGCCCAATCTCGCCCTGTTCCAAAGGTGGGCACAGGTATGGACATGTAAGGTTGCAAAGGAAAGTTTGCAGAAGGCTAGGGTCGTTCAGAAGAAGCAATATGCAGGAAGGTGAGGAAGCAATCCCTCAAGGCGGAGATCAAGTCCTGGTACTGCTTCCCACGGGTCACAACAAGCTGCTGATGCATTGGAAAGGACCATTCACCATCACTGAAAGGTCGGTCGGGATTACCGAATTGATGTGAATGGGAAACCAAAACTTTTCCATGCAAATTTCTCCGCAAATATATTCAGCGTGAGACTCAGCACATAGGCGCAGCAGCAATCATTGATGAGGTGAAAGAGACCCAGCAGAAGAAGGGGAGATTTTGTTGCCTAAGTTTCCAGAAGAGTCATACAGGATGTGTCACTGTATGAAGGGCTAGACAGTAGGAGTTCCTAGGTTTTGTTGTCGGAGGCGACACAAAGCAGCCAGAAAGGGAAAGGTGGAGAAGATGATGAATTCAGAGAGACCAAAGACCAAAACAGAAGTCAGGAGTCTGCTAGGTTTTATTGGTTCTATAGGGAGTTTGTTCCAAATTTCGCAGCAATCACGAGTCCTCTCAGTGATTTGATCAAGGCAGGGAAACCGGCAGTGGTCGAGTGGTCAGACGCTGCAGAGCAAGCACTGCAGACGGTGTTGGAAAGACTAGGTTCCCGTCCCATCTTGAAGCTACCAGATATGTCCAAACCATTTTTGTTGCGGACAGATGCATCAGGTGGTGGGATAGGTGCAGTATTGTTGCAGGAGCACGAAGGAGTCGAGTTCCCTGTGAGGTATGCTAGCAGGAAGTTGACAAAGTGTGAAGAAGGGTACGCAACGGTGGAGAAGGAGTGTTTAGCTGTCGTGTGGGCCGTGCAGAAGTTCCACAAATACTTGTATGGGAAAGAGTTCGTGATAGAGACTGATCATCAACCACTCAAATTCCTGCAGGAGGCGCAGTTGAAAAACAGCAGAGTTCTGCGTTGGGCAATGGCACTGCAGCCCTACAGGTACCGAGTGCAGTACATTCCAGGTCGACAGAATGTCGGAGCTAACTACTTAAGCCGTGTAGTCTAGCAAGCTGCAACTCAGAGGAAGTCAGTCATATCCGGGTGCTTTGTTGATAGAAATGTGTTGACTACAGTTATGTTGATTGGATATGGGTTCATTCCCAGTTGGCTATGGTTCATATTTTTGTGTGAGACTTGTTCATATTTTCTTTGTGAGACTTGTTCATGTGAATGTAGTTATGCTTGGAGCATACAGTCGCTTGTGTAGTGAGCATTATTTGCAATAAGTGAGGATAGAGATTCCTCAGTGAAGTGTCATGGATCGTGATCATATGATATTGTGCTCTTCAAAGTAGTTGTGAAGAGGAGAGATGGCAAATCCGCAGGTAGGGGAATTGCATAAGTGCGCACAGAGGTCGTTATAAAATGAGTTGAAATAACGCAAGAGCGCACGTCAATGATAACTCATTGGAGTGGTATCCACTAATGATATATTTTATAATTGATAAACCGTTGGTTGTAAAGTATTTTTCAAACTTTGCACGTGTAGCTGTGGTTCAGCAAATTCGGTTGTTGTCTTTTTTTGTACCGTTGTTTTGAGACAATGCGGTGCATAGTCTTTTGCAAGGGGGAAATTGTCACGGTCAAAATTCAACACAACCAAAGTGTGGTCCGTCGCCGGCCACTTCAACTGGACATAAGTCCAAACGCAGACATCTTGGCGCCACGAAGACGGCTCCATGCGTCTCATCTGGCCAATTTAAGCACAGCAAGGAGACAGCAGACAGTCTGAGTGGCTGGACCGACAGGTCTCGGTAGGTTTGGTCAGACGTCGTGACGCCTGCCCAGACTCATCTGGCCAATTTAGAGTGACCAGTGTCCACGAGCTAAGCCACACGGCGCCAGTTAAGTAGGAAAGGGGAGAAGGTAGTGTGTGGGGGGGGTGAAATCTAGCTAATCAATTAAATGACCAATTGACCACCACAGAGAGTAAGGCGTGTAGGCATGACTGGCATGATTTGAACATCCAATGGAATTAGAGAGAGATAACTTCGGGTGTCAGGGGTAAAAATACTGACCAATGGTACTCGCCCTTTTTGGACAGATCGGAACAAATAAGAAGGATGTGAGAGTGAGAGAACGGGAGAACGAGGGGAGAACGAACAGAGAGACAGAGAGAGAGAGGTCTGAGTGTAATCTCTGAGGAGAGAAGAGCAGAGAGATGAGGGGAGGAGAGGAGAGAACCAAGTGGGGCATTAGCACGAGATAGTCTGCAGAGGAAGGACTTAGGAGAGATGTGGAGAGAGTTGCTAACTAATGAAGAGGAAAAGAAAGAAGAAAAAAAATAAGAAAAGAAAAGCAACCATGTCCATTTGATAAGAGCAGACTAGAAGAGAGAGAGAGAGAGTGCAATGCGCTAATGCAGGAAGAAAGAAAGGAGAACAGATCGATGTTGATAGTCACTGTTCTATCTTCACTGGGTTCGACCTCATACTTGGCCAGCGCCACTTTCATCGACAGACCAACGCCAGTGCCAACAGTCTCACCTGACCAGGCGCCAGCAGACCAAGACCAGTGCCAGCAGTTGTGTCGTGTTGTGAAAGTGACAGTGAAAAGAGAAAAAAAAAAAAGAAAAAAAAAGACAGTGATTTCCTTCAGTTTGGGGGGCCCTTTTTTAGAATCACTTTTTTGGGAAAGTGGTTAGAGTTGAGGGGTACGAAAAAAGGAGTTCGCTGAATTGAAAGACGGGTTATAAGGGAAAAAACAATTTTGTCAGGTTGCACCCTGATTTAAAACCATCATTTAAAGAGAGACACCCCAGAGACGGCGGGAAGTTTTTTAAAAGTTCGCAGGGGTTTGTATAAAAAGGCACTTTTGGGCACTAAGGTCGGAGAAACAGGTCCCAAAGGCACAGGGAGAAGATGCAAGGAGACTGGGGGAAATTTTTCTGCAAAGCCCTGAAAACCCCAGTGGGGGGCCCAAAAGGGAAGGGGAAAAAGGGGACATTAGTTTTTTCATTTGTCAAAAGAAGGACATGTGGCGGGGGAAATTGGGCGAAATGGGGTTCCAAAAGGGCAAAAACCCTTTTGCAAGAGGTGGATAAGGGCGAAAGGAAAACGACCACATGGGGGAAAAACCAAAAGGGATTCAGTCGGGAAGGGGGTGGAGTGCAGCCTAGGGCTAGCACTGGACACCCAGCAGTGCCCGGGGATGGGGGGCACTGGGCTGAGTGGTTCGTTACCAGGAAAAAGGGGTGGATTGGCCAGCAGAGGGTAAAAAGGTTCCGAACAGGGTTTGTTCATGCGGTGTAGTACAAACAACGCGGGCCCGAGAAAGGGTTTTGACGGGGCAAATCCAGACCTGTACTCAAAACGATGGCACTGTGAGGGAGTTTCCAGTTGCTAAGAAAGAAGTACGTCCCCCTTTATTTCCCACGAGGGGGTCCGGGTTTAAATTGGAAAAACCCCCTTCATGATTTGATCATTGGAAAAACCGGGGGCAAGGGATCCGGGGGATCCTGGGGTTTTGGACTGCTACAGGGGCAGCATTTTTCAAACACGGAGAAAGGGAAGGGGGAAAAAAAAGGTTTGATAAACCTTATCGTTCCGGAAAGGAATTTCGGGGCAAAGATGTGCCCGCCTAAAGATTTTGGGGCAGCCGGGAAAAAGACCCTTCGCTCGTGAAGTTTTGGGGATTTGGGCAAGAGGGGGAGAGAAACAGGAGGTTAGAGGGGGGAGACAGATTTTCCCTTGTGAAAGGCGGGCTGTTTTTTAAACCGAGTGTTCACCAAGGGGAAACGGGTAATGCCCCAATCATTAAAGGGGGTACCACGGGTTTAAATCGTGACACTGTCATGCCCAGGGGGTCACGAGTCGCTCAGGGCGGGTAAACTGGGCACCAGCAAAACAGCTGACCAAAATTTTTGATGACTTTTCATTGGCCGGGAGCAATGGCAGACACAACTTTTCTGCATGTCATGTGACGTGGGGGTAAAAGGTCGGGCCAAAAGAGGGGTGAAGGGGAAAGGGCGCCTCTTAAACACCCCCCCTTTAATTGAAAACCCCAAATCAGGGGGGTTGGCTATTAAATCTGATCGGCCCAATCTCCCCCGGTTTTTCCAAAGGTGGGCACAGGTAGGGAGCCCACGTAAGGTTGAAAGGGGAAATTTTTGCAGGGGGCAAAGGGTCGTTCAGAAAAGGGCAAATGACAGGAAGGTGAGGAAGCAATCCCTAAAAGGCGGGAGATCAAGCCCCGGGTACTGCTTCCCATGGGTCACAAAAAAGTTTCCCTGAGGCTTTTGGAAAAGGGAAACCAAATTCCCCCAAATCACTAAAAAGGGCCCGGGCCCGGGTTTTACCGAATTGATGTAAAATGGGAAACTAAAACTTTCCATGCGAATTTTCTCCGCAAAAATTTCAGCGTAGACTCACACATGGGCCCGCAGCAGCAATCATTATGAGGGGGAAGGAGACCCCCCCCAACGAAGGGAAAATTTGTTCCCTTTAATTTTCCCCAGAAGAGCCAACAGGGATGTGTCACTGTATAAGGGTTTAGACAGTAGGATTTCCCCTAGGTTTTTTTGTCGGAGGCGCCCACAAAGAAACCCGGGGAAAGGGGAAAAGGTGGAGAAGATGGGGGAATTCCGAGAGACCAAAGCCCAAAACAAAAAGTCAGGAGCCCTGCGGGTTTTTTTTCGGTTTCTATAGGGAGTTTTTTCCCAAAACTTCGCAGCAATCACGAGTCCTCTTTTAGTGATTTTGGGCAAGGGAGGGAAACCGGGAGTTGGGGCGAGTGGTCAACGCTGCAGACCCAAAAAAATGCAGACAGTGTTTGGGAAAAAACAGGTTTTTCCCTCCCCTCTTTTAAGCTACCAATATGTCCCAAACCATTTTTGTTGCGGACAGAAGTAACAGGGGTGGGAAAAGGGGGCAGTAATTTTTGCAAAGCAGAAAGGGGGCGAGTTTTCCCCGTGAGATTTTCTACAGGAAAATTGACAAAATGTGAAGAAGGGTAAACCCAAAGGTGGAGAAGGATTTTTTAGCTGTCGTGGGGGGCCCGCCAAATTTCCCCAAATACTTGTATGGGAAAGAGTTCGTGTAGAGACGGATCTCAACCACCAAATTCCTGCAGGAGGGGCAGTTGAAAAACAGCAAGGGGCTGCGTTGGGCAATGGCACTGCACCCTACAGGTAACGAGTGCAGTACATCCCGGGGCACAGAATGTCCCCGGGGCTGACAATTTTTAAATCGGGTAGTCCAGCAAGCGCAACCCAGAGGGAATCCCTCATACCGGGTTTCCCTTTTTGATAGTATGTGTTGAATTTCAGTTATTTGATTGGGGTATGGGGGCATTCCCCCGTTGGGGTAAGGTTTTATATTTTTTTTTTGTTGTGAGACTTGTTCATATTTTCTTTTTGAACTTTTTCAAGTGGATTATTTAAACTTGGGGCAAACAGTCGCTTTTGTAGTGAAAGCATTATTTGCAATAAGTGAGGATGGAGATTCCCCAATGAATGTCCCCTGGGTCGTGATCTATTATATTGTTCTTTTTATAAAATTTTGAAGAGAAATATGGCAAATCCGCAAAGGGAGGGGAATCGCAAAGTGGGGGCACCCGGAGGGCCCTTATAAAATTAAATTTTAAATAACGCAAGAGCGCACCCTCAATGAAACCATTGGAGTGGTATTCACTAAAGATATATTTAAAAATTTAAAAAACCCCTTTTGGGTTTTAAAGTATTTTTTTTAAAAATTTGCACGGGAGCTGTGGGGTCAGCAAATTCGGTTTTTGAAATTTTTTTTTTACCGTTTTTTTGAGACAATGCGGGGCATGGTTCCCTTTTTCAATGGGGGAAAATTTTCACGGAAAAAAAAATTTAAACAACCCAATCGGGAAATCGCCAGCCAATTTTTTCGGACAAAGCTTTAACCAAACATTCTAGGGCCCGATAGACGGGCCCCTTTGGGCGGGCCAGCCAAATTTAAACTTGCGGGGAGGGCCTTTAAAAGAAGACGGTTACATGCTCGCATCCCAGCCAATTTTGCACAGCGGGAGACAGCAGACAGTCCCGAAATGGGTGGACCCACAGGTCCTCGGTAGGTTTTGGTCGACGGCGGGGCGCCCCAACCCGACCATCAGCCAATTTAGAAATGACCAGTGTCCCCCGATTTTAAACACACGCGCCAATTAAGTAGGGGAAAGGGGGGAAAGGGAGGTTGGTGGGGGTTTAAATCTAGCTAATCAATTAAATACCAATTGACCAAACCCCAGAGAGTAAGGCGGTAGGCGTGACTGTCATGATTTGAACATCCAATGGAATTAGAGGGAGATAACTTCGGGTATCAGGGGTAAAAATACTGACCAATGGTACTCGCCCTGAATGACAGATCGGAACGGGATAAGAAGGATGTGAGAGTGAGAGAACGAGAGAACGAGGGGAGAATGAACAGAGAGACAGAGAGAGAGAGGTCTGAGTGTAATCTCTGAGGAGAGAAGAGCAGAGAGATGAGGGGAGGAGAGGAGAGAACCAAGTGGGGGCATTAGCACGAGATAGTCTGCAGAGGAAGGACTTAGGAGAGATGTGGAGAGAGTTGCTAACTATGAAGAGGAAAGAAAGAAGAAAAAAAAAAGAAAAGAAAAGCAACCATGTCCATTTGATAAGAGCAGACTAGAAGAGAGAGAGAGAGTGCAATGCGTTAATGCAGGAAGAAAGAAAGGAGAACAGATCGATGTTGATAGTCACTGTTCTATCTTCACTGGGGTTCGACCTCATACTTGGCCAGCGCCACTTTCATCGACAGACCAACGCCAGTGCCAACAGTCTCACCTGACCAGGCGCCAGCAGACCAAGACCAGTGCCAGCAGTTGTGTCGTGCTTGTGAAAGTGACAGTGAAAAGAAAAAAAAAAAAAAGGAAAAGAAAAAGACAGTGATTCGTGAATAGTTAAGATCACCTGGCCAGGTAAAGTAGAAATCTATTTATACCCGGGTTAGTTAATGATGTTTTAGATAAATGATTTTGTGAAGTTCAGGAAAGAGAGAATGTTTTATTTCATTTGATTCCATATGCATTGATGTTTCGTTCTATGATCATGTGTAGTAAAGTTATAGACTTTACTAGTGGTTTGATGTGACGAATGCATGATATATGAATGAGATTGTAAGCAAGCTGTGAGTGTGTTTGGGCTGTGCGCTAGTCCTTCCTCCACTGACATCACCCGAGGTTGACACACTAGCAGTCCGTACCCAAGCTGCAACGCATCCTAGTCTGCGGGAGTTTTCTCTGGTCCGGCTCGCTGGGGTTAGAGAGGGGGAAAAAAGAAGAAAGGACGACGAAGAAGAAGAAGGAGGTATGACATGTCTGCCGTCAGACCTCTCTCCACTCGTCATCTCTGTTCATCCTTTTCGCCTCAGCTCCCATCCCCCCATCCTCTCCCCTTCCCCTGCACACCCCTCATCCCAACCCCTGGACAGCGGGTGATGGTCCCCAGCTGACCTCACCTGTCATCGCTGCATGTAAGTGTCTAAAGGTCAACTTGATCGTTTTCTGCGTCGAGAGATCGATTTACATAAAAGGGGGGGGGGGGGGGGGGGGGGGGGGGGGGGGGGGGGGGGGGGGGGGGGGGGGGGGGGGGGGGGGGGACACAGACAGTTGTACACGTAAGTGTAGTAAGGGGTTTTTGTTTTGTTGTTGTTTGTTTGTTTAATTAATCAGAGTCTTTGCAGAATGAATTTACTTTCTGTCGTCATAATTGCATTCCAGGTCTCTTTTACAGTTGGTCCGAGGGTAGTCAGTTAGAACAGGCGCATAGGGGTGCACCTTTACACTATTGTCCGAGGGGGTAGGGTCATCAGAAACAAGGACAGCAAGGTGGTGCACCTTTACACTGTTGGTCGTAGGGGTAGGGTCAGTAAAAGAAAATA
>CM031600.1:96026212-96048712 GCA_018398815.1 Conus ventricosus
CGCATAAAACAGTCCAGTTCTCTGCAGTCCCAGCAGATTGATGTGGAAGACAGTCACCAGACTGTCGCCCTGCAGTTCAGCAGATTGATGTGGAAGACAGTCACCAGACTGTCGTCCTGCATTTCCCAGCAGATTGATGTGGAAGACAGTCACCAGACTGTCGTCCTGCAGTTCCACTGATTGATTGATCACCGCTGTCGTCCTGCAGTTCCAGCAGATGAGTGAGACAGTCACCAGACTGTCGTCCTGCAGTTCCAGCAGATTGATGTGGAAGACAGTCACCAGACTGTCGTCTTGCAGTTCCAGCAGATTGATGTGGAAGACAGTCACCAGACTGTCGTCTGCAGTTCCAGCAGATTGATGTGGAAGACAGCCCCAGGAAAACCAGATTGTCTTCCGCCAGTTCCAGCTGATTGTCTTTTTAAAGTTCCAGCCATGTATGCTGAGACAGTCACCAGATCGTCTTCCTGCAGTTCCAGCGATGGATGTGGAAGACAATCACCAGTCGTCTGTCTGCGGCTCAAGCTTTGTGGGAGAGAGTCACCAGAGCCTCTACCTGCAGCTCAAGCCTATGAGTGGTTTGGTTTACTGTTTCAACTTCTCGGCTCCCACTTGGGACTTCCACGATGCGAGACATGTACACTTTACGGCAGACTCCATGAACACTTTGTTCGGAGATGTCCGCCTGACGTGATCTTTGGATTTCTGAAGGAGATTTAACATTTTTCATCGGATCTAAGATTGTTACGGAAGAAGGATTTTTAATTTTGTTTTTGGTGCGTTTTTAGAAGGTGTGTTTTAAAGAGATGCTGTGATTTTTTTTGTTTGTTTTTGTTTTGTTTTGTTTTTGTTCGGGTTTTTTTTTTTTTTTTTTTGGGGGGGGGTGTTTTTGATGACTTGTGAGTTGATTTTACGTGGTGACAGCCTTGATATGGCCCTTTGCGGTCGGCTGGGCTGTAAGCAACATCACCTTACCTTACCTCTCAGCTCCACCAGTGGCATTGCTCCCTCACCGTTTATTCCTCCCCATTCCCACGTTCTGGCCGTACGCAGGGAGTAGTCGGTGTCTGGCTGGTCATCATGGACAGACATGCGCTGTCGCAACATGGCAGCGCTGAACTTTGCTCCGGACAAGTGTGTGATGGGTTAAAAATGCCCAGAGTGACTATCAAAAGATCGGTTCGTCCATTGCATCAGCCCTCTCTCTCTCTCTCTCTCTCTCTCTCTCTCTCTCTCTCTCTCTCTCTCTCTCTCTCTCTCTCTCTCTTTTTCTCTCTCTCCCTCTCCCTCACCCTCTTTCTCACTTCGTGATATTGTTTGTGGAGTGCCCACTGTCTTGATAGTCATTGGGTTCCATTCTCTCTGTGTAGAGTGTTACTCATTCAGTTTACACTGCTCATTTAAGGCTCTATGTGCAGGGTCAACTTCAGCCAGCGTATTAAGCTGGTGTTGTCCTGGTGGGCAGGGAGAGCTTGATGGACGGGCGGGGGGGGGAGGAGGGGGGTTGTTATATTAATACCTCATGTTGGTGAAACCAAAGGTATCGGATAGGCTTTGAGCCATTGAGGCTGACATTTGAATCTCTTGACGCCGGGTGGATCGGAGTTGTGTGTGGAACCCTACATCTTCGTCTGCCATGATAATTATGATCAACATTGTGTTGCCGATGAGGTTTTTCACTCTCATGACCACCAATCATTTGTTGTTTAGTCTTGGACGCTGCCTTTACTTATGGGGATCTCGCGCTCTGGAGATTTGCCGTGTCGTTAGAGTTCAGGAACTGTCCTTCAGAGTAGAGCAGTATAGCTGCATGTTTGTTGGGGGGAATTTTGTTTTTGTTTTAATCTCACTGGCTTTCTCAATGCCTCAAGCAGGTCCATGCAGACACATGCAGATCTCACTGGCTTTCTCAGTGCTCAAGCAGGTCCATGCAGTTTCTCACTGGCTTTCTCAGTGCCTCAAGCAGGTCCATGCAGACACATGCAGATCTCACTGGCTTTCTCAGTGCCTCAAGCAGGTCCATGCAGATCTCACTGGCTTTTCAGTGCCTCAAGCAGGTCCATGCAGACACATGCAGATCTCACAGGCTTTCTCGGCGCCTCAAGCAGGTCTACGCAGACACATGCAGATCTCACAAGCTTTCTCAGTGCCTCGAGCAGGTCCATGCAGATACATGCAGATCTCACAGGCTTTCTCGGTGCCTCAAGCAGGTCCATGCAGATCTCACTGGCTTTCTCGGTGCCTCAGCAGGTCCATACAGACACATGGAGATCTCAATGGCTTTCTCGGTGCCTCAAGCAGGCCCATGCAGAAAACATACAGATCTCACTGGCTTTCTCGGTTCCTCAAGTAGGTCATGCAGATCTCACTGGCTTTCTCGGTGCCTCAAGTAGGTCCATGCAGATTCTCACAGGCTTTCTCGGTGCCTCAAGCAGGTCCACGCAGATCTCACTGGCTTTCTCGGTGCCTCAAGCAGGTCCATGCAGACACATGCAGATCTCACTGGCTTTCTTGGTGCCTCAAGCAGGTCATGCAGACACATGCAGATCTCACTGGCTTTCTCGGTGCCTCAAACAGGTCCATACAGACACATGCAGATGCAGGTCAACGTGTCTTTTGCCCAAGGGAGTGTTATTGATGCCCAGACACAGGTCAGAGGGCGGCTGGCGAGTGATGAAGCGGATTGGGTGGCGCTCTCACCTCTCGCCTTGTCTCAATCCCTCTTCAGGATTTCCATTATTTTACCTAGCATGTCATTCATTGTTGTTTGCTGCTTTTTTAGGATGGCCCCTTCCTCCCCCACCTCCACCCCTTTTCTCCAAAATGTGCCCTCATGTTTTCAGGATGTGACCCTTTCTCTTTTTTTTTCCACGCACGAGTTCGACACCCTGAAAAGACCCTGGGGGTGGGTACGGGGGGGGGGGGGGGGGGGGGGGGGGGGGGGGGGGGGGGTGGCTGAGCTAAGATTGATGAGAACATTTGTAAATAAGCGTGTGTCGTTTTTCTTCATATAAACGAACAGTAACAGCCGGGAACCTCCCACCTACCTCCCTCTCGGCCTCAGAAAAGGAGGAGGTAGGTCGTTCGCCACAGGTCATTGACCACATCCATTGTCAGACTTGACGGTCTGTGTGGGCCGTCAGAAGAGTGCCGACAACACCATCACTTGCGCAGACAGGAAAGGCGCCGTGCGGACGTTGGGACTGTCAATGGTGGTTGTGACAACATCGCCGACACCATCGGCTGCAGACGTCAACAACACAAAAGATGCGAACTCGTCTCTGTCACCCCTGACCTTTCAACTTGCCCTGTGCGCACTCATGGGCAGATTTTGGGCAATAAATGCCGCCGTTGGGTCATGTGGGAACTTTGTCGACGTTGTGGGGTTTTTGATGTTACTTTGGTGGCGCTCAGATATGGGCGGTAACAGCTTTAATGCGATACTGGATGCTGCAAAACGACTAGTAGTGGCGCCATCGTCACACTAGGGACAGTCGGTCACCGCCGCTCACGCTCAGAAAGAACGACCGTGCCATATTTCTTCCACTTGGGTTTTGTACCGTCGTAAGACGCATCTCAGCTTAGTTCCAACATCCACGTACACAGTTCATTGCCTCATGAATGCTCTGTATGATCACATCAGAAACTGGTGATTGACACTTGTACTCTTTTTGATCAAATTATGATAGATGGTTAACTCTGTATGATCAAGTTTGTAATCGGTGTTTGCAAGAAACACACATTCCAAAGGAATGGATGGAAGACACGTGTGGGCTGTCTTATGCCGATTCTGTCCAGGTTTTACCTTTCAAGTAGGCCACGATTCTAAAGCTTTCAGCATGTTCTGTCAGACACGTCTGAGCAATGTTGGTTTGGGGGCTTTACGAGGCATCAAACTCTGTGCGCGAATGCTCTAAAGAATATGCCGTCATCTGCTTTTGCCTGTGTCAGCATTGCGTGTTATTCGATCTGCTGTTCACTGTTGGTAGGAGGCGTAGTGAAGTCACCCCACCCCACCCCCCTCTCTCTCTCTCTCTCTCCTCTCTCTCTCTCTCTCTCTCTCAACACACACACACACACACACACACACACACACACACACACACCACACACACACACACAGTGTGTGTGTGTGTTTGGAGATGCAGGTGGTAGTTGAGCACACAGCTAGGTACAGTACGATACATCGTCATTGCATGTTAAGTGAGGATGGAGAGTGTTTTCGTTTGAGACGGAAGGAAGAAGAAAGGAGCAGGGGAGGGAAGGGGAGGGGATATTGAAAGAAGAGGATTTGAAGAGCTTTGTCCCGCGTCAGTATTGCCTCCAACCCAGTAGCAAAACTGTTCGAAAAATCACTGAAGCTTCATCAGTTTACAGTGGAAAATGTCACTGTCATGGAGGAAAGTAAGCAGCAGGAGCAGTGCTTAAAAAAAGCGTCTCTTTGAAAGAAAAAAAAGAAAAGGGGGGGGGGGGGGGGGTAACCGACTGTATAACTTTATATCCTAAGAATGAAGATTTAAAGGCAAAGCTTAGTCTAAAAATTGTCCTGCACGTTGCTGCGATAATTTACATATACGTCTGAGCAAGAAACACGGAAGCTATACAGTGGACTGTCTCTCTCTCTCTCTCTCTCTCTCTCTCTCTCTCTCTCTCTCTCTTCTCTCTCTCCTCCTCTTCTTCCTTCTCCTCTCCACCCCCACCACCTCTGCATCCTATCTCTGTGTGTATAGCTGCCATGTGTGTGCCTTTTTCGTCTGCCTTCATATGTGTGTATGCGTGTCTGTGTGTACTTTGGTTCCACGCCAGTGTGTGTGTGCGTGTGAATGTATATGTGCGCGCGCGCGTGTACCTGTGTGTTCTTTCTACGTTTGTCTATAGTTGGTATTAATAGCAGTTTAGACATTTTTATTAAACTAAATTCAGCTCTTGTAGAGCCAGTTTTACAGCAATGTATATTTGTGGTGCGTGTGTTCAGTAAGCTTACATCATCGTGAAACGCGACATTGTTGCTGATTGCACTGTGAAGGACTGATTGCACTGTGGAGGATTGATCAGATACACAGTATAACCAACAGTGTTGATTGGACTGAGAGTGTTGCAGTGTAAACGATCGGATTGTTGGATAGGCGGTGCTCTTCAGCACAACCGAATCGCTTGAACATACGCTGTAAACGAGATTGCTTCAATAAACAGGGCTGCAGTGCTAACAGAAGAGCACGCGCACTCACACACAGACACACACCCACAGACACACACACACACACATGCAGACGCGCGCGCGCGCGGCACACACACACACACACACACACACACACACCCCACACACACTTGTCACACACACACACACACACACACACACACAAGAAACCCTAAAATGAAAAACGCACCAAAGAAATCGGACCAGGTGTTACACGGTGGATACCGTACTACCCACCCGTTCAAATGTCGAAAGTGGCAAAGGTGTAAAAAAAGAAAAAGAAAAAAAATGATACGAGTTAACCAGGTGGCAGAGTTCTTAGAGCCCAAACCACACGAAGCTGCTCGCCGTTTCTCTCTTATTCTGGCGCTAGCCAAGTGACCAAGCGGTTGGGGGGGGGGGGGGGGGGGGGGGGGGGGGGGAGTGAGAAGGAAAAATGAAAAGGAATAAGGTAGGGTAGATAAAGCAGATGTGAAGAGAAGAAAGAGTGTGTTGTGGGGTGGCGGTTGGACGTAAAAGGAGGAAGAGAGGGGGGATGCGGTGATTGGGGGGGGGGGGGGGGGGGGGGGGGGGTGTCTGGGTCCAGAGGGATCAAGGGCAATAAAATGAGGCTTTGGGGGCAGAATCGTGACGCAGTTAGTGTCCCGTTTAAGAAGACTACATCCGCGGCCGTGCTTCTCTCTCTCTCTCTCTCTTCTCTCTCTTTGAACAATCTCTATGTCTCTGCCCTTCTCTTTCTCTGCACACATTTTTTCTCTCTCTTTCTTTACTCACTTTTCGCTCTCTTTTTTTTTTTATATATATATATATATTTATAAAATATATATATATTATATCACACACACACATATCACTCTCTCTCTCTCTCTCTTCCTCTCTCTTCTAACTCGATCGGGTGGGTTCGCCATTTGGAAAGTCTGAAGTGGGCGGAGTCGAAGCGATGACAGGCCCGTGACCCTGCTCTGTGATTGGCTATCACGCTGACACACTTTTTGGAGACCCAGTTGCACCGACAACCTTGTAAGAAGGAAATGATTGTCCAAAGAACAAGGATCAAAAATCAGTGCGAGAACTCGAGAAAGGCATGGAAAAGGGAAACAGCAAACATGCCTTCACCACACTGAAAAACCTCACCAAGACGCAGCAAACAGATCGTCAGTCATCGAGGATACCTCAGGCGAGCTGCTGACAGAAAGCTCCGCTGTTTTGAACAGATGGACACAGTACTCCCAAGAACTTTAA
The DNA here is from genome assembly GCA_018398815.1 of Conus ventricosus. Lineage (NCBI taxonomy): Eukaryota > Metazoa > Mollusca > Gastropoda > Neogastropoda > Conidae > Conus > Conus ventricosus. Next base: position 96,032,652 of record CM031600.1, read on the forward strand.
ACTACCCTATACCCCAGACGACGTCGTTTGAAGGGGACTAAAACACCATCAAGGGAATCCTCACCATACCAGTGATGAGAGAAGAAGTGGAAGAAGCCATGGCAGCCTTCCAGCAGGGAAAAATCCCTGGAGCAGACAATATTCCAGCGAGCTGCTCAAACATGGAGGGAAGGAATTGGTCACTTTAGTAACATCGATTTGTCAGAAGATCTGGGAGGACAAAAACAGTGGCCCAGAATGGACTCAATCACTCATCACCCCCCTGCCCAAAAAGGGAAATCTACCCCAATGCAGAACTACAGAACAATAAGTTCATTAGCCACCCCATTTAAAATCATGCTCAGAGTCATCTTGAATCGACTGAAGAAAGAGGCGGAAGAAACACCTGGCGGAATGAACAAGCTGGATTCGGGGCAGGCAGAAGCACAGTAGAACAGATCTTCACCTGCCGGATACTGATGGGAGAAACTTCTGCAACATCCAGAGGACCTGTTCCACAACTTCATTGACTTTAGGAAAGCGTTTGACAGGGTGTGGCACAAGGGTCTGTGGCAAGTGCTCAGAAGTTGGCATAGAGGAGGGTCTCGTCCAAACCCAAACCCAAGGCGCTTTTTAAACACCGCCAGCGCGCAGTCCTCCTCAACAACCAGATGGGGACTACTTCAAGCCCACAGTTGGAGTCCGTCAAGGCTGCCTGCTATCTCCCGTACTGTTCAATCTCTTCCTGGAAAATATCATGCGTGAAACCCTCCATGACTTCCACTCCACTGTCTCTTTCGGAGGAAGAATCATCAATAATCTGGGGTTTTCGCAGATGACATCAAACTGAGGGGAAAGGCAGACAACGAAGAACTACAAGACCTGACAAAGAGATGGAAGAAGGGCAGGTGCATAGGGAATGGAAGTGAGCACAGAAAAAGCAAAGTCCTGGTCAACAGCACAACCAAACCCCTGCTGAAATTACATTTAACGGACAACAGCTTGAAGAAGTGGGCGCTTTCAAATACCTTGGCGCCACCTTTACAAAGACGGTCGCTCTACAACAGAAAAACAAGACCGACTAGCGATCGCAACAGCAGCAATGGCAAAGCTAAACAAGATCTGGAAGAGCAGGGGATCAGCTTTCCTACAAAGATGAAGCTGTACAAGTCCCTGGTGCTGTCCATCCTGCTGTATGGCTGCGAAAGCTGGACCCTGACAGCAGAGGGCCACCCAAAAGATCCGACGTTTGAAACTAAATTTCTTCAGGCGCTTGCTCGGGATCTCTGGCAAGCCGGAAGACAAAACGCCCTTGTGAGGAGCCAATAACATCACTTGCAGGCCCCCAAGAACCCCTCTTGGCAACCAGTCAAGAAGAGGAAGCTGTGTGGTTCGGGCATGTCATACGCCACATTCACTGCCCAAACAGTCATCCAGGGCACGCTGGAGGGGCAGACGAAGGGGACGGGCAAGCCAAATGCTGGATGGTAAACATCAAAGAATGGACCAGGATGGATGGCCCTACGCTGATGGGGACAGGCAGGGACAGGACCGGATGGCGGTTGCCTGGCTTCGAGAGTGTTCTCATCTCTCCCCTACGCCCATCATGGGGCAGAGAGAATGATGATGATGATGATGAGTTGCACCGAGGGCGGGCGGTGGTGGCGGCGGAGCTAGCGACGCGCGCGGGTGTGTGTGTGTGTGTGTGTGGGTCCGTGCCCTGCGTGTATGAACCCGGAGCGCGAGGAGGAAGATAGGAGGTGAGGAAGGGAACTGGGAGAGAGGGGGTGGCGGGGAGGTGTGAGGGGGGGGGGGGGGAGGGGGAGGAAAGCGTGGTGCCAGGGCTCGTGCTGTGTGATCTTTTTGTCATGGCAGACGTAGTCGTGTCGCTGGTGTCTGCTCCTCCTCCGACGACAACGACGGCGGCGGCGGTGGCGTTTGGCACAGCTGCCGTTGTTTTCAGTTGGTGCTGTCCGGTCAGCTGGGGAGGGCGTCTGGAGGTGGTGGGGGTCCGTTGAGTTAAAAAGGGGTTGGTGCAACCCCGGAATGTGTCGGCCTCCTCGCAGCCCGCTGCCTATCAAAAATTTATGTCGTCTGCTCCTGGCTTGACTTGTGGTCGGTCCGTCGTCGATTTGCTTGGCTTTTAGCTCGTGAGCGTGGTGTGTGTGTGTGTGTGCGTGTGTGTGTGTGTGTGTGTGGCACGTGTAGGGGAGAGACGGAGACAGAAAGAGAAAGAGAGATTTTTGGTCCAGGGCGAAGAAAAAGAGAGTGGGAACCTTTGAGGTGATTTGTTTGGTGGTGGATTTGAGGGTGTGGTTTTTTTTTTTTTTTTTTGTTTGTGGATTACCTACTACCTCTCTTTCGGCTGACCCGATCGACATGCAACTGTTGACATGTAGAGCTGTGATCGTGTGGATCTTTTGATTACCTGTGATTGTAAAGGTCCCCCCACCCCGACTTCACCCACTCCCAGTTTGTTTTTCGAACCTTCCCCTCCTTTGTCTGTTTTCGTTTTTTTTTTTTTTTTTTTTTTTTTTTTTTTTATACACCCCTCCCATTACCATCTGCAACAACTCTCACACGCACTCACTCGAACACGCAGACCAGAGAGAGAGAGAGAGAGAGAGCTGGCAATCGCGCACTACTTACGTACGCCCCCTGAGCTAAGCGAAAGCATGTCGGAGTAGTAGTGGCCGTTGTGTTTCTCTATCCCCGAGTGGACTGACTGACTGACGGGGGATGAAGTGTGTCAGGGTGGTTGGCAGTAGTGACCTGCTGTGGGGCTTTTCACTCCGTGCAGTCGGCAGAGGGATTTCTGGCAGCAGCGGCAGGTGGAATACAGAGAGTGGGGGATAAAGTGTGCGTGTGCCCCAGGTGGGTGTGCAGAGCCGACGATGGAATAACGGTGGGTGGACTAGCAAGTTGTTTCAGGTGTGTGTTGCTCTTATGCCCTCCCCCCCCCCCCCCCCCCAATCTCTGTCTGTCTGTCTCTCTCTCTCTCTCTCTCTCTCTCTAGTCTCTCTCTCTCTCTCTTATCTGCATTGAAAGAATCACATTTCACGGGTTGTTAAGAAACATCACTGACATCGCAATAAGATTCAAATGAGGTATATATTATATATATATATTATATATATTTATATATATATATATATATATATATATAGGCCTATATATATATCAGATTTGCATATTTTCATGAAAATGATGTACTGCTACCTCAAAACAAAATCTGATGTGTTCTTTTGTGTTGCAATGTGCTTTTTGAAACGGAACTGCATATTCTTTACTACTCCGATAGGTTAAATGCGCGCTGGTGACCTACTCGTTTTTGAGTGAACCAGTATTTTAGGAAGAAGAAGAAAAAGAAATGATTCATCTCGGAAATTTATTCCTAAAAGGTATGTATTTTATCCTTAGTGACTACAGTTCAAAACTTGTTGCTCTGCCGACAGTAGTTCCACAATCTTGACAGGTATGCAAAGAAGGACCATTAGCATTCTGAACATTGAACCAGTAGTTGGACGAATACTTGCTTATACGTTGTTGTAAATATTACCAAATACCTCAAATACCGGTGTGTGAATTGTAGTGGGTCATATTGGCCTGTACATTGAATTTGAAAATGTATGCTCTGTGTGTGTGTATGTATAGGGGTGTGTGTGTGTGCACTTTGTATTGTATAGAAATTATACATTCTCTGTTCCTTCCGCCCTTCTCTCACTCTCTCTCTCTCTCTCTCTCTCTCTCTCTCTCTCTCTCTCTCTCTCTCTCTCTCTCTGTCTCTCTCTCTGTGTCTGAGAGATATTGAAATGTTGCCATGGTTTTGATTTCTTGGAGAGCTTTTCAATTTGTGCCAGTGGGGCATGGCAAAGTGATTCATAAATGATTTACAGAATTGAGGATCAAAGAAAAAGAAACGTTTTGTATGGATAACACTCTCTGAAGTATTGTTTGTTGTACATGTGAAAAGAATGTTTTTTGGAGGCCAGCATGCGTAGGACATGGCTTCTAGGCTAAGAAAAAAAGGAAACATTACATTAGATGGCTTGTCAGTATGTTTTGTACAGAAAGCAGAAGCAACATTCCATCATAGCACTGCTGCCATATAGAAATTTCCTAATGCTTATTTTAAGATTTGGAGAAAGAAAAATTGGATTTAAACAAAAAAAAATGGTATAAAAGCTAGCCCAGTGTACCTGTGAACAGACTCATCTACTTGTTAGTTAAGAGCAGTGAAACTGAAGGCAAGTGGTTTTCTTTCTATTATTTTGTCAGCAGTGATTGGTTTTGTTGGCTCTTGGAAAACTTAATTTTACAGGGCCAGCCTAGTAACTCCATAATTAAAGGCCAGCTGAATAATTCCATTCTTGATGCTGATAAATTTGACAGCTTTAATCAAAGAAAGCCAGTTGGTGATTACATTGTGGTATAAGGCCAGCTCGTATTCCAGAGCTGCCTGTGTTTATATTTTATAATTTTAAGGTCAGCCCAATAATTTCAGAGTCAACTGATTAAGTGGGAACTGAAATTTTCAGGGCCAGAATTCCAGAATCATTTTATGAATTAAATGAGAACTTTTAGTTGAAGGTCCAAGCTGGTAATTCCAAGTTGGTTGTTTAGTGTTGTATTGATGAGGGTTTTTTTTTTGTTTTGTTTTTTTGACAGCTGGTAAATTTGAAATGGACTGTAATTATTTCAGAACTGTTGTTTACATGGTCATTTGGTGGTCTCACATTTGACAAGCATTTTAAGAACTTAACGACTCTAGTGGTGTTCTTTCCAGAATTGCGTGTTTGGAAGCAAGCAGCCTCATTCGTAGTTAATGACAGTTTGGTAACGAAAAAAAAAATTCTTTTTAAAATTAAAAAGGAAACCTGTCGGCTTCCTAATCCTTTATGTTTATAGTTTTGTTGTTCCTACACTGGGTAAAACTAGCTCTCAGCAGTTTAGAAGGCAACCATTAGCAAAGGTTTGACTTTGTTCTGTTTGAAGTGTGTGTGTGTGTGTGGAATTTAGTTTTGCTATGTTGTGCATCTGCTCACATTAATTTTTTTTTTTTTTTTTTTTTAACTTTGGAGACTGTTCAAATCTGGCAGAAAGCATGAAGTAGTGTCAACGACTGAAATCACTGCACCAGCAAGCAGCCAGAGAGATCAACAGTTAAGCTGCATAATTCATTGATCAGCCGTGACTGAAATATAGTGAAAAGGATCCTCATCAGTATGTACAGGTGGGAATTCTTGATTATGATAAGGAACACACTTGGGGCATCTGGGGATACAGGTTTAAACCCATGCAGGTTGCTGAAGACATTCTTTTGTAGCTCAAAAAAAAAAGTTACAGGTACATGTAATTGGATTATGTATATATTTTTACTGACCGACAGAAGGGCCATTGTACACATTTCTGTCACTGTCTGATGCAGTTTGTAACTGAAGGATGCTGTGCAACCTGGTCTTGCCTGTTCGAATTAATCACAACAATTTACAGTTCATCTTTACGTTGGTCTGCATTGTGGCCTGAAATCATCATGCATGCATTCCTTTCAACAGGACTCCTGCCAAAGTGGCCGACCTCAAAGTATTCTTCCACTCACCAAAGACACTTTTTTCATGCATGAGGTCATAGATTGTTTATCAGCCTGCGGCATGCATTCTGCACAATCTGTGCCTCCCCAACATTGACAACACTGTTGGTCATTATTCATTGTTCTTTATTTAGAAATCACTACTGATACTGGTCGAGAGTGCGGCCTGAACCAGGTCAAACATGTGTCTGTGATAGGCAGGCCAGTGTGTGGATTTAGGGGCCGGGGTGAAGGCTGGCTGATAAAGACCCCAGATGATGATATGGGTTAGTGTTGATGTGGAGCCTGTCTGTGTGTTTGATGACCTTGGGGAACTGGGCCAGCCAAGCTGATAGACAGGCTAGGCCAAGGGGCTTTGTTTGAAATGAGCGTCCACAGGAGGTAGGCCTTGGCTTGTGTCTGTTGCCCTGGGGCACAGATAGAGGCTAGCAGACGGCAAGGGACAGGGATGGAAATGGGAGTAGTCGGCTTGTGCATCTGACCATTGCCTGTGTCTGTCTGGCGTTGAGTATCATACATATCTCTTCTAGACCTTTGTCGTTTGCCATTGTTGGCCTCACTGGAGTTTCAATATCATATCTGTTCTAGACCTTTGTCGCTTGCCATTGTTGGCCTGACTGGAGTTTCAATATCATATCTGTTCTAGACCTTTGCCATTGAATCATTCGGCGCCTATCTGTGCTGAAGTGAATGAAGATAACTGATTGCTCGTTCATTTGTGGGTTGTCCAAATTGTTTTGTATCTTGCCTGAAGAAGACCTAAGAGATCGAAACGCGTCATGTTTTGTCTTGTGATTTGTTTGTCCACGGTTGGTTTTTTTTGCGTTCGCTAACATTTATTTAAGATTTGTTTAGATTTCCGCCTGCAGTCGTCTTGCTTTGCAACTAGATCTTCACTGTTAGAAGTTTGGCTGTTATATCTGTTTAAGACTTTCGCCAGTGTTGGCTTCTCTGTTGGAGTTTGGCCATGAATTATGTGTAACGTGTGGCCTGTTGCTGTTTTGACGTTCATGTTTGGAGTTTGAGTACCGATAGGTGTATTATGGACGGTGGCATGTATGTGTTACATGTGGTAACATTTATAATAAAACCAGAAGGCTGACCAACTCCGAAATCATGATTCTGACCAGAACCCAAATCCAAACAGACTCTATACCTAGGTCATACCCTAATCTAATTTTACCGGAATCATGACCTAACTCTGTAAAACCTTTCAAAACCTTCATTGATAGATTGTGCTTGTGATGTGGGGGGTTGTTAAGTTGCCTTCTTTCTCCATCTTTCACCGTCCATGGAGGTAAGAACATCCAGCCCTATGAGACTGTTGGAGTGTTGCCAATAGTGGCCTCAGTGCTTGGAGTTTATCCTTATTTTTTTGTTTTAGACTGTCATAGTGTTTAGTGTCAGTGTGATAATTCAAGGATTTAGTAGTAGGATGATTGTGCATCTTCTCAGGCATCTCTCTCTCTCTCTCTCTCTCTCTCCTCTCTCTACTCTCTCTCTTCTCTCCTCTCTCTCTCTCTCTCTGTCCACATTCTCTCTTCACATCCCCCCACCCACCCACCCCATTCCCCTATCTGCCTTTCTTTTTCATAGTGTGTATTTGCCTTCATGTTGTACTGTTAGATGGGACAGGTGGAAGCAAAGCCATATAGCTGAGGGAGGGTGGATAAGGTGAGGGAGGGGTGGATATAGGTGAGGGAGGGGTGGATATAGCTGAGGGAGGGGTGGTATAGGTGAGGGAGGGGTGGAGAGACAGAGAAGAGGGGATGAGAAGGTGGAGATGTCATTTATCAGGGAATGGGGCAGAGGGGAGGAGGAAGGCGCCTTAAGTGTGCCAGGGGAGTTGGGGTCTTGGTGGATGTGCCTGCTCCACTTTTCTTGAAGAGCTGCTGGGCTTTGGCTGGAGGAAAGGGGGTGTACCTTGAGCTGTCAGATAAGAGGATGCAATGTGGGTGCCCTCTCTTCCCTCCCCCTCCCCCCTCCCCCTCCCCACAGCTGCCCTACGGGGCGGCAAAGCCTTCACAGGCACACCCACCCCAACCACCCATCCCTGCCTCCACTTCAGGCGTGTGCCACAGATCCTCCCTCCCTGGCACTTGCACATGAACATGCAGCTGCACACTCACACATGTACACACTCACACCCCAAACACACACACACACACACACACACACACACACAACAACAACACACACACACAGAGTCACACATGTACACACACACACACACACACATGCACACACACACACGCTCACGCACACACACACACACACACACACACACACACACACACTCACACACTCACACATGTACACACACACACACACACACACACACTCACACTCACACATGTACACACACACACACACACACACACACACACACACACACACACACACACACACACACACACCATCCCCTACCCACCCTCCCATCTCTCACTCCATCATTGGAGGTTCCGAACATTCTGAATGTGTTTTGTTTATGATCCATGCCACCAGTGCCTTCTCATTATTCATTTACATGCAGTCAAACTGTCCAGAAGAAAAAAAAAATCAAGGTTATAGGTATAAAACTCACCATAAACATCTTTTTTCCCGAAGTTTTAAATTTTGCTCTTGTCCAGATATATATACAAGACTGAAGCCCATGTTTCCTCCTCCCCCCCCCCCCCCCCCCCCCCCCCCATCCCCCCCCCCCCCCCCCACCATTCTTTGAAAAAGACAGATAGGCAGACCTGTGTGGTAAAAGAAAGTGAAATTAATACCCAGAAAGAATCGTGGAAGCGAGAGAGAGAGAGAGAGAGGACAAGCGAGCTTCTGGTCTGGTCTTCACTTGCCAAAGGTTGTTAAGGTCAAGGACTGGGGACGCACATAGGGAGTGAGGAATAGACAGAGCTATATTGTTCTGTTCAGGTAATGTGTTCCCACACAGCACAGACCATGGGATCAAGGATAGGAAACAGACAGGTACAGACAGCTGTGGTGATCTGTTCTTTTTGATCTGTTCCATCAGATTAAAACCTGGGGGGAGAGAGAGGTACAGACAGCTGCATTGATCTGTTCAGGTTGTCTGCTCCACACAGCACAGACCATCAGGTCAAGGTCTGGAGACAGACAGGTACAGACAGCTATGGTGACCTGTTCTTTTGAATCTGTTCCATCAGGTCAGAAACTGGGGAGATAAGATAATGTTGCTTATAGCCCAGCCGACCGCAAAGGGCCACATCAGGGCTGTCAACTGGGGAGATAAGATAATGTTGCTTATAGCCCAGCCGACCGCAAAGGGCCACATCAGGGCTGTCAACTGGGGAGATAGGATAATGTTGCTTATAGCCCAGCCGACCGCAAAGGGCCACATCAGGGCTGTCACCTGGGGAGATAAGATAATGTTGCTTATAGCCCAGCCGACCGCAAAGGGCCACATCAGGGCTGTCAACTGGGGAGATAAGATAATGTTGCTTATAGCCCAGCCGACCGCAAAGGGCCACATCAGGGCTGTCAACTGGGGAGATAAGATAATGTTGCTTATAGCCAGCCGACCGCAAAGGGCCACATCAGGGCTGTCAACTGGGGAGATAAGATAATGTTGCTTATAGCCCAGCGACCGCAAAGGGCCACATCAGGGCTGTCAACTGGGGAGATAAGATAATGTTGCTTATAGCCCAGCCGACCGCAAAGGGCCACATCAGGGCTGTCAAACTGGGGAGATAAGATAATGTTGCTTATAGCCCAGCCGACCGCAAAGGGCCACATCAGGGCTGTCAACTGGGGAGATAAGATAATGTTGCTTATAGCCCAGCCGACCGCAAAGGGCCACATCAGGGCTGTCAACTGGGGAGATAAGATAATGTTGCTTATAGCCCAGCCGACCGCAAAGGGCCACATCAGGGCTGTCAACTGGGGAGATAAGATAATGTTGCTTATAGCCCAGCCGACCGCAAAGGGCCACATCAGGCTGTCAACTGGGGAGATAAGATAATGTTGCTTATAGCCCAGCCGACCGCAAAGGGCCACATCAGGGCTGTCAACTGGGGAGATAAGATAATGTTGCTTATAGCCCAGCCGACCGCAAAGGGCCACATCAGGGCTGTCAGCTGGGGAGATAAGATAATGTTGCTTATAGCCCAGCCGACCGCAAAGGGCCACATCAGGGCTGTCAACTGGGGAGATAAGATAATGTTGCTTATAGCCCAGCCGACCGCAAAGGGCCACATCAGGGCTGTCAACTGGGGAGACAAGATAATGTTGCTTATAGCCCAGCCGACCGCAAAGGGCCACATCAGGGCTGTCAACTGGGAGATAAGATAATGTTGCTTATAGCCCAGCCGACCGCAAAGGGCACATCAGGGCTGTCAACTGGGGAGAGACATGTGGAGACAGCTGCATTGATCTGTTCAGCCGATCGTTCCCATACATCATAGACCATTGCGCCAAGGACTGGAGACAGATACACACAGCTGTATTGATCTGTTCAGATAATCTGTTCCCAGGCAGCACAGACCATCAGGTTAAGGACTGGAGATAAGACGGGTACAGACAGCTGTGGTGATCTGTTCTTTTTAACCGGTTCCATCAGATCATAAACTGGGGAGAGACAGCTGTATTGATCTGTTCTGGTAATGTGCTCCCACACAGCACAGGGCCATCAGGTCAAGGACTGGAGACAGACAGGTACAGACAGCTGTATTGATCTGTTCTGGTAATGTGCTCCCACACAGCACAGACCATCAGGTCAAGGACTGGAGACAGACAGGTACAGACAGCTGTATTGATCTGTTCTGGTAATGTGCTCCCACACAGACAGACCATCAGGTCAAGGACTGGAGACAGACAGGTACAGACAGCTGTATTGAGCTGTTCTGGTAATGTGCACCCACACAGCACAGACCATCAGGTCAAGGACTGGAGACAGACAGGTACAGACAGCTGTATTGATCTGTTCTGGTAATGTGCACCCACACAGCACAGACCATCAGGTCAAGGACTGGAGACAGACAGGTACAGACAGCTGTATTGAGCTGTTCATGCAATGTGCTCCCACACAGTACAGACCATCAGGTCAAGGTCTGGAGACAGACAGGTACAGACAGCTGTATTGAGCTGTTCTGGAAATCTATTCTCAGGCAGTGCAGATTGTCAGGTCAAGGATTCAAGGCAGACAGACAGACAGCTGTGTTGATCTTGTTCCTTTGGTCTGTGCCTGATATCATTGACTGTCTGATCAAGGATTGAAGACAAGCAGATACAGATCGTTCCACTGATCTGTTTCCTTGGTCTGTCCCTCACATCGTGGGTCATCAGATCAGGATTGAAGAGAGATAGACAAGAATTCTACTAATTCTTGTTTTCTTGGAGTGTTCCAAACTTCACAGAGCATCAGATCAAGGATTGAAGACACAGACAGACAGCATTGAACCTGTTCCTCAGACACAGACAGACAACAGCATTGAACTTGTTCCTCAGACACAGACAGACAGCATTGAACTTGTTCCTCAGACACAGACAGACGACAGCATTGAACTTGTTCCTCAGACACAGACAGACGACAGCATTGAACTTGTTCCTCAGTGTTTACCACTCATCATAGCGCATCAGCTCAAAGATGAGAGGACAGTTCTGCTGGTCTGGTTTCCTTGGTCTGTCCCTAACATCACAAATAAACAGGCCAGGAATCAAAGACAGACGGGAACAAACAGATTGTATTCATCTGTTTCCTTGGTCTGACCCTAACATCACAAATAAACAGGCCAGGAATCAAAGACAGACGGGAACAAACAGATTGTATTCATCTGTTTCCTTGGTCTGACCCTAACATCACAAATAAACAGGCCAGGAATCAAAGACAGACGGGAACAAACAGATTGTATTCATCTGTTTCCTTGGTCTGACCCTAACATCACAAATAAAACAGGCCAGGAATCAAAGACAGACGGGAACAAACAGATTGTATTCATCTGTTTCCATGGTCTGTCTTCAACGTCACAGACCTCCAAGCAAGGACAGAGAGGCAGATAAGGACAAAGGGCTCTACGTCCCCATGACACTCCCTCAGGATAAAGTTTACTGTAGCCTTTATCTCAGAACAAACAGTCATAGGCGGAAATGTCTGTTCATATTGCATAATACTGTGAATATTCTGAAAAGTGGTGCCAGCCACATATGATTTGATTCAGAGTTTTCAGCTCTCTCTTGCTTTTTTGGCACGCAGTCCTACATGTCGGCCCCATAAGGGGAGGTCAGTTGGTAAAGCTGTCAAGAATGTCAGACAGACTATGGATCAGGAATTCCCAGAAGGAGCTGGAGAATTCCAGATGTGGGGCAGCAGCACCCAGTGACCTTGGGCTGAGCGGTGATCATCTTCAGGACAGGTATGCTGCTTACCTGCACAGGACTTGATGGGGTCTTTTTATTCCTGCTTTGACTCCTCGGCATGGTAGAGACGGTTTAAGTGTGCATGATTAAATACCCTTGTGTGTGTGTCTACATGTTTGTTTGTCTGTCGTGTGGATGGATGGGGGCTGGAACTGTTAACTCTGACCCATTCACTGGCAGGAAAAACTGCTCAGATGCTCTGAAGTGAAACCATAGTTGAACAAAGCAGTCATTGCAACAGTGTCCGTGTAAGAGTACCTACAAAGGAAGCCGTGGTTGAAGTTTGATGGCAAGAGCAACAATGCAGGCTCAAGTATTGGTCGGACCTGTGTGCAGCATTGCAAGGAGAGTGTTGACAGGTTAGAACTGTGGTGTATTGGGCTTGTCTTTCCCATCTGTCTTGCTTGCAATCGTCCATCAAGAATCGCTGACCAGGGTGAGGAGTGGTTAACCCAGTCAAGGTTTACTTCCCGTCCGTAAATGCCATTGTTTTTGTTGATGCTAATTCAATTATAGATTAGTTCACCCAGAGAATTTCAAAACAAGCAAAGTAATGAAAACAGCACATTTCAATGAAAAGAGTGAATTGCAGTGAACACAGTCAACCGCAGTGAAAACTCTTAAATTTGCATCGTAAGCAAAACTGAAACATCTGAATGCACAAAATCAGCTGACTGGAGAATATCGGGGGGGGGGGGGGGGGGGGGGGAGTTTTTGTCAAGTACATGTGTGTGTGTGATGGAGAGGGTGACCCAGTTGACGTTTACAGGACAAGTATATGGATAGGTGTCGTCAAGAAAGCATCAGTGTCTTACACACTTCCCATCAGTTATAACCTCACAGTGACCGGAATATCTCAGCTGCTAGAGCACTGGACTCTTCCTGGTGATCTTGAGGCTGCTAGTTTGAATCTCCTCTGGGCCGTTTCAGCACGGGGGGGGGGGGGGGGGGGGGGGGGGGGGGGGGGGGGGGTTTCCTTGGGTGTGAACACAGATTCTGACTCCATTTCCAAAGAAAAATCCTTCAGTTGAGACTATAAACTGGTTTCCTTAATGAATACACACATTATATCTGGCATACATGTAACATCCCATCCCTAACTTCAGGAGGAGAAAGACACACAGGATGGTATGGATGACAGGTTGCACATAGCAGAAACCATGTGTTGGAAATACTAAAAGAATGAAGGAAGGGGGAAAAAAAGCTGAGGAATTGATCTTGACTGAATGACATGGGGAAACTGCAGAATTTAGCGCCAGCAGGCAACTCTTCAGTGGGCCCTGCTCAGGTAGGCAATTCTGTGTGTAAATGAGTGCATGGACTGTAAAGCGCTTAGAGCTTGGTTTCTAATAAAATGCAGGCATGATGTAAGTACTCTTTGTGATAATAACAATATTAATGATGACTACTATTCCTTCGTTCAGAAGGCAGGCATTCATGCCTTCAGGGTGGAGTGCGCATACATAAAACAAGGTGAAAGATCGGGAATGCAAACGACTTCACAGTGTGTCTTTTGTGTTGATATATATACATATATGCTAAGTCTGTGGGCCACGGTATTCAGAGCTTCTCACTGTTGATTTCTCCTGCATCTGCAGTAACCAGAATGGAAATGAGTTGTAGGTTTTTGAGGGCATAGTCGAAGCCGAAGGATGTGATCCATAATTCACACACCCCTTGCAGTGAAGACATACACAACGCAGCGAGTCTGTCATTCACATTCATTGCGGTGAAGACATACACAACGCAGCGAGTCTGTAATTCACATTCATTGCGGTGAAGATATACAACACGGGGAGACAGAGATGTATCACTGCCTGCTCAAAGGGGCGGGGTGGGGTATTATAATAACTGGAGGATGGGGTTTGTTTTTGTGTGTGTGGTTTTTTGTTGGTTTTTTGTTTGTACACCATGAAGTTTGTCAAGGTTAGCGGGGGATGAGAAGGCTACATCAGCAGTGACTGTGACAAACCAGATTTTACAGTGTGACTTTACAGATGAAGACATCATTGTAACATGCATCTTACAAGAGCTGCTGTCATCATAAATCAGCCTCTCTGTCTCTCTCGCTCTGTCTCTCTCTCGCTCTCTCTCGCTCGCTCTCTCTCGCTCTCTCTCTCTCTCTCTCTCTCTCTCTCTCTCTTCTCTCTCTCTCTCTCTCTCTCTGGCGGTCTGTCTCTCTGGCGGTCTGTCTCTCTCTCTCTCTCTCTCTCTCTCTCTCTCTCTCTCTCTCTCTCTTAAAATACATGTTTATTTTACAGAAAAGTTCTTTTTGTTGCTCTCTCTGCCTGTCTGTCTCTCTCTCTCTTTCTTCTCACTTCTCTCCTTCTTCCCCCCCCCCTCCTCCCCCCCCCCCCCCCCCCCCCAGCTGGGTGGGGGAAAAAGCCATAAATTGCTTACCTCATTACCATGGTAAAATAAAATTTCATTCATTCGGTCTCTGTCTCTCTCTCTCTCTCTCTCTTTCTCTCTCTCTCTCTCTCTCTCTCTTTCTCCACCTCCCTCTCTCCCTTCATACCTCCCTCCTTCCATCCCCCCCCCCCCCAAACCTTGCTTTCTTTCCCTGTCTCACCACACTCGACTCAAACCCACTTTTTATTTTGGTGTATGGAGCAAAAGAAAGTTTCTGTTCTTCATCAATCCTGATTCAAAACCCCAGACTTCAGCCTTGGTTAAATTCCAGGTTGAGTGAGCCAGTTGTATTCGTCAGCTGACCAGCCCACCTGAAAAAGTGAAGTGGCGTTCAAAGAAGGGAAAAGAGTGGAAGTGGAATCAGAATGTAGTGTGGGAGGGTGATGTGGGGGGGGGGGGGGGGGGCGGAATGGTTTGGTTTGCAGGTGAGGCTCCGCCCCTGCTCTCTCTCTCTCTGTCTCTCTCTCTCTCTCTCTCTCTCTCTCTCTCTCTCTCTCTCTCTCTCTCTCTCTCTCTATGTCTCTTCCTGTCTCTCTCTCTCTCTCTCTCTCTCTCTCTCTCTCTCTCTCTCTTCTCTCTGCCTGTCACTCTCTTTTTCTCTCTGTCACTCTCTCTCTGTCTCTCTCTCTCCTCTCTCTCTCTCTCTCTCTCTCTCTCTCTCTCTCTCTCTCTCTCTGTCTGCCTCTCTCTCTCTCTCTCTCTCTCTCTCTCTCTCTCTCTCTCTCTCTCTCTGTGTGTGTGTGTGTGTGTGTGTGTGTGTGTGTGTGTGAGTGTGTAAACTTAGCAATTTGTATTCAAAGTAAGTTTTCTTTTTCTCTTTTTCCTGGGGGTGAGGAGGCTGCTGAATACACTGTTATTTTGTTTTTACAAGTTGATCTATGCACCTGTGCACACAAAATGCCCCCCCCCCCCCCCCCCCACCCACCCACCTCATTGATCAGGCAGGATATGACCCCCACCCCCCAAAAAAAAGAGGGGAGGGGGATGTTGGGAAGGAGAGTGTTAAATGAGATTGACTAAACCATCCCTGAAATTTATCTCTCTTTAAATGTGATGAGTGACTTCAACCAGAACAGCATTTTGTGTGTTTTTGTCAATTTTGAGTCAACACTGCCTGTAATCGTCAAGCCGTTCTACAGCAGATATGGTGACCAGACATGTCCGTGCCTCTGTCAGGAGTGAAGTAACTGTACTCGGGGAAGTCCCCAGGTTTCTGAGTTAGATGCAGGCATGCCCCACGCTACTTCTGACGATCGCCTCTGATCTCGGTCAGTGCGTGTCGAGGTATGCACAGCGTGTGTGGCACCTCCCAGCAGAGCAGTGTGTCCAGTTGGCTCAGTGTGGAGGGGCAGGTCGCTGACCGACTCCCAGGTGCATGTGCTGCACAGGTTGAAACCGGTGGAGGGTGCTAGTAGCCAAATGTTGACCAGTTTAGGACGGTAGAGTGCCGTGGGACTTGTGTGGGGGAAAAAACGGTTTGCATAGAACTAGTTTTGGGGGAAAGTGGGTGTGGGACTACTTTGGGGAGAATATTAACATTCGGCATGCTGTTTGTTCAGGGTGTATGTATGTGTTAGTACGAGACGAGTTTTGAGAAGATGACAGTGCAGGACAGTTTTGAGAGAGTGTTATTATAGAGGGCGGCCTGTTGTGAAAAAACTGGGGTGCTCACATGTGGAGCTGAAGGTTGCCAGGTCAAACA
>CM031600.1:96056212-96088134 GCA_018398815.1 Conus ventricosus
CACGCAAAGTACTGTCGTATCGTATCCAAGACGGCTGGGCAGTGTAATTCATGTTATCTGTTCACAGTCGCTTGTAAGTCATTCTCCAGCATATCATGCAAAGTGTTATCATAGCCAACATACATTTGTACTTCCTTTCCCAAGGTGATTTTCCTTTTTGTTCAGTAGTGGTGTTGTTTGTTAAGGAATGTGTGTCTCTTCATGATGATTGGACATGCTATTCAGTGTATGCAAATGTCAAAGATAAGTGTGTGAGAGCAAGAGCATTGCTTATATATGTCAAGGCCTTTTTTTTTTTCCTCGCTCTGTTTTCATATTAACAAATTATTCTCTGTCTCTCTCTCTCTCTCTCTCTCTCTGTCTCTCCCTCTCTCTCTCTCTCTCTCCCTCTCTCTCTCTCTCCCTCCATTCCTCTTTCCACCTTCCCACCCTCAACACTGTTTTCTCTTTCTTACTGTCTTCCTTAAAATTGAACCTTCTTTAAAATGAATATGTTGAGCAGGAATATGTGCATGCATACGTGAACATTGCCTCATGAAGAAGTGTTGCTGATTTTCCAGACCATTTTGATGATACTGTTTACAGTGACTAGTTCTTTTTACATTCTAATTACGCTTGAGTGCATACTTTATTTTGTGCATGTGTGTTTTCTCCTACATTAATATAAATCATTCTTGTTATAATGAATCTATGTAATATATGATATATATATATATATATATATATGGTGTTTTTTTTTTCTCATCAGATTGTAATGTTGGTGTATTGATAATTCCCAGTGTCCTTGAGTGGGCAAGAGCTAGGTGGAATAAAGCATCTTCTTGGTTATCTGTTGTTATCCTTGGGAATAAAGATTGTCGGTCTGTCCATCTCTCTCTCTCTCTCTCTCTCTCTCTCTCTCTCTCTCTCTCTCTCTCTCTCTCTCTCCTCTCTCTCTCTCTCTCTCTCTTGCATGAAGTGAGACGCAAACATTTTACAGCAGATTCCATGAAAACCTTGTTCAGAGATGTTCCACCTGATGCGATCTTTGAATTCTTGAAAGAGATCAACATTTTTCATCGGATCTGAGATTTTATAGTGGAAAGATTTTTAACAAAATTTTGGGTGGGTCTTTAGAAGATGAATGAATGACTTGTGAGTTGATTTTAATGTGGTGACAGCCCTGATATGGCCCTTTGCGGTCGGCTGGGCTATAAGCAACATTACCTTACCTTACCATACCTTACCTCTCTCTCTCTCTCCTCTCTCTCACACTCTCTCTCTCTCTCTCTCTCTCTCTCTCTCTCTCTCTCTCTCTCTCTCTCTCTCTCTGCATTGACACTTAATTCAGATGACATGTAGGTCGCTGCAGTGCTTCCTCATATTCCCCCAATGTGGGCAGCTTTACTTGTCCCCCTTCATTACAACACCCACTGGCTACTTGTCGTCAGAGGTTTCTGTCTGGGATGTGAAGGCTGCTCAGCTCGTCATTGTGGAAACTGTGTTATGAAGACAGGGAAGTAGTGTGAAAGGGGGAAATTCTGTCGTCGTTGAAAACAATGCAGCTGGGTGAACAACAACGGGAAAAAACTTGTGACATGGTGCTGTGTCACATGAGATGTGAAGAAGGATTGTTAGGCTGCTCCGGCTTGGAATGTTCTAGTTTCCATGGGCCATTTTCAGGGCTGTTGTCTGGAGTGAGAAACGTTTTCCTCTAAGATGTTCGAATCCTGTGATAATGCCTGTTATTAGTTGTGGAGAGTGTAGAGAAAAAAGTAGAAGCACTTTTCGACAGTTCTGCTCTTGTTGTTCGAATCCTGTGATGATGCCTGTTAATCGCTGTGGAGGTCAGAGAGTGGAGAGAAAACAGTAGAAGCACTTTTCGACAGTTGCGCTCTCATTGTTTCCGGGTGAAAACAGACCGTATCAGTGTTAGTGAAGGAGCGTCCTGGTCGGATGACCTGGTGCCCTGCATTGTGTGTGCCTGTGACAGGCAACAAGGGAACACAGGGCCAATCAGCCAATCAGCCCTCCCCTTTCAGTTTCCATGGGCATTGTTTCTCGGGTAAGGGTATGTAGATCTGATCTCTTCATTAATTAACGACCCCCAGGTCCTGTGAGAGAAGGATACACTGCTTAGGCTGAGGGGAGAATGTAAGTGCTCATATTATTATCATTATTGTCATTATCATTATCTTGTTTGCTATGTTTCAGCTTTTTTTTTTTCCCTCCCTGTCTCTGACATGATTGTTATTGTGTTGTTGTATTTTATTTACTTGTTTCTAGTGTTGTTGTATTCAGTTGGCTGCTGCTGCTGATGTTATTGTTGTTATATTTGTTTTGTTGCTGTTGTTGTTGTTGTTGTTGTTGTTGTTGTCGCACTTGGTGCCTTGTTTTGTTGTATGATAATGGGGAGTCTTGGAGAAGCAGGTGTGTGTGTGTGAGTATAACATTACACGTGTGGACAGTTCATGGACATTTGAGGCAAACAGTTGAAAACACAAACAGCATTTGTGCATGAAAGTAACTTGGAATGTCGAGCTGCAAAATGAATGTATTAAACGTAAATGTAATGAGCTTCGACTTTGGTTGGTCTTTTTCAGGCAAGAACAAACGTTTAAATTAAGTAATACTGGAGGTGGGAAATGCTCTAAACAAGACCTGTATCATTGTGAAAATGATTTAACAAGGGTTTCTAAAGGGGGTGGGATAAGGGCGTTATAAAGAGGGGAGAAATGAGTAGGAGAGATGGAATGATATTATGACTTCAGTAGGGCATGGGTAAGTAAAATGCAGTCCTGGAAAATGTTGAAATTTTGTGGAAAAAAGGTGCATGACTTTCACCACAACCTCTCCCCCTCCGCCTCACCTCCACGCTCCCCCTCCTCTCTCTCTCTGTCCGTCTGTCTCTCTCTCTCTCTTTGTCTCTCACACACACACACACATGCATGCTCATGCATACATGTGCACGAGAGCGGAAGGGAAAGAGGTAGACATGAGAATTGTAGATTATTTGTCATGACATTTAGGGGTGACATTTAGATAACTAACAGTTTGTCAGTTTACTGAGAGTGACCACATTTGATTCGTGGAAAGGATAGCGTGGGATGAATGTCTGTTTACTGAACTGATACTTATTACCCTTGTGAACCTAAGCTCTAGGATGAGTGGGATATGTATGAGTGTACTTGGTTGATTATGATCATCTATAAGGTTCAGAAGAGCCAAGCATTCGTAACATTAACATTATATACATGATTGTGAGGATTTATGTATATGCTTTCCTCCTGAATTATCGAAGAGCTCAAGACATTAACAAAATGAGGAACAAACAAAAAGATATAAAAGTAGCCAACTGTTTTCAACAAAAAGATTTAGAAGTATGCGACGGTCACCAGCAAACAGAAATATTCAAAGGTGTCTGTTTGACTGTTGAAATTTACACAAGAACTGTTTTCTTCCTAGAATTAAAAAAAAAAAAAAAAAGTTTGTATCATTTTACACACTGGAGAAAAGAAGCATTGGACAGCATGTTGCATCTAAATACTGATGAAAAACCTGTGTCATGCATTCTGAATACTTATGAAAGGCAGAACACAAGTCTGGTGATAGGTCATTTTGGTAACACAAGAACAGTATGAGGCTCAGGACTGCCCTCTGTGGGACTTCAGACTACACAATTATCTCCATTGACTCCTTCCCATCCACCATGACTTCATACTTCTGGTGAGGAAGGATTCAAGCCAACATTGCAGTTGTCCACTGATTCCATAAGTTCTTAGCTTGTACAGAAGTTTAGAGTGGAAACGGTTGTCAAAGGCTTTTGAGAAATCTAAAATCACAGCATCTGTCTGCTTGGAGACTCCATCCTGCAGAGGTCATACAGTTTGATGATTAGCTGTGCACATGAAAAGCCCGCTCTAAAGCCATGGTTCAGGTTTATCAAAAGTCTCCCCTTCTCCAGATGGGCCTGCATGTGTCTACAGATGATGTGTTCAGGTTGTTTGCATGGTACAGTGGTCATGGACACCGGCGCGGTCTACAATTTTCAGCTTGATGTTTTGTCTCCTTTCTTGAAAATCAGGGTGACGTCAGCCGTTGGCCAGTCTGCCTGAAGAAACCCATTGTCACCTGACTTGTGGATCTTGATGTTTCGCCTCCATAATTCCGGGAAGAAAACCGTCGATCACCGGTGATCCAAATTCAAGGGAAAGAACTGAAGAGAGTGAAATCTGGGCAGTTTTGAAGCATAAATCCTCAAAAAAGCATGATTTGAGCCTCTCTTCAGGTCTGTCATACAAAGGATATTTGATAACTCTGCAGTTTGGCATTCCTGTTTAAGATATCATAGCTTTAAGCACCAACAGCAAGTGATCATTAGGAGCACTGTTAATCTTTTCCCCAGAAGATTTTTATCCCAGAGAGTATTTGACAGTGTTGTTCAGGGGAGATAATCAAGAGTAACTGTTTCTTTTTACCTCTTGAACGCTTGGTTTCTCTTGGAGTGAGTTTTGCAGAGCATGGTTGGGGGTCTGTGTGAAAGAGAAAAGGTGGTGTTTCATATGAATGTTCTCTGTGTGCTCCAAATGTTTGGCTGGGTGGATTGTTTGGGTGTGGTGAACGTTGCAAACTTTACCCTTTTTGACCTCTGTTTTCTAACAGACATGCCTTACACTTCAAACAGGTATGCACAAACACTTTCAGTCCCTGAAAAGATTTAATCAAAACCATAGGCCTATTTGGACACTTGATGCCGTTTCAGGTTTTTGACCATGCAGACCTGTGGAGAGTGAAACACTCTGGATATGGAATGTCATCAGGTTCATGTCCGGAGTGTGGTCTGCTTTCTGTTAGTCCCTCCGAACTCCGTGATCAGAATGTCGTCTTAGTGTTCAGCATGAAATGTGGGACAGCAGCCACAAAGTCATGGGATCATCACTCTGTGTCAGACCCTTGTTCGCAGGACAGCCATGTACACAACCAGACAGGCAAACAGAAGAGAGTTCCCCCCCCCCCCCCCACCCTTTTTAATTGACAGCAAAATGTTGCAGTATAGACAGGTAGCACTTTTTGCTGTGGTTTCGCATAATCACACACATGTCAGTACAAATATGTTATTAACCAGGTCCTCGTGGGCTCAGAAATGCTTTTGTCTTACATGTTGGCCTCGAACAGTTGCACAAAATCTCTTATAGCAAAAAAAGAGAGAGAAAAAAAGACATTGAATATATGTGTATATCCCTGGTCCTCGTAGACGTAAGGCAGTTTCTTTCCTGGGTTTGGCTTCAACAAAGCCACAAAGATCGTGACAATCTCCTCCACCTCATGACGGGGTTCAAAACATACATTGCGCCTGTGGCCCCCTTTGTAGAAAAAGAAATTAAACTGTGTGTCTTTAGTTTAAGTTATGTTCCTAAGAGAAAAGAACATATAAGCAAATCTTCTTTAAATCAAATGATAAAATTTTAAGATTTATGATATTTGTTGCTTTGCCTCAGTTCTGTTTCACCTGGTCATACCTGGAGGTTTGTTTTGCCTGTCATAGGCCAGTCATGGTCTTTTATATATTTTACCAGCCCTGATGTGGCCCTTTGCGGTCGGCTGGGCTATAAGCAACATTATCTTATCTATTTCTTATATATTTTATGAATGACATCTCCTGTGTTCATTAAAAAAGCAAACACAAAAAACTATGAGGCATGCAGTCTCTAGACAGCCTCCATACATGCTGCTGAACAGTCTGATGCCCAGATATCGGCCTGTTCATGTGGCAAGCATTATGGAGCACAGCAGACACTTGGTGTGACCAAACCAGGTGGTTACAGCTTACCACTTCACAGTGTGCATGATTGGATCTCCACGCTGTCACAGCAGACACTTGGTGCCACCAACCAGGTACCACTCCACAGTGTGCATGATTGGATCTCCACGCTGTCACGGCAGACACTTGGTGTTACTAACTAGGTGGTCACAGCTCACCAGTCTATGGTGTGCATGAGTTAGTCTCCACGCTGTCACAGCAGACACTTGGTGCCACCAACCAGGTACCACTCCACAGTGTGCATGATTGGATCTCCACGCTGTCACATGCAGGCCAGTCAAATTCAACATCCCTGCATTTTAGACATGAGATGAGACCTGACAAAGACATTCACGGCGATCAGAAAGGGCTGCATGAGGGAGAGGGGTGGAGACAAAGACACTGATGGAGATCAGAAAGGGCTGCATGTGGGAGAGGGTGGAGACAAAGACACTGATGGAGATCAGAATGGGCTGCATGTGGGAGAGGGGTGGAGACAAAGACACTGATGGAGATCAGAATGGGCTGCATGTGGGAGAGGGGTGGAGACAAAGACACTGATGGAGATTAGAAAGGGCTGCATGTGGGAGAGGGGTGGAGACAAAGACACTGATGGAGATCAGAAAGGGCTGCATGTGGGAGAGGGGTGGAGACAAAGACACTGATGGAGATCAGAATGGGCTGCATGAGGGAGGGGTGGAGGCGGGAGGATCCCTCTGTTGATTGAAGTGTTCCTGAAGCACAGGCATGGCTTTGTGGACAAAGTCAAGCTATGTTCTGACTACAGTTCTGCCAGGCGTTCTTCCCAGCGTCACACACTGTAGTGGACTTGCTGAAGGTGACTTCCAAATATGGAACGTAACTAGCGACAGTGCCCAGATTGTGTGGGAGGATGATGTGTCACAGGTAACAAACTTCACAAAGCTTCAGGACCTAAAAGCAGGTGAATGAGGCAGGGTACTTGGTGCTACGGGATGCTCTGAATTGAAGGCCCTTTCTGGAAAAAGTCTTGGTCACGATGCAGAAAATGAAAGAGACTAGCATGACTGGAAAACAGATCAGAACACGAACAAACACAGAAAACAAAGCGTAAACAATGAAAAAACAGACAGGTAAATTGTTGACAAATATGTCTTATTCAGACGTTGCCAGCAGTGAGCAGAAATGCACAAAACAGTACTCCCTTGACAGCAGTAGGCAGGACATTGACACGGTATGACAAGTGAAGGGGAAGTTTGTCAACAATGAGGGCAGGAAGGGGAAGGGAGAGAGACAGAGGGAGAATGAGGGGAAAGTAGGAGGAGGGGAGGAAGTGACCTCTGTGTGTGTGTGTGCGTGTGCTTGCGCGTGCGTGTGTGTGTGTGTGCGTGTGTGTGTGAAAGGAAGAAAGGAACATGGAAGGGCAAGAAGAGGGGGTGGGAGAGAGAGGGTAGAGAAGCGGAGGAGATGGAAGATGGAGAAAGGGAAGAGGGTAGCATGGAGTATGTCAAAAGGTGAATGTAAACTAGGACAGGATCAGCAACAAGCAACGTTTGATACTCTTCAGCCACACATATTGCACAAGATCCAGAAATTATTTGCAAAAGAGAAAAAAGAGGGAAAAAACCGCAGAGGGAAGTGAGGTGTATGTGAAAAAGAAGGGTTCAGCCACCTGTACGGGCTAACTAGGATCTTAAGCCCAGGGGTAGGCAGTGGAAATGAACTGAAAAAAAAATCAGGAGACAGACACAGCTGATCTGCAAACAGCTGCAGACAGCCTGTGAGGGGGAAAGGGGGAGGGTCGCTGTTAGGGGAAGGGGGAGGATGACTGTGGGGAGAAGGTATGGATGATGGAAACACAAGAATAAATGAATAATTGTGAGGTCAGTATATATATGTGAAATAATATCCTTTGCAATAACAAATCTGGAATAATTGTGCTGCAACTGCAATGGCTGCACAATAGGAACAGTATGAAGAAGAATGCAATAAATGAGAAAAATGTCTAGTCATTTCAACAGGCTCTAACAAAGGGGGTGGAAGGGGGCAGGGATGGGGATGGATGGGAAGGTGACAAAGCATAGCCATATACAATTACATTAAAAAATAAAGGGGGTGTGTGAGGAAAACTTTATCAAAAACAAAAATGTGAGTAAATGAACAGGAATGAAAAAGAGAAAAGAAAAACGCCAGGAATAACTAGATATAAATGAATATATGAATAAGTCAATGAACAGGAATGAAAAAGAGGGGGAAAAACGCCTAGAATAAACTAGATATAAATGAACAGGAATGAAAAAGAGGGGGAAAAAGCCTAGGAATAAAGTAGAATCTAAATGAATATATGAATAAGTCAATGAACAGAATGAAAAGAGAGGGGGAAAAAGGCCTAGAATAAAGTAGATCTAAATAATATATGAATAAGTCAATGAATAAACCTGAGATTGTGGTGCTAACTTATTTAGTATGTTATGCCTTCTATCCATCATCCCACTTGGCACAGAGTGTGGTGCTAACTTATTCAGATGTTGTGCCTCATCAATCATCCCACTTGGCACAGAGTGTGGTGCTAACATTATTTAGTATGTTATGCCTTCTATCCATCATCCCACTTGGCACAGAGTGTGTGCTAACTTATTCATATGTTATGCCTTCTATCCATCATCCCACTGAGCACAGAGTGTGGTGCTAACTATTTAGTATGTTATGCCTTCTATCCATCATCCCACTTGGCACAGATTGTGGTGCTAACTTATTTAGTATGTTATGCCTTCTATCCATCATCCCACTTGGCACAGAGTGTGGTGCTAACTTATTTAGTATGTTATGCCTTCTATCCATCATCCCACTTGGCACAGAGTGTGGTGCTAACTTATTTAGTATGTTATGCCTTCTATCCATCATCCCACTTGGCACAGAGTGTGGTGCTAACTTATTTAGTATGTTATGCCTTCTATCCATCATCCCACTTGGCACAGAGTGTGGTGCTAACTTATTTAGTATGTTGTGCCTTCTATCCATCATCCCACTTGGCACAGAGTGTGGTGCTAACTTATTAGTATGTTGTGCCTTCTATCCATCATCCCACTTGGCACAGATTGTGGTGCTAACTTATTTAGTATGTTGTGCCTTCTATCCATCATCCCACTTGGCACAGATTGTGGTGCTAACTTATTAGTATGTTGTGCCTTCTATCCATCATCCCACTTGGCACAGATTGTGGTGCTAACTTATTTAGTAGTTGTGCCTTCTATCCATCATCCCACTTGGCACAGAGTGTGGTGCTAACTTATTTAGTATGTTGTGCCTTCTATCCATCATCCCACTTGGCACAGAGTGGTGGTGCTAACTTATTTAGTATGTTGTGCCTTCTATCCATCATCCCACTTGGCACAGAGTGTGGTGCTAACTTATTTAGTATGTTTGCCTTCTTATCCATCATCCCACTTGGCACAGAGTGTGGTGCTAACTTATTTAGTATGTTTGTGCCTTCTATCCATCATCCACTTGGCACAGAGTGTGGTGCTAACTTATTTAGTATGTTATGCCTTCTATCCATCATCCCACTTGGCACAGATTGTGGTGCTAACTTATTTAGTATGTTATGCCTTCTATCCATCATCCCACTTGGCACAGAGTGTGGTGCTAACTTATTTAGTATGTTATGCCTTCTATCCATCATCCCACTTGGCACAGAGTGTGGTGCTAACTTATTTAGTATGTTGTTGCCTTCTATCCATCATCCCACTTGGCACAGAGTGTGGTGCTAACTTATTTAGTATGTTGTGCCTTCTATCCATCATCCCACTTGGCACAGAGTGTGGTGCTAACTTATTTAGTATGTTATGCCTTCTATCCATCATCCCACTTGGCACAGAGTGTGGTGCTAACTTATTTAGTATGTTATGCCTTCTATCCATCATCCCACTTGGCACAGATGTGGTGCTAACTTATTTATATATTTATGCCTTCTATCCATCATCCCACTTGGCACAGAGTGGTGCTAACTTATTTAGTATGTTATGCCTTCTATCCATCATCCCACTTGGCACAGAGTGTGGTGCTAACTTATTTAGTATGTTATGCCTTCTATCCATCATCCCACTTGGCACAGAGTGTGGTGCTAACTTATTTAGTATGTTGCCTTCTATCCATCATCCCACTTGGCACAGAGTGTGGTGCTAACTTATTTAGTATGTTATGCCTTCTATCCATCATCCCACTTGGCACAGAGTGTGGTGCTAACTTATTTAGTATGTTATGCCTTCTATCCATCATCCCACTTGGCACAGAGTGTGGTGCTAACTTATTTAGTATGTTATGCCTTCTATCCATCATCCCACTTGGCACAGAGTGTGGTGCTAACTTATTTAGTATGTTATGCCTTCTATCCATACATCCCACTTGGCACAGAGTGTGGTGCTAACTTATTTAGTATGTTTGCCTTCTATCCAATCATCCCACTTGGCACAGAGTGTGGTGCTAACTTATTTAGTATGTTGTGCCTTCTATCCATCATCCCACTTGGCACAGAGTGTGGTGCTAACTTATTTAGTATGTTATTGCCTTCTATCCATCATCCCACTTGGCACAGAGTGTGGTGCTAACTTATTTAGTATGTTATGCCTTCTATCCATCATCCCACTTGGCACAGAGTGTGGTGCTAACTTATTTAGTATGTTATGCCTTCTATCCATCATCCCACTTGGCACAGAGTGTGGTGCTAACTTATTTAGTATGTTATGCCTTCTATCCATCATCCCACTTGGCACAGAGTGTGGTGCTAACTTATTTAGTATGTTATGCCTTCTATCCATCATCCCACTTGGCACAGAGTGTGGTGCTAACTTATTTAGTATGTTATAGCCTTCTACCATCCCACTTGGCACAGAGTGTGGTGCTAACTTATTTAGTATGTTGTGCCTTCTATCCATCATCCCACTTGGCACAGAGTGTGGTGCTAACTTATTTAGTATGTTGTGCCTTCTATCCATCATCCCACTTGGCACAGATTGTGGTGCTAACTTATTTAGTATGTTGTGCCTTCTATCCATCATCCCACTTGGCACAGAGTGTGGTGCTAACTTATTTAGTATGTTGTGCCTTCTATCCATCATCCCACTTGGCACAGAGTGTGGTGCTAACTTATCAGTATGTTGTGCCTTCTATCCATCATCCCACTTGGCACAGAGTGTGGTGCTAACTTATTCTATGTTTGTGGCCTTCTATCCATCATCCCACTTGGCACAGAGTGTGGTGCTAACTTATTTAGTATGTTGTGCCTTCTATCCATCATCCCACTTGGCACAGAGTGTGGTGCTAACTTATTTAGTATGTTTGTGCCTTCTATCCATCATCCCACTTGGCACAGAGTGTGGTGCTAACTTATTTAGTATGTTGTGCCTTCTATCCATCATCCCACTTGGCACAGATTGTGGTGCTAACTTATTTTAGTATGTTGTGCCTTCTATCCATCATCCCACTTGGCACAGAGTGTGGTGCTAACTTATTTAGTATGTTGTGCCTTCTATCCATCATCCCACTTGGCACAGAGTGTGGTGCTAACTTATTTAGTATGTTGTGCCTTCTATCCATCATCCCACTTGGCACAGATTGTGGTGCTAACTTATTCAGTATGTTTGTGCCTTCTATCCATCATACCCACTTGGCACAGAGTGTGGTGCTAACTTATTTAGTATGTTATGCCTTCTATCCATCATCCCACTTGGCACAGATTGTGGTGCTAACTTATTCAGTATGTTGTGCCTCTATCCATCATCCCACTTGGCACAGAGTGTGGTGCTAACTTATTTAGTATGTTGTGCCTTCTATCCATCATCCCACTTGGCACAGAGTGTGGTGCTAACTTATTTAGTATGTTGTGCCTTCTATCCATCATCCCACTTGGCACAGAGTGTGGTGCTAACTTATTTAGTATGTTGTGCCTTCTATCCATCATCCCACTTGGCACAGAGTGTGGTGCAATAATTATTTAGTATGTTGTGCCTTCTATCCATCATCCCACTTGGCACAGAGTGTGGTGCTAACTTATTTAGTATGTTGTGCCTTCTATCCATCATCCCACTTGGCACAGATTGTGGTGCTAACTTATTTAGTATGTTATGCCTTCTATCCATCATCCCACTTGGCACAGATTGTGGTGCTAACTTATTTAGTATGTTGTGCCTTCTATCCATCATCCCACTTGGCACAGAGTGTGGTGCTAACTTATTTAGTATGTTATGCCTTCTATCCATCATCCCACTTGGCACAGAGTGTGGTGCTAACTTATTTAGTATGTTATGCCTTCTATCCATCATCCCACTTGGCACAGAGTGTGGTGCTAACTTATTTAGTATGTTGTGCCTCTATCCATCATCCCACTTGGCACAGAGTGTGGTGCTAACTTATTTAGTATGTTGTGCCTTCTATCCATCATCCCACTTGGCACAGATTGTGGTGCTAACTTATTTAGTATGTTATTGCCTTCTATCCATCATCCCACTTGGCACAGATTGTGGTGCTAACTTATTTAGTATGTTGTGCCTTCTATCCATCATCCCACTTGGCACAGAGTGTGGTGCTAACTTATTTAGTATTTGTGCTTCTATCCATCATCCCACTTGGCACAGAGTGTGGTGCTAACTTATTTAGTATGTTGTGCCTTCTATCCATCATCCCACTTGGCACAGAGTGTGGTGCTAACTTATTTAGTATGTTGTGCCTTCTATCCATCATCCCACTTGGCACAGAGTGTGGTGCTAACTTATTTAGTATGTTGTGCCTTCTATCCATCATCCCACTTGCACAGAGTGTGGTGCTAACTTATTTAGTATGTTTGCCTCTATCCATCATCCCACTTGGCACAGAGTGTGGTGCTAACTTATTTAGTATGTTATGCCTTCTATCCATCATCCCACTTGGCACAGAGTGTGGTGCTAACTTATTCATATGTTTGCCTTCTATCCATCATCCCACTTGGCACAGAGTGTGGTGCTAACTTATTTAGTATGTTTGTGCCTTCTATCCATCATCCCACTTGGCACAGAGTGTGGTGCTAACTTATTTAGTATGTTGTGCCTTCTATCCATCATCCCACTTGCACAGAGTGTGGTGCTAACTTATTTAGTATGTTGTGCCTTCTATCCATCATCCCACTTGGCACAGAGTGTGGTGCTAACTTATTTAGTATGTTATGCCTTCTATCCATCATCCCACTTGGCACAGAGTGTGGTGCTAACTTATTTAGTATGTTGTGCCTTCTACCATCATCCCACTTGGCACAGAGTGTGGTGCTAACTTATTTAGTATGTTGTGCCTTCTATCCATCATCCCACTTGGCACAGATTGTGGTGCTAACTTATTTAGTATGTTATGCCTTCTATCCATCATCCCACTTGGCACAGAGTGTGGTGCTAACTTATTTAGTATGTTGTGCCTTCTATCCATCATCCCACTTGGCACAGATGTGGTGCTAACTTATTTAGTATGTTATGCCTTCTATCCATCATCCCACTTGGCACAGAGTGTGTGCTAACTTATTTAGTATGTTGTGCCTTCTATCCATCATCCCACTTGGCACAGAGTGTGGTGCTAACTTATTTAGTATGTTGTGCCTTCTATCCATCATCCCACTTGGCACAGATTGTGGTGCTAACTTATTTAGTATGTTGGTGCCTTCTATCCATCATCCCACTTGGCACAGATTGTGGTGCTAACTTATTTAGTATGTTATGCCTTCTATCCATCATCCCACTTGGCACAGAGTGTGGTGCTAACTTATTTAGTATGTTATGCCTTCTATCCATCATCCCACTTGGCACAGAGTGTGGTGCTAACTTATTCAGTATGTTATGCCTTCTATCCATCATCCCACTTGGCACAGAGTGTGGTGCTAACTTATTTAGTATGTTGTGCCTCTATCCATCATCCCACTTGGCACAGAGTGTGGTGCTAACTTATTTAGTATGTTATGCCTTCTATCCATCATCCCACTTGGCACAGAGTGTGGTGCTAACTTATTTAGTATGTTTATGCCTTCTATCCATCATCCCACTTGGCACAGAGTGTGGTGCTAACTTATTTAGTATGTTATGCCTTCTATCCATCATCCCACTTGGCACAGAGTGTGGTGCTAACTTATTTAGTATGTTATGCCTTCTATCCATCATCCACTTGGCACAGAGTGTGGTGCTAACTTATTCAGTATGTTATGCCTTCTATCCATCATCCCACTTGGCACAGAGTGTGGTGCTAACTTATTTAGTATGTTGTGCCTTCTATCCATCATCCCACTTGGCACAGAGTGTGGTGCTAACTTATTTAGTATGTTATGCCTTCTATCCATCATCCCACTTGGCACAGAGTGTGGTGCTAACTTATTTAGTATGTTATGCCTTCTATCCATCATCCCACTTGGCCAGAGTGTGGTGCTAACTTATTTAGTATGTTATGCGTTCTATCCACATCCCACTTGGCACAGAGTGTGGTGCTAACTTATTTAGTATGTTAGTGCGTTCTATCCATCATCCCACTTGGCACAGAGTGTGGTGCTAACTTATTTAGTATGTTATGCGTTCTATCCATCATCCCACTTGGCACAGAGTGTGGTGCTAACTTATTTAGTATGTTGTGCCTTCTATCCATCATCCCACTTGGCACAGAGTGTGGTGCTAACTTATTTAGTATGTTATGCGTTCTATCCATCATCCCACTTGCACAGAGTGTGGTGCTAACTTATTTAGTATGTTATGCGTTCTATCCATCATCCCACTTGGCACAGAGTGTGGTGCTAACTTATTTAGTATGTTGTGCCTTCTATCCATCATCCCACTTGGCACAGAGTGTGGTGCAACTTATTTAGTATGTTATGCGTTCTAATCCATCATCCCACTTGGCACAGAGTGTGGTGCTAACTTATTTAGTATGTTGTGCCTTCTATCCATCATCCCACTTGGCACAGATTGTGGTGCTAACTTATTTAGTATGTTATGCTTCTATCCATCATCCCACTTGGCACAGAGTGTGGTGCTAACTTATTTAGTATGTTGTGCCTTCTATCCATCATCCCACTTGGCACAGAGTGTGGTGCTAACTTATTTTAGTATGTTGTGCCTTCTATCCATCATCCCACTTGGCACAGATTGTGGTGCTAACTTATTTAGTATGTTGTGCCTTCTATCCATCATCCCACTTGGCACAGAGTGTGGTGCTAACTTATTTAGTATGTTGTGCCTTCTATCCATCATCCCACTTGGCACAGAGTGTGGTGCTAACTTATTTAGTATGTTATGCCTTCTATCCATCATCCCACTTGGCACAGAGTGTGGTGCTAACTTATTATATGTATGCCTTCTATCCATCATCCCACTTGGCACAGAGTGTGGTGCTAACTTATTTAGTATGTTGTGCTTCTATCCATCATCCCACTTGGCACAGAGTGTGGTGCTAACTTATTTAGTATGTTATGCCTTCTATCCATCATCCCACTTGGCACAGAGTGTGGTGCTAACTTATTTAGTATGTTGTGCCTTCTATCCATCATCCCACTTGGCACAGAGTGTGGTGCTAACTTATTTAGTATGTTATGCCTTCTATCCATCATCCCACTTGGCACGAGTGTGGTGCTAACTATTTAGTATGTTATGCCTTCTATCCATCATCCCACTTGGCACAGATTGTGGTGCTAACTTATTTAGTATGTTATGCCTTCTATCCATCATCCCACTTGGCACAGAGTGTGGTGCTAACTTATTTAGTATGTTGTGCCTTCTATCCATCATCCCACTTGGCACAGAGTGTGGTGCTAACTTATTTAGTATGTTATGCCTTCTATCCATCATCCCACTTGGCACAGATTGTGGTGCTAACTTATTTAGTATGTTGTGCCTTCTATCCATCATCCCACTTGGCACAGAGTGTGGTGCTAACTTATTTAGTATGTTATGCCTTCTATCCATCATCCCACTTGGCACAGAGTGTGGTGCTAACTTATTTAGTATGTTGTGCCTTCTATCCATCATCCCACTTGGCACAGAGTGTGGTGCTAACTTATTTAGTATGTTATGCCTTCTATCCATCATCCCACTTGGCACAGATTGTGGTGCTAACTTATTTAGTATGTTTATGCCTTCTATCCATCATCCCACTTGGCACAGATTGTGGTGCTAACTTATTTAGTATGTTGTGCCTTCTATCCATCATCCCACTTGGCACAGAGTGTGGTGCTAACTTATTTAGTATGTTGTGCTTCTATCCATCATCCCACTTGGCACAGAGTGTGGTGCTAACTTATTTAGTATGTTGTGCCTTCTATCCATCATCCCACTTGGGCACAGAGTGTGGTGCTAACTTATTTAGTATGTTGTGCCTTCTATCCATCATCCCACTTGGCACAGAGTGTGGTGCTAACTTATTTAGTATGTTGTGCCTTCTATCCATCATCCCACTTGGCACAGAGTGTGGTGCTAACTTATTTAGTATGTTGTGCCTTCTATCCATCATCCCACTTGGCACAGAGTGTGGTGCTAACTTATTTAGTATGTTGTGCCTTCTATCCATCATCCCACTTGCACAGAGTGTGGTGCTAACTTATTTAGTATGTTGTGCCTTCTATCCATCATCCCACTTGGCACAGAGTGTGGTGCTAACTTATTTAGTATGTTGTGCCTTCTATCCATCATCCCACTTGGCACAGAGTGTGGTGCTAACTTATTTAGTATGTTGTGCCTTCTATCCATCATCCCACTTGGCACAGATTGTGGTGCTAACTTATTTAGTATGTTGTGCCTTCTATCCATCATCCCACTTGGCACAGAGTGTGGTGCTAACTTATTTAGTATGTTGTGCCTTCTATCCATCATCCCACTTGGCACAGAGTGTGGTGCTAACTTATTTAGTATGTTGTGCCTTCTATCCATCATCCCACTTGGCACAGAGTGTGGTGCTAACTTATTTAGTATGTTATGCGTTCTATCCATCATCCCACTTGGCACAGAGTTTCTACGGTCACAGCGAAGGCATAGTTGCACACCGACGGTGCACTGTTAAGGGCGAACAACATAGTGATATTATATTTGATAGCATTGAGTATAGCACAGGCTTCATTGACAGGTCTGCAGAACAGTGAAATGCATGACTCTATGATAAATATAGCATTTAACATTGAGCATGCAACAGACTTACAGGAGAGCCCATGAATGATGGAATGGAATATAGACATACTGAAAAACAGTTCAGAGAGTGCTTTGCTACAAGTGCAAGGGCAGTGCAACAGAAAAGGCATAAATAAGGTAGGTGTTATGAATAAGAGAAATGTGTGGTCATGCTAAGATGCATGAACAACACACTAACTGTTTGGGGAGGAAAAAACTTAGATTTATGGGTAGATATATTCTTGACATTAAAGTCCCCTGATAGATATATTCTTGACATTAAAGTCCCCTAAGAAAGATCTTGGATGGTCAAAATGTCAGAAATATTTGAGTCTTGTGTTTTTTATATTCTGTGCGTGCGTGTGTGTGTGTGTGTGGTGTGTGTGTGTGTGTGTGTGTGTGTGTGTGTGAAGATAAAACTGATAAAGAGGGGGAAGGGGAAGGAGAGGATGAGAGATGCATAGGAATTCAGGAGTACACTTGCACCAAAGTTCACATGCAGACAAGTACATAGAGGTGGGGAGAAAGAAAGGGGGGCGGGGTATATAGTGTGAATGGAAGGGAAACAAATGAACAAAAACCCTAGGAATAGAAGAAATGAATAGACACAAAAGATTGATGAATGAATACATGTATAGGTGAATATGAAACTAAAGCGCAAATTGCATTCAGTATCTCCCGAAATAGGATGCATTAAATCAGTCATCCCAATAGGCGCTTTGCTTTATGGTCATGACTAAGGCACTTTTGCACACCAACCATGCACATTTTTAGAAAAGAAAAAAAAACCGATGTCATAATGTGGCCTTTAACAATATTGAACAAACAACAGTCTTAAGCAGGCACAGAACAGTGTTGGCTAACTACACACAGGCACAGAACAGTGTTGGCTAACTACACACAGGCACAGAACAGTGTTGGCTAACTACACACAGGCACAGAACAGTGTTGGCTAACTACACACAGGCACAGAACAGTGTTGGCTAACTACACACAGGCACAGAACAGTGTTGGCTAACTACACACAGGCACAGAACAGTGTTGGCTAACTACACACAGGCACAGAACAGTGTTGGCTAACTACACACAGGCACAGAACAGTGTTGGCTAACTACACACAGGCACAGAACAGTGTTGGCTAACTACACACAGGCACAGAACAGTGTTGGCTAACTACACAAATGCAGCGACAGAAAGGGAGAGGGGCTGTGGCTGAATTGATTTGGTTCATGGGACTGTAGGGAAGGAGCTGTGTCACAGGCTTGTTCACTGGTCCCAGTTGGGTTTCTGCTGCCCCTTTCCCTTTTCATTCACATCCTCGCTCATGTTGGAGTACTGTTTTATAAATTTGGGTTTATAGGTCCTAAGGTCCTAAGAAGACACGTTGAACATTCACTTGCTTGTTTTATATTTGCGCTTAAAAGCTGTGGCCCTTTACACTTTCTTTTGTGTGTTTAAATGTGTTGTGGCCACCACTGACAGTGATTATTACTTTGATAAAACGTGGTAGCCTTGATACAGTTTCAAAGTGCACCTAGCACATTTGCATACAAACACTAAAAAAAAATTTACAGACCTGTAAACAGGGAGTACTCCAGTGCGTTTTGCCTTGAAGTTGATAAGCTGTAAGTGTCCCAAACAGTTCATTCATGTTTCATAGAGTGGATGAAAGAGACCTCCAGGTAACCGGAATGACAGGAACTTTGTGACGTGATATTTGGCAGAATGATCTGAGATCAGGCTTTTCTTGTTTTTCTCCCCCCCCCCCCCCCCCCCCCAACATTGAATCCACGAGCACAGATGGCTGACAGACAAGAAGAGAGAGAGAAGAGGGTGAAGATCTATCAGAGCAAAGACAAGGAGAGAAGAGAGAGAGAAGAGGGTGAAGATCTATCAAAGCAAAGACAGGGAAAGAAGAGAGAGAGAGAAGAGGGTGAAGATCTATCAGAGCAAAGACAAGGAGAGAAGAGAGAGAGAAGAGGGTGAAGATCTCTCAGAGCAAAGACAGGGAAAGAAGAGAGAGAGAGAAGAGGGTGAAGATCTATCAGAGCAAAGACAAGGAGAGAAGAGAGAGAGAAGAGGGTGAAGATCTCTCAGAGCAAAGACAGGGAAAGAAGAGAGAGAGAGAGAGAGAGAGAAGAGGGTGAAGATCTATCAGAGCAAAGACAGGGAAAGAAGAGAGAGAGAGAGAGAGAGAGAAGAGGGTGAAGATCTATCAGAGCAAAGACAGGGAAAGAAGAGAGAGAGAGAAGAGGGTGAAGATCTATCAGAGCAAAGACAAGGAGAGAAGAGAGAGAGATGAGGGTGAAGATCTATCAGAGCAAAGACAGGGAAAGAAGAGAGAGAGAGAGAGAAGAGGGTGAAGATCTATCAGAGCAAAGACAGGGAAAGAAGAGAGAGAGAGAAGAGGGTGAAGATCTATCAGAGCAAAGACAAGGAGAGAAGAGAGAGAGAAGAGGGTGAAGATCTCTCAGAGCAAAGACAGGGAAAGAAGAGAGAGAGAGAAGAGGGTGAAGATCTATCAGAGCAAAGACAAGGAGAGAAGAGAGAGAGAAGAGGGTGAAGATCTCTCAGAGCAAAGACAGGGAAAGAAGAGAGAGAGAGAGAGAGAGAGAAGAGGGTGAAGATCTATCAGAGCAAAGACAGGGAAAGAAGAGAGAGAGAGAGAGAGAGAAGAGGGTGAAGATCTATCAGAGCAAAGACAGGGAAAGAAGAGAGAGAGAGAAGAGGGTGAAGATCTATCAGAGCAAAGACAAGGAGAGAAGAGAGAGAGATGAGGGTGAAGATCTATCAGAGCAAAGACAGGGAAAGAAGAGAGAGAGAGAGAGAAGAGGGTGAAGATCTATCAGAGCAAAGACAGGGAAAGAAGAGAGAGAGAGAGAGAAGAGGGTGAAGATCTATCAGAGCAAAGACAGGGAAGGAAGAGAGAGAGAGAAGAGGGTGAAGATCTATCAAAGCAAAGACAGGGAAGGAAGAGAGAGAGAAGAGGGTGAAGATCTATCAGAGCAAAGACAGGGAAGGAAGAGAGAGAGAGAGAAGAGGGTGAAGATCTATCAGAGCAAAGACAGGGAAGGAAGAGAGAGAGAGAGAAGAGGTGAAGATCTATCAGAGCAAAGACAGGGAAAGAAGAGAGAGAGAGAGAAGAGGGTGAAGATCTATCAGAGCAAAGACAGGGAAAGAAGAGAGAGAAGAGGGTGAAGATCTATCAGAGCAAAGACAGGGAAAGAAGAGAGAGAGAGAGAAGAGGGTGAAGATCTATCAGAGCAAAGACAGGGAAAGAAGAGAGAGAAGAGGGTGAAGATCTATCAGAGCAAAGACAGGGAAAGAAGAGAGAGAAGAGGGTGAAGATCTATCAGAGCAAAGACAGGGAAGGAAGAGAGAGAGAAGAGGGTGAAGATCTATCAAAGCAAAGACAGGAAGGAAGAGAGAGAGAGAGAAGAGGGTGAAGATCTATCAGAGCAAAGACAGGGAAAGAAGAGAGAGAGAAGAGGGTGAAGATCTATCAGAGCAAAGACAGGGAAAGAAGAGAGAGAGAGAGAAGAGGGTGAAGATCTATCAAAGCAAAGACAAGGAAAGAAGAGAGAGAGAGGATGACGAAGATCTGTGAAACCAACAGAAAAACCAGCGCAGCAATCTTGAAATCTTCCTGATTTTTTTTTTTTTTTTTCCCTTATCGTAAAGTCTTCCTGCTTTTATGTTTCTGTTCTTTTTGCTGGAATTTGTGTGTGTTTGTTGGTGTGTGTGTGCAGAGTTGTGTTTTTTTTTCCCTGTGTTTCAGCCTGTGGGAAATGTTGCCATGTAGCCTGTGCGCCCTCCATCCTCAACTCACAATGTAACCGGAACCGAGCTGCTGCTGCCAAGCTGGACCAACATGTTGCTGAACAGCCCCTGGTGAGTGAGTGGGTGCTGGGTGGAGGTGTGTATGTATGTGCCTGTGTGTGTGTATTTGTCAGTGTGTTTGTGTGTGTGTGTGTGTGTGTGTGTGTGTGTGTGTGTGTGAGTGTGTGTGTGTGTGTGTGTGTGTGTGTGTGTGTGTGTGTGTGTTGTGCGTGCGTGCGTGCGTGCATGCGTGTGGGAGGGGGGTGTGTGTGAGAGGGAGAGAGAGTGTGTTTGTGTCTGTCTGTCTGTCTGTCTCTCTCTCTCTCTCTCTCTCTCTCTCTCTCTCTCTCTCTCTCTCTCTCTCTCTCTCAGTCTCTGGTTTGGTTTGGTTTGGTTTGTTATTTGTTTGTTGTTCTTATGGTAGAAATGCGATTATTTTTTTTCTCTCACCACCACCCCCCTCTCTCTCTCTCTCTCTCTCTCTCTCTCTGATCATGTTATTATTTGAAGAGTGCTGTTGATTTAGAAATGTACATATGTATGGCAAAGTTGATGTAGAAATGTATCTGTTGTCTGACAGAGTCATAAATAGTGCATGCATGTGCCCATCCCTTCCTGCAGCTCTCTGTTTCTCTCTTTGCCACTATTCTTGTTGACTGATCAGGGAAGAAAGGTTCAACAGTCAGTATTTCATTTTAAATTACTGTTGAAACTGATTTTTTTTTTTTGTGGTCATATGGCAGATACGAAGATGAATGATAAGCAAAAAAATAAAGCAATTGATACATTGAATTCAGGAAATATTGATTGAATTTTGATAGACATGTGCACTTTGTTAATGGTGAACACATAAATGCAATCACTCAAGACAGTATATTCTAAACCACTTGCACATCACGTTTGGGAAGAAAGTGTTCAAAAGTAAAGTTAAGAAAGTGTTCACAAGTAAAGTTAAAGTGTTCACAAGTAAAGTTGGAGCAGTACATAAAGTTTGTAAAATGATTTTTTTTTAGTTTTCAGAATGAATTTTAAGTCATCACCTTGTCTTTACTCTAACCTGCACTGAATACTCCATGGATCCAAGCATCCTCCTACAAACACAGGCAAACCATACGATAACCATAGGGATTGAATGACTCGCCAAAACTTCAGCAGTGAAAGATAAGTTACTTTGCTGTGTGCATTGTCAAGCGACTACTGACTGGACCAAGTAGATGGAGTTGGGATTTACAACTGGCACTTAATTTTTGTTTGAAAGAGAGAAAGGAAAAGAGAGAGACACAGAGAGAGAGAGCGTGTGAGACTGCAGTGTTTGTACAAGAAAGAGGAGAGAG
This sequence comes from Conus ventricosus, assembly GCA_018398815.1. Taxonomy (NCBI): domain Eukaryota; kingdom Metazoa; phylum Mollusca; class Gastropoda; order Neogastropoda; family Conidae; genus Conus; species Conus ventricosus. Next base: position 96,078,277 of record CM031600.1, read on the forward strand.
AGAGAGAGAGAGAGAGAGAGAGAGAGAGAGAGAGAGAGAGCGAGTGATACTGCAGTGTTTGTAAAAGAGAGAAAGAAAGAGAGAGAGAGAGAGACTGCAGTGTTTGTAAAAGAGAGAACGAAGGAGAGAGAGAGCGCGCGCAAGTGAGACTGCAGTGTTTGTAATTCAAGAGAGAGAGAGAGCGAGTGAGACTGCAGTGTTTGTTAAAGAGAGAGTGGGAGTGAGTGAGACTGTGGCGGGAAGGGGAAGAAGCAGACAGACGTGATGAGCGAGGGATGTAGCAAGAGGAGGTCAGAGTACCTGCTTTAATCAACAGGCAGTCACCCCTGGTGCTCCCCCTTTCTTCCCTAACGTCTCGCTGTCCACACACTTCTCTGTCTCTCTCTCGTCTCTCACACCCTCCCCCCCCTCTCTCTCTCTCTCTCTCTCTCTCTCTCTCTCTCTCTCTCTCTGTTCCTTCCCCACTCCCACTTTCGCTGTGTCTGTCTCCCCCACCCTTCCCTCTTTCATTTTGTGCTGTAATTTTGGAGTTTTCAGTTTTATTTCACTCTGTTCTCTCTATCCCCCCCCCCCCCCCCCTATAATCTTGCATTCTGTTTGCTTTTTCATCTCACATTAATAACCACAAACTATTTCCTTGTGTATCCCCGATTTAAACAAATGCGAAAGTATAGATTTGCTTTTCCATATAACATTGTTGCCCTTCCTCTCTTCTTCTTCTTCTCTCTCTCTCTCTCTCTCTCTCTCTCTCCTCTCTCTCTCTCTCTCTCTCTCTCTCTCTCTCTCTCTCCTTGAACTGGGTGTTCAGAGTGATAGAAGCAAAGTGGTTACAGGTCCTGGTACACTGTGTTGATGTATGCACACAAAAAAATCTGAAAGAGGATGAATTGTTCATTTTTCCTTAGTTGTAAGGTACTTTGCTATTCGTGAAACTTTAATTCAGCCTCAGTATGGATAAATGCACCAGTCCCTTTGTTGTTTTGTAAATTTTCTCTGTACATATATCAGATCTTATTCAGAGCTTTATCTGAATAAGATCTGATATATGTACAGAGAAAATGCAACATGTTAAGTTTTGTTTCACTGTGTCTGTTTGCATGTCTCTTTCATTGGGAGTTGCCATGGTCTCATTGATTTTGCTTCGTGTTAATGACTCATATGCTATTTTGATATTGGAGCAGTGTATGCTGTTCACATATATCCCTTCATTAGGACCCATGGCCTATGGGGAATGCATGATCCATGTCCAGCCCTATGCATCTATCTGTCTGTCTCTCTCAGTTTTCTCTCTCTCTCTCACTCTCCATGTGCACGCTGTCTCTCTCTCACTCTCTATCTCTCCGCGCACTCCTCTCTCTCTCTCTCTCTCTCTCTCTCTCTCTCTCTCTCTCTCTCTTTTCTTTTCTCTCTCTCTCTCTCTCTCTCTCTCTGTCTCTGCGCCTGCTTTCCCTCTCTCCCTCCCTCCCTCCTCTGCATCTCTCCCTCTGCCTCTCCAGTGGTTTACCCTGACAACACAACACAGGCAGTGTGTGTCCATGCAATCAGTGTCTTGTTCCCATTCATTGCCCCCCCCCCCCCCCCCCCCCCCCCCCCGACAGGGAGAGGGAGAGTCCATTCATTGCCCCCCCCCCCCCCCCCCCCCCCCCAGACAGACAGGGAGAGAGGAGAGTCCATTCATTGCCCCCCCCCCTCCCCGACAGACAGGGAGAGAGGAGAGTCCATTCATGCCCCCCCCCCCCCCCGACAGACAGGGAGAGAGGAGAGTCCATTCATCCCCCCCCCCCCCCCACAGACAGGGAGAGAGGAGAGTCCATTCATTGCCCCTCCCCCCCAGACAGACAGGGAGAGGGGAGAGTCCATTCATTGCCCCCCCTCCCCCCAGACAGACAGGGGAGAGGAGAGTCCATTCATGCCCCCCCCCCCCCCCCAACAGACAGGGGGAGAGGAGAGTCCATTCATTGCCCCCCCCCCCCCCCCCACCCCCCCCAGACAGACAGGGAGAGAGGAGAGTCCATTCATTCCCCCCCCCCCTCCCCCGACAGACAGGGAGAGAGGAGAGTCCATTCATGCCCGCCCCCCCCCCCCCCCCCCCCCCCCCCGACAGACAGGGAGAGAGGAGAGTCCATTCATTGCCTCCCCCCCCCCCCCCCCCCCCCCGACAAACAGGGAGAGAGGAGAGTCCATTCATCCCCCCCCCCCCCCCTCTGACAGACAGGGAGAGAGGAGAGTCCATTCATTGCCCCCCCCCCCCCCCCCCCCCCCCAGACAGACAGGGAGAGAGGAGAGTCCATTCATTGCCCCCCCCCCCCCCCACCCCCCACCCGACAGACAGGGAGAGGGAGAGTCCATTCATTGCCCCCACCCACCCCTCCCCAGACAGACAGGGAAAGAGGAGAGTCCTTCATTGCCCCCCCCCCCCCCCCCCCCCCCCCCCCCCCCCCAGACAGACAGGGAGAGAGGAGAGTCCATTCATTGCCCCCACCCCACCCCTCCCCAGACAGACAGGGAGAGGAGAGTCATTCATTGCCCCCCCCCCCCCCCCCCCCGACAGACAGGGAGAGAGAGAGTCCATTCATTGCCCCCACCCCACCCCTGCCCCAGACAGACAGGGAGAGAGGAGAGTCCATTCATTGCCAACCCCCCCCCCCCCCCCCCCCCCCCCCCAACAGACAGGGAGAGAGGAGAGTCCCTTCATTGCCCCCCACCCCACCCCTCCCCAGACAGACAGGGAAGAGGAGAGTCCATTCATTGCCCCCCCCCCCCCCCCCCCCCCCAGACAGACAGGGAGAGAGGAGAGTCCATTCATTGCCCCCCACCCCACCCCTCCCCAGACAGACAGGGAGAGAGAGAGTCCATTCATTGCCCCCCCCCCCCCCCCCCCCCAGACAGACAGGGAGAGAGGAGAGTCCATTCATTCCCCCCCCCCCCCCCCCCCCCCCCCCAGACAGGGAGAGAGGAGATTCCCATTCATTGCCCCCCCCCCCCCCCCCCCCCAGACAGACAGGGAGAGAGGAGAGTCCATTCATTGCCCCCACCCCACCCCTCCCCAGACAGACAGGGAGAGAGGAGAGTCCATTCATTGCCCCCACCCCACCCCTCCCCAGACAGACAGGGAGAGAGGAGAGTCCATTCATATGCCAACCCCCCCCCCCCCCCCCCAGACAGACAGGGAGAGAGGAGAAGTCCATTCATTGTCCCCACCCCCCACCCCCCACCCCCCCCCCCCCCCGAAAGACGAGGAGAGGGGAGAGTCCATTGATTGCCCCCCAGAAAGACCGGGAGAGGGGAGAGTCCATTCATTGCCCCCCAGAAAGACAGGGAGATGGGAGTAGTCCATTCATTGTCCCCCCCCCACTCCACCCCCTGAAAGACAGCGAGAGGGGAGAGTCCATTCATTGCCCCCCTCCCCCCCAGAAAGACAGGGAGAGGGAAGAGTCCGCTCGTTGCCACCCCCCCCCCCCCCCCCCTGCCCGAAAGACAGCGAGAGGGGAGAGTCCATTCATTGCCCCCCTCCCCCCCCAGAAAGACAGGGAGAGGGAAGAGTCCGCTCGTTGCCACCCCCCCCCCCCCCCCCCCCCCCCCCCGAAAGACAGGGAGAGGGGAGAGTCCATTCATTGCCCCCCAGAAAGACAGGGAGAGGGGAGAGTCCATCATTGCCCCCCAGAAAGACAGGGAAGGGGAGAGTCCATTCATTGCCCCCCAGAAAGACAGGAGAGTGGGAGAGTCCATTCATTGCCCCCCCCAGAAAGACAGTGTGAGGGAGGTCCAATTCATTGCCCCCCCGCCCCCCCCCCCCCCCCCCCCCCCCTCGAAAGAGACAGGGAGAGGGGAGAATTCATTCATTGCCCCCCAGAAAGACAGTGTGAGGGGGAGGGGTCAATTCATTGCCCCCCCCCCCCCCCCCCGCGAAAGACAGGGGAGGGAGAGTTCATTCATTGCCCCCCAGAAAGACAGTGTGAGGGGAGGGGTCAATTCATTGCCCCTCCCCCCCCCCCCCTTCCCCAAAAGACAGGGAGAGGGGAGAGTCCATTCATTGCCCCCCGAAAGACAGTGTGAGGGAGGGGTCCAATTCATTGCCCCTCCCCCCTTCCCCAAAAGACAGGGAGAGGGGAGAGTCCATTCATTGCCTTCCAGACAGACAGGGAGAGGGGAGAGTCCATTCATCGCCCCACAGGAAGAGGGGAAAGTCCATTCATTCCCCCTCCCCGAAAGACAGGGAGAGGGGAGAGTTCAATTTATTGCCCCCAGAAAGATGGGGAGAGGGGAGAGTCCATTCATTGTCCCCCAGAAAGACAGTGAAAGTGGAGAGTCCATTCATTGCCCCCCAGAAAGACAGGGAGAGGGGAGAGTCCATTCATTGCCCCCAGAAAGACAAGGAGAAGGGAGAGTCCATTCATTGCCCCCCTCCCCCCAGGAAGACAGGGAGAGGGGAGAGTCAATTTATTGCCCCCAGAAAGATGGGGAGAGGGAGAGTCCATTCATTGTCCCCCAGAAAGACAGTGAAAGTGGAGAGTCCATTCATTGCCCCCCAGAAAGACAGGGAGAGGGGAGAGTCCATTCATTGCCCCCAGAAAGACAAGGAGAAGGGAGAGTCCATTCATTGCCCCCCCCCCTCCCCAGGAAGACAGGGAGAGGGGAGAGTCCATTCATTGCCCCCCAGAAAGACAGTGAAACACTGAAGTAGAGTTAGTCTGTTCGGTTTGGTTTTTTTCCCTCGTGTACCAGTTCACTATATATGGAAAAAAATAGTTGTTTTGGATGGAGTGATGTCTTTGAGTTTTTTTTATTACTTTTATAGAATAGATGAGTTAAATGCAAGGCTGTTTTTTTTTATTGAGGTTTCTTTATGGCAAGTGTGTATGTGTTGCAGAGTGACCTCACTTGGCATGGTATTCTCCTGGTCATGTAGCACAAAGTCATGTGGTAGGCAGAGAGTTAAAAGAATTGTGGATGGCACTTCCTTCCAGAAGGTTGAAACAACGCATGCAGTTTAAAGTAAGGAATAGTGTTTCGTACCAAAAGCAGACAAACAACACACTAGGTTTAAGGGATGAGAGAATGATCATGTTGCTTGGATCCAGCAGACTGTAAAGGGCCATATTGAGGCTGTCGCCTCATTGAAATCAACTCTCATCAAAGTCCCATGTGTAATCGCAGTCATGAGAAATCTTGCATGCTCCGTAAATCCAAATCCATCCTTGGAGAAGAGTTGGCCATTGTGTGCCAGTAGAATGGAGGACATGGGAAAAAAGGGGGAAAAAAGAAGACAAAACAAACAAAATGAAACAAAAAAGAATGCAAGCTGGTATCATGTTTAGACGTCATTTTTGAAGATGGAATATGGCTACCTTGATTAAGTCAGTGGCATTTGCAGAAACCTCACCAGTCTATCCTTCACCAGTCTGTCCTTCACCAGTCTGTCTTTCACAGATTTGAAGCTGGACAGGGCTGTATTCCCCATGTATGACATGCAGGCTCAGGATGGGATATAGGAACAGGCCGTGCTAGCAGAACATGCCACTGGTGAGAGTGTGACCGTCCGGGCACAAGTCAGGATGTAGGAAAGGTAATGTCATCTGAAGAAGCCACTGTTTGCTTTGACCGTGCAGGTACGGATCGGGATGTAGGCACAGGCGATATACACTGAACGTGCCACTGTCAGGCTGTGACCATGTAGGCACAGGCGATATACACTGAACGCGCCCCTGTCGGGCTGTGACCATGCAGGCACAGGCGATATACACTGAACGTGCCACTGTCAGGCTGTGACCATGTAGGCACAGGCGATATACACTGAACGCGCCACTGTCGGGCTGTGACCATGCAGGCACAGGCGATATACACTGAACGTGCCACTGTCAGGCTGTGACCACTGTCAGGCTGTGACCATGTAGGCACAGGCGATATACACTGAACGCGCCACTGTCAGGCTGTGACCACTGTCAGGCTGTGACCATGTAGGCACAGGCGATATACACTGAACGCGCCACTGTCGGGCTGTGACCATGCAGGCACAGGCGATATACACTGAACGCGCCACTGTCAGGCTGTGACCACTGTCAGGCTGTGACCATGTAGGCACAGGCGATATACACTGAACGCGCCACTGTCAGGCTGTGACCATGCAGGCACAGGCGATATACACTGAACGTGCCACTGTCAGGCTGTGACCATGCAGGCACAGGCGATATACACTGAACGTGCCACTGTCAGGCTGTGACCATGCAGGCACAGGCGATATACACTGAACGTGCCACTGTCAGGCTGTGACCATGCAGGCATAGGCGATATACACTGAACGTGCCACTGTCAGGCTGTGACCATGCAGGCACAGGCGATATACACTGAACGTGCCACTGTCAGGCTGTGACCATGCAGGCACAGGCGATATACACTGAACGTGCCACTGTCAGGCTGTGACCATGCAGGCATAGGCGATATACACTGAACGTGCCACTGTCAGGCTGTGACCATGCAGGCGCAGATTGGGGTGTAGAAACAGGCGAGACACCCACTGAACCGTGCTGCTGTTGGGTTTGGGGCAATGCCGACACAAGTCAGAACGTAGGAACAATCGATGCCAACTGAACGGAAGCACCGTTGGGATGCGATCGTCAGGCAGTGCCAACTGAAGGCGCCACTGTTGGCGGGTTGTTGTGCCCGTGCAGGCACAGATCAGGATGTAGCCACTGGCGATACCGACAGAACGTAGCACTGTGGGGGCAATGACCCTCAGGCCACGCCGCCTGAACGCGCCACTGTCAGGGTTGTCAATGCTGGGTAGACGGCCGTAAAAATGAAACGTGTTGGACGTGCTCCAACTTCCCTGCAGGGCCGAGGATGCAGCTGCAGTCATTCACTGATTCAGAAATAGGGTGTGGGGAACAGGAGGAAGGGCTTGGACGGTGGGGGGAGGATGGGGGGATAGACACACAGGGGTCCGTATTTAGGCAGCATAGCATGCACTCGCTCGTTCACTGTCAACTGTTACAAGGGGCTGAGAAAATGTTCAAGTCTGTGGTCGGGGGAACCCCTCACCCCCCCTCCCTCCGCCCCCCCCCCCCCCCCCCCCCTGCCTCGCCCCGCCCTCCGTGTATGCATCTCTCTCTCTCTCTCTCTCTCTCTCTCAATCGTTTGTTTCTTTCATATGCAGGCTGTATGCTCTCACTCACGGTTGATCGACTTTGACAAGGGACGTGAAAGAAATGTTTAAGTCAATGGCTGAGACTTCCCTCCCTCGCCCCCCCCATTCCCCTCCCCTCCTGTTTCCAGCCCTTTCATGCCTCTTTCACTTCATGTCTTTATGTGCCTCTCTCTCTCTCTGTCTCTCTCTCTCTCTCTCTCTCTCTCTCTCTCTCTCTTCTCTCTCTCTCTCTCTCTTATTCATTTATTCATCCTTTCTCTCTGCAGAAGATCAAGAAATCTCTCTCTCTCTCTCTCTCTCTCTCTCTCTTCTCTCTCTCTCTCTCTCTCTCTCTCTCTCTCTTATTCATTCATGTATTCATCTTTTCTCTGTGTGGCAGCTCACAAAGTGGTTCTCCTCTCTCTCTCTGTCTCTCCAGCCTGATCCTCCTCTCCTGGTGATGTAGCAGCATGTGCACGAGGTTGTTGTTGATCTGGGCTTGGTGGTCGTGCACACCGATGTCAATTCCCCAACCAGTTTCCCATTATAACAAGGGCTGCGATTGTAACCATCACTGTCTGTCTACCAGAAGGGGGGGGGGGGGGGGGGGGGGGGCGTTGGAAGGGGAAATGGGAGGCAGGGGGGGGGGGGGAAGACTTTTGTTTGGGGCCACTGCGCACATCCCTGTGTACTGTGAATTGTGTGAATGAGAGAAGGTTGTGTACCCTTTTTGTACACCCCGTTCTTAAAGGTCTACTTTAGAGATTTTTGATAATTTGTTAAAAACAGGTCTACATGTCATATAACTACGGTATGGTATTCATTTTTTAAATAAAATCGCCGAAAGAATTTAATTGATAAAAAACGACTTTTGCACACCTGTTCAAACCCGCGCGGTAGACCGAAAACCGTGACGTCACTTGATGGACTGGCCGTCAGCCGCGACCTACACAACAAGCCAACGCCAAGTGAAATCAACACGAGTTGCGAACCCCTACAGCCTAAAAAGTCACGAGGGGGTGGCAGATATTGTGCTGTAGGCGAGTGCAGCCGCTCAGCAAGAGACGGATATTCTTTGCACACATTTCCATCTGATCCAGATACTCGAAAGAAGTGGATTCGGTTCGTGCAACCATGCTGGGCAGCTAAGTTCTTTCTACCACGTCAGTTCCAGCTGGACCGCGGAAACGAGCTATTCCGACAATTGCCGAGCGCGTTCGAGTGGATCAAAAACTTCGTCTGCATTGTGCGCGTATACTTTGAAGGCGGAGTGGTAAGCTCGTACAGATGAGTACGATAGTCGCACGTTTATTCTGTTCTTATCTATGGACAGATCACACTTGTTAAATTGAATGAACACGTTAAGGCTTGAAGAAGGAGAATCTCCGCTCGCCGTCCACGCGTGATCGCATCAAGAAGTCAGTTGGTAGCCTCCTTCGAGACTTCGGTAAAGTCCGTACGCCTTCGAATGCTGTGTTCGGGCGTCCAGCTGGAACTGAACTGACGTGGTAAAAAGAACTTAGCGTTCAAACTGATAAGGTACAGGCCTTGCAGAAACATCCCCAGAGTCACATTGGCCGTGGCAATCATAGTCACTGCTTTTACATGATAAATTAAATACCGAGCGAGATGCGCAAGAACCATCAGAATCGCTTTCTGTCGCCGTCGCTGTCCATCATGTGACGTCACATCCAAGAGCAGTTAAGCCATGCCAAGATTTAGTTGATTACCTCCCGTTTCTTGATTACAGGTGAAAATGCCCACTTTCGCGGATCGATTTCGTGTGATCGGGAGCGAATCAGATGTTTATTTTACCAATTTTATCAAACATTTCATATTTCTGCATAAGCTGACCAATTATCGAAAACCTCTAAAGTAGACCTTTAAAGAACAGGGAGTACTTTAGAATGGGAACGAAGAAATGCTGTCTGTGTGTCCGTCTGTCTGTGTGTCCGTTGTCAAAATGTGTTCCACTCGCTCCAGACAAAACTACTGGGCCGATCTTTCTGAAAATGTGTAGGTATGTTCATTATGGGCCACGGATGATGCCCGATGTTTTAGTTTACCTCTAAAACCGTTACTAACGGCTGTAACGGCCTGTAACGGTTTTTCTTCTTTATGGAATATCTCAGAAAGTACTTGGCCGATCTTTCCAAAAATTTGTAGGTATGTTCATTATGGGTCACGAATAATGCCCGATGTTTTTAGTTTACCGTTATAAACCGTTACTAACGGCTGTAACGGCCTGTAACGGTTTTTCTTCTTTATGGAATATCTCAGAAAGTACTTGGCCGACCATTACGAAAATTAGCAGGTATGTTCATTATGGGTCACGGATGATGCCTGATGTTTTAGTTTGCCCCGTTATAGCTGGTACTAACGGTTGTAACGGCTTGTAATGGTTTTTCTTCTTTATGGAATATCTCAGAAAGTACTTGGCTAATTTGGCTAAATTGTGACAAATCAGAGCCCCTGTCCATGTGTAAGTGATGTAATGCTGAAAATGGATTAAACAACCGTTAAAAACCGTTATTCTGCCGTTATTTCTTATATATATATAGGTGGATTTTAATGAAATTTGGTATATAGAAAGGTTATCACACACAAATGGCACTTCTATATAGTGTTTCAAAGTTTGACCGTTGAAACCCTTTCTTGAATATTGTCCGTTTGGATGAATTGATATGTACACGGTTTGCATGAGAAAACGGTTCAGTATATCGGTTAAATACCCG
>CM031600.1:96088234-96115734 GCA_018398815.1 Conus ventricosus
CGTAGAGGCAGCGACTAGATTCCTTCACACCCCTTTCAGTGGTACCTGATCCGTCCGTGTTAGGTCAGAGAAGTAGAGAGACAGACAGACAGAGACAACACAAGGTTCCTGTTATGGTCAGCGAAGCTACAGAGACAGACAGAGACAACACAAGGTTCTGTTAAGTCAGTGAACCTACAGAGACAGACAGGACAGAGACAGACACAAGGTTCCTGTTAGGTCAGCGAAGCTGCAGAGACAGACAGACAGAGACAAACACAAGGTTCCTGTTAGTCAGAGAAGCTACAGAGACGGACAGACAGAGACAAACCAAGGTTCCTGTTAGGTCAGAGAAGCTACAGAGACGGACAGACAGAGACAAACACAAGGTTCATGTTAGGTCAGAGAAGCTACAGAGACAAACACAAGGTTCCTGTTAGGTCAGCGAAGCTACAGAGACAGACAGACAGAGACAGGGTGTGACTAGGGTGGTGGGTGGATTGGAAGGGTGCACTGACCCAGTGGCAGCTGCCCAGGTGTCATTCATACAGCAGACACAGGTGCGATCCCATGTGATGTGAAAGGAATGCGACGCCATGCCACCTGTCAACAGGAGGATGATAACAGCGTCAGCTGGCTTTGGGACTGGCGGCTTTGCACCTCAGTGATTGTGTGTGTGTGTGGGAAGGGGGGGGGGGGGGCGTGACTGGATAGATCTGCTGTGATTGATGAATGATTTGGATTTATCAGATTTTCTTTTTTTCTCCAGCCACTGGAGAGGTGGAACATCGCCCATGTGATTGACTGGATGGCCGCACTGCGTCTGTTCCGCTACTCTGAGGTTTTCCGGGAACATTCAGTCACAGGTCGAGACCTGCTCACTATGGATGAAAACAAACTACGTGTAAGTTGTGCATGTGTGTGTTTGTCTGTATGTAGATGTGTATGCGTGGGTGTTACTTCATGATTTGGTTTATGTTTGTGGAAAACTTTGGAAACATGTGTGCAATAGTACAGTTTCATGGGTTTTTTTTTCTTTTTTTTTTACACATGGTAATAGGATTTTTGAATCTCCTGAACAACCTCAGATTTGGGGAATCAGTTCTCAAAGACACTTGAACTTTCATGGTATTCCTTGAAGTTAAGGGGACCCTCACAGAAGAATGAAAACTAAGCTTTGAAAGGTTAGGGAAGGAAGGAAATGCAAATATTCAGCTTAGCCTAGTGAAAGTAAGCTTTGAAAGGTTAGGGAAGGAAGGGAATGCAGGTATTCAGCTGAGCCTAGTGAAACAAAGCTTTGAAAGGTTAGGGAAGGAAGGGAATGCAGATATTCAGCTGAGCCTAGTGAAACAAAGCTTTGAAAGGTTAGGGAGGAAGGGAATGCAGATATTCAGCTGAGCCTAGTGAAACAAAGCTTTGAAAGGTTAGGGAAGGAAGGGAATGCAGTATTCAGCTGAGCCTAGTGAAACAAAGCTTTGAAAGGTTAGGGAGGAAGGGAATGCAGATATTCAGCTGAGCCTAGTGAAACAAAGCTTTGAAAGGTTAGGGAAGGAAGGGAATGCAGATATTCAGCTGAGCCTAGTTTCCTACAGATGACAACCTCAGATTACAGAACTTCCATTTGTGCTGAGTTTGATAACATTTCAGTCTGATGATAAACACAGACTGTCCAGTAATTACTGTATGATTAATGTTATGTTATACAGCCTTCGCATCACAGCTGGTGGGTGGGGATTCCGGCAGCTGTCTGCTGCATCAGCTACTGGGACAGCATAGCGTGTTGCCACGGGAACATATGGGGGACTCTTTTTTTTGAGGCCACAGTAGATGAGCACATCATCTTGACAGTTCAGTAACAGGCTATTTACCTTTTGTCTGTCAGTTGATTGGACCGTTGAGTATTGTTGAGTACTAGTTCACCAGTGATGACTCCAGCTAGAGGTGAAAGCTGTGCATTGTTGATTTGATACAGACCAGTGTTTTCATGAATTGTTTAGTGTCTTGCCAGTGAATGAGGGAGCCATTTTTCTTCATCTTTTTTTTTTTTTTAGCATGATAAGCTTTTACTCTCCCTCTGGATATTTTTTTTTTTACATTTTATGTTATCAATAAGCTTTTTACTCTCCCTGTGGATATTTTTTTTTTTTACATTTTATATGTTATTCAACATGGCCTAGCAACTATAGGTCTACCTGGAGCTCAGTTAATATTCAGATGAGCAACCGTACGTTGTGGTCAGATTTAATGTCAAGAACAGTGCAGATCTTTTCCTTGGCCTGGATTTGACATGTGTCAAGGGCATTTCAAGCTATCTTTCATCTAGCGAAAAGAGTACATGCAGTTGAACAAGTCTCATGAAAAGTGCTTTTTTTTTTATTACATCCCAAGAACTGTGTGTGGACCTAGTGAGAGGCTCACACAGAGTCGATACATATTATTGAACCCGGCTGATGCTTTCGTTATGTGCATTTTTTAAAGTGAATTTTATTTTAGGGCAACAGAACAAGTCTGTTCATTCTCTTTCCCCCATGTATAATGTGATTGATTGATGTAGTAATCATGTGATTGATTGATGTATAATGTGATTGATTGATGGAGGTTTCTCTGGAAGAAGAGAATGGAAAAGTAATGTGATTGATTGATGTATAATCATGTGATTGATTGATGTATAATGTGATTGATTGATGGGAGGTTTCTCTGGAAGAAGAGAATGGAAAAGTGTCTGAATGTGAAACCAGTATGAGTTGCCACCTTGACTGTCTGTTAGTTTTCTCTTTGCCCATGTTTTTTTTTTCCATTTCTCAAAAACACAATAGTTCATATATATGTTGTGTGGATGTTAAAGCACATTGAAACAATTTTTATCTGGTGATGATGTTTTTGAACATGGGTACATCTTATGGAATGAATGAAATTCGTTTGTCTTGGTTGGTTTTGCCGTTCAGCTCTTTCCATTTTTCCCCTTTAGCCTGTCATTGGAGATGACAGCAGACTTCAACATCTGTGCTTTTGGCTGACGGGGTTTTGTTTTTGTTTTGTTTTTTGTTTTTCCATTTTTAAGTTAGTCTGTCCATCCCCCAAAAGAGACTAAATAGATAAATCTTTGCCAGTTCTGTGGAGGAAGTGAATCGTAAAACATGGGGTCGTGGACATGCAGTGACCTTTCCCTGAAAGATTCCTGTCCCCTTGATTCTTTTGGAACTTTAAAAAAAAAAAAAAATTTAACTTGAAGAAGCAAAACTTGATGACATCATGACGTTTCCTTTATGTTAAGTGGGAATGTGGGGGTGAGAAAAAAAAGAAAGAAAAAACGACAAAAAGTGGCATCTGTCACATCGTCTTCTTGACACCCACCTGTTTTCTTATGGGATCTGTCACTGGGTATCTGGAGCAGACATCCCGAAAAGTGCACGATGGATGAACTTGTGCTCTCTCTCTCTCTCTCTCTCTCTTTCTCTCTCTCTCTCTCTCTCTCTCTCTCTCTGTGTTTTGCTGAACATGATCATTGGGGGCTGATTCAGAAGAAAAAAAATCTCTCTCTCTCTCTCTCTCTCTCTCTCTCTCTCTCTCTCTCTCTCTCTCTCTTTCTCTCTGTTTTGCTGAACATAATCATTTGGGGCTGATTCAGAAAAAAAAATTTTTTAATTCACATCTCTCTCTCTCTGTCTCTCTCTCTCTCTCTGATTTGTAAAAAAATGATTAGGCCTATTACTAATGATTAGGCCTATTACTATTAGGGACTGATTTTTAAAAAATTATTATTAAAAAGATATATTATTATATATAAGATATTATATATTATTATATATTATATATATATATTATATATGTGTGTGTATATATATGCATGGATTGGATTCTTTCAGTATGTGTACTGAATTCAGTATAGCGAAAAAAGAAAGAAAAACTACATTTTGAACTCAGTACAGCGAAAAAAAAAAAAAAAAGAACGAAAAACTGTCATAGCTAGAAATGTATTCAACATAAAGCCTTACTTATTTTAAGTTTTTTTTTTTTTTAATCTTATTCAATTTTGGTTGCTATTCATTTCACAATGGATGATATGCTTTCACCGTGTCTGTTGATTTAAAAAACACTCAAACACACCACACACACACACACACACACACACACACACACACACAACACACGTACTAGAAAGATATATGGCCCCCAAACAAACTCATTATATTGATGAGGGTGCGGTAGCAGATGCATGCTGTCTCTCCACAGTGTTATTCAAGTTCCACCTGTTTCAGTCATTTAAGCAAACATGGATGAAAAGAATACAGCGTGCATTTTTATTGAAGAACAGGCTGAAGACGAACAGGCCATCTTTTTTTTCCTTTCTAAATCTATACAATTAACAGTGGGTTGTACCAAGATTCCCACCATTACTTTTCCAGTATAGTGAAAACCGTTTGTGCCCATCCATATAAATACACCCCCCCCCCCCCCCTTCCCCTCTCACTCTCCCTCTCTCTGTCTGTTTAAAAATAATTATAAGTGACTGATTCTTGACAGGAGGAACATGAAGTGTTTCCATAAATGCGTGAACACCTAGACAGTGGATAGACACCCTGACCAATAGTAGAACCACCTGGCTCACCTGGGGGAGGGGGGGGAAAGAAGGGGGTGGGGAGGTGTCATGATGAGACACATATGCTCCTTGGAGGTTTTTCCCGGGTTGCTGCACACCAGCACTTGATGAGTACCCCCCCCCCCCCCCCCCCCCCCACACACACACACACACACACATACACACACAGTCCTCCCTCCACATCTCCCAGCTCACATCACACCACTACTGCCCCCCCCCACCCTCTCCCTTTCAGCAGGCCAGCCAACCAAGACATTACTCAATCTTCAGAGAGAGGGGGGTGTGTCACGTGCGAGTACACTGCCCAGGGGGGTTCTTAAACAGGTAATGTGCAGTGGCAGAAACGGAGCGATCACTCAATCCTCACACCACCAGACCACAAGAGAAAGAGGTTTCAACAATATTTTTACTTCACATTACAAACCATTCACTCACACTAGCAGTCCAGATGGGGTATGGGTCATAACAAAGGAGGAAAAACAGCCGAGAGAGGAAAAGAAAGAAAGGAAAAAAAAACAATGGGGCATAGAAGAGAAAAAGCACTATTCAGAACTAACTGCCTAGGGGACAAAGTAAATTAAGTAGACCACAAAACACGCCAATATCCTGGGATCCCGCTACCGTCCCAACCTAACCCGCTAAACCGCTACAAAGACATTAACATAACAAAGAAGGACAGTACTAGAAACAATAATACATCAAACAGGACCTAGTCAGGGTTAAACAAAACAATAAGAAAAAGAAAACGAATCAGTGACCGGCTTCAGGCCCACACACCACACGCCAAACCCACACCCACACACCACACGACTAAAGACTTAACTTCTTATCCTGTGCCCGCGGAGGTTCACCGTGGGAGGTGGATCCTCAGAAGGGCGAAGCCCGCAGTGGGCTGGTCTTCTAGTCCGAGGCGAAAAAGTCTCAGTAAAGGGTGAGGCACACCTTCAAAAGTCCTCAGTGCAGGCAGGGGGATGGTCTTCCGTCCGGGGTTAAGGTTTCCCATAAGGGGAGCACACCTAAACCATCCTCAGTGCACCGACTGGTGCCGGGAACCCGGGATGGCGTCTGCCGGGTCCCGGGTTTGCGGGCCCTTAAACCCAGCCCCAAAACCGAGCTCCCGGGAAAAAATGGAAATTTTTTTTCCCCCCCCCAAAAATGGCGGGGGCGGGGTAAAAAACGGCCGCTCCCCAATCCGATAAAGGATGGCAGCCAAAACCCCCGTAACGGTCCCCAAGGAAGGGGAATCCGGGTCGGGATGACCTAAGGTGCTTTTTCCAGCGGGCGGGGATAGGGATCCCAAGTGGAAATGGAATTTTCCTTCCCACCAAAGGGGTGAAAACAGTTTCCCACGCAACCCCCCGAAGTGGATTCAAATGGGAAGGCTCCAGCGGGCAGAGATAGAGATCCCCTCCCACTCCAAAGATCGTGGGGCAGTGCCACACCCCCCCCAAAAACAAGATGGCAACCAAAATAAAACAGCCAACCTGGCCACCTGACAAGCTGAGAATCACTGGGAAACGAAAAAATAAAAAAGAAACCTTTAAAAGAAAAAATAAAGATAAGATTGGGGATGGGAAAAAAAATGCAGGGACGACGCACCCGGGGAACCCGTTTTTAAAAAACCCTGCCCAACCCCCGGGCCAATTTTGTGAAAAATTCACGGGCAACCCCTCCCCCTTTATATCGGGTTTTTGGGAAAAATGAATTATCAAAACAAACGAAAGTTTTTACCCCGTGCCCAATACCCCCCAACCAAAAAAGGTTTGTGCCACTGACACAGCCAATCAAAGCCCCCCATTTTTTCCTGTACACCCTTACACTCAAAACAATGTAGACCTTCATTCCTAACCCGACTAAGCACCCAAACCGGGCTGAAAATCACCTCCACGTTGTTTTTCCCGGGGATGGGCCCAAAAAATGACCCTAAAACTTTGCATTTCAAGGGCCCACCCCATGAGACGAGGGCAAACGGGCCAAATTTCGATGGAATACTCCAGGGGGTGGGTCTGCTCCAGAACAAACTCTCGCCCGAAAAAAGGTTTTAAAGGGTAAAAACCCGGCCTGCAGCCCCCCCAAATTTGCGAACTTCTTGTTCATGGTGGGTATTAAAGCCTCCCCCTCCCCAACCTTCTTATTTCGCATGGGCAAGGGGCGCAGCCCCTTTTTCCTTTCCTTTTACAGTACACCCCCCAAAAGCCAACACCCCAAAGAAACGTCCTAAAGACGAAGGGCAAAAGGGGGTCACCCAAACCCCAAGAAGGGGTTGGTTTTTTTACGGCGCCCTTTGAGTTTCCTTGAATCCCCTTGGCACCCTTCGGGGGCTCCACACAAAACTTGGGGTTTTCTTTGCCCCCCGTCTTGTCCGTAAGGTTTGGGCCCCCTCACGAAATGGGGGTAAATTTGGGGTAGTACCCCCCAAACCCAGAAACTTTGGGATTTCCCTCTTGGTCCTGGAGGCGGTTTTCATCTTTTTTGGGCAAACTTCCCCCTGCCCAGGCGGGAAATGTAGCCTGGGGCCCTCACAGGGCCCCCAAGAAGGATATTTTTCGCTTCTCCTAATCGGGCATTTCCCGAAGGGCGTGCTGCCAGTTGAAAACCCTTTTGGGGAGGCGCGCAAGTTTAAACCTTTGTGATTCCAATTCCCCACCCCACGCCCTCTGGGGGGCCCAAACAGGGGGACGTCCAAAAAATTTTTGGCGCCTGGGATAACCCCAAGGGGCCCAAAACATATCCAAATTTCCGACTGAAAACTGCCCCTTTCCCCGGCTAGCCCCAATGGAAATTACTCTGAACGGGAAACCCGGGGCCTTAAAGGTCTTTGAAACCCATTTTCTCTTTGTCTGCGGGTTTCCAGGGGGAATCGGGCCTACCCTTTGGGCCAGGTCAAATTTGGGAAAAAATACTTGGCCGGGCCAGCGGGGCAAAGATTTTACAAAAACATCGGGCCCATGGGTTTGGGCGTCGAATTTAAATTTACCTTGTTCAAGGGGTCGAAAGTAAACGAAAAACCCATTTTTGCCCAGGCTTTTTTTAAAACCAAAATGGGTGACAAAAGGGGCCGGAGCTGCATTTTTAAATGACCCCCCAACCCCCCAATCATCCCTGAAACCCTCCCTTGACCGTCCCCATCTGCATTTGGGGCAAAGGGGGGGGGGTTTAAACCCGAAGGGGGGTTTCATCCTGGCTGATTTTTAAAAGGGCATTTTCCCCAAAATTCCACGCAGGGGAATGCCGGAAGGATTCTTGAAATTCGCTGCACAATTCCCTACCCTTCTTTTTGGATCCGGGGTGTAACGGACTAGTTTCACATCCTCCCAGGTTTCCCCTTTAAAATAGAGCCACCGGGGAATGGGAAACCAAGGGGGAACTCCCCTCCCTTTTTCCACGACCCCCGGGGGAAAAACCTGCACCGCAAACCTCTTTTCGTTTCCGTACCTCTTCATAAATTCGCGTGTACAAGCTTTTTTTTTTCCCTTTTCACTTGAGGGCGAAATCCCAGTCCCCCAACCCCCTTGGCTATTTTTGAAGGGGGTCCTTGCCAGGACACTCCCGCTTTTCTGGGGGGAAAAAGGGCAAAAAAGAATAAAACCTCTCACCCTGGCCAAACCATCCCCTGGCTGTTTTCCCGGGTCATGGGTTTTATCCCGCTTCTGAGCCTGGGAAAGATTCTTTTTGGGGCCAACTCAAAGGCCGGCGTCCTTTCCTTTTTCATTTCCAACACTCGGCCTTGCCTCTGTTCGTTCTCTGCCCCTTTTCCCTTGGCCCAAAAAGATCTCTCAGGATGCCATAATCCTTTGACAGCCGACCATAAAGGACTAAAAAGGGTGAAAATCCCAAACCCCCTTTGTGGGCCCCCCTCCCGGTTTTCGAACAATACCCCGGGCAAAGAACGGTCCCATCTTTGGGTTGCTCTTGGGCCATTTCCGAATCATCTCTTAAAAATTTTTGCCATTGAATCCCCGACAAAACCGGGTTGGTTTGGGAGCAGGGAAAAGGGGGTTTTATTTAGCCCCTTTTCGGGGGTTTTAAAAGTAATTTGTATACCTCGAAAACAAAAATTCGAGAGAAACGGGCGTTCCCTATCCCCAAAAACCTTTCAGGGATCCCGGGCCCTTGTCCAAAACCCCCACAGGGGCCCCCCTAACCGCCCCCACCCGGGGCCCCCTCCCAGAGGGGTACCTCAGGATAGCTGGGGCATAGCCCTCCCATGACGGGGACAAAACGGGACCTCGGGGGGATGCGGGAAAGAGGGTCCTATCGGAAACCCCCCACCTTCCCAAGAACGGTGTCCCCGATAAAGGGGAAACTTGCCCAAAGGAACCGGTGCCCCGGCCCTTGGGGGTGGTTCGCTGACACACATCCCACTGGGGAAATTTACCTTTTGACATCCTTTGCAACCCCTCCCCCAGAAAAAGTCGGGATTCTCTCCGGGGTTCCCGACGCGTCCCCAAATGCCCCTGCCATGGGGGATCGTGACCGGGGCGCATGACCTGCTGGGGAAAGAGCTTCGGGTACGACAAGTTGATTTCCCACGAATAATGACGAAACCGGGCCCCAAAATCCCTGCGCCCAAAGAACCCCCTACGCACGCTGCAACGCCTTGTTTGGCTTCCCAACCAAACTCCGTTTTTTGGTTGAGGATGGTCCTTCTTTTGAAACTTGAACGGGTTCGGGGGATCCATTGTAAAGGGTGTCATTTGACCGGGTGGCTTCAGGGGGGGTTTTCAATGCCCCTTTCTCTCCCCGGTTTGGGGAACCCCGGGGTGCAGCCACAAATACTTCTGCGGCAACTCCGATAAATCCCCCCGACGTTGACCGCCCCCAAAGCCACTGAATTGCCAATCATTGGGGAAATACGCGGGTTCCTGAAGGGCTACTGCCCACCCCTTTCCCTTTAAAATATGGCGTAAATACCCCAAACCAGTACTGTAAAACCCTTTTGGCCCGAAGGATGACTCGTTTCCCCTGACATTTCATTTTTCCCCTCCCGGGGTGCACCCAAAAGGACAAACTGCTCGAAAATGAAAAATCGCTGGGGCTCCTTTTCCCCTGAAACCTCCACATTTTTCCAAAACACTATCGAGGGGAAAAGTGGGACATTTTGGGGTGGGAAACCCTCACTCCCCGAATCCCCCCTAAAGTGCGAAAATTTTGGGATTTGGCCTTGCCTTTCCCCTTTTGGGGACCCCCCCGAACAAAATGCCCCTTTTCCCCCCGCAGAGGAAGCAAAGTTTGGGTTTGGGCCCGATGTTCCGGGAATGGGGGGGGAGAAATTTCTGGGAGGGGCCGAGGGTTTTTGGATCACTTTGACTCCCGATCGGGGGGTTTCCAACTTTCCCGGCGTAGGAAATGCAAAAAGGGAGACGACGCCCCATCTGCGAAGGAAAAGCCACCTCAAATCCCCCGGGGGAATTCTTTGGGTTTCCCTCACCCAACTTGAACTGCATTTTTCCTGAAAAACCGAACTCAGAATTGCTCCAAGAGGAAACAACCTTAAAACCCATTTCGGGAGCTTAAACCCCAAAAAAATTCCAGGGTGCGCCGGAGGCGTCTCCGAACTGGTTGAAAAGTTTCCCCCAGAATTTTTTCCCCCCATTTGGGGAAAAACTCCCTTTCTTAACTCGGGCAGTCATGTGCGTCTCCGCGAAGACCGTTTTAAACCCGGGTATGGGAAAAAAAAAAAGGCCCCCCCGGGTGGAATATCGACAAACCCTCCAAAGCCTTGGGCCCGTCAGGCAACTAAATGAGTAAAGGCTTTACTCTGGTCTTTTAGCTGGAAACGCAGCGGAAACCGCCTCAAATGCTAAATTGAAAGGGGCCCTTGTTTCGCTACACTGTAAAACGGCATATGAAAACTTGGGGGGAGCCCCCCGGAATAACCATCCCCCTGGTGAAAATCCGCTATTTCCCCGAGGGAAAGGAGCCATCCCGGGGAAAGCAACCACAGACTGTGTTTGGGGTTTCCCATCTAACGGGTTTTGAACCATTTGGGCCCCGGGAGTTTTTTTTTTTCCTCCACCAAACGACCTCAAAGCCCCAACCCTTTTCTTTTTCTGACCTCCCTTTCTAACCGTTCTCCCTTTTCCTAACTCCGCCCCAGTCCCCCTTTTCCTCCATCCCTCTTTCCATCGCCGTTTTTCCTCTTCTCTCTCCTCCTTCCCTCTTCCATCCCCCTTTCTTTTTTCCCGCCTCTCTCTCCCTCCCTCTCCGCCTCTTTCCTCCATTCCCATTTAAATGGCCTCCTTTTTTTGGCTTCTTTCTCCCCCCCGTCTTTTCTCTCCCCTCGCTTCTCTCTTTTCCCTTTTCCCAGTCCCCTCCCTCCCCTCCCGCCCCTTTCTCCCCTTTTGCCCTCTTTCTTCCCTTTTCATCCTCATCACATAAAAAAGGATCCAGGGCCTGGCCCAAACGGTAGGCATGGGCGAAGGCCGAAAGCGGAAGCCCAACCCCGAAGTTTTTGGGCGGGGGGCGAAGCCCCCAGCCCGGGAGTGGGAAAGGTCGCCTGGGGAAGAGTGACCCGGGGGGGTAAACTCCTTTTTGGGGGACACCGGGGTGACGGGACAAAACCCCCCACCAAAGAATACCACAAACCGGGTATTGGGGCCATTAAATCGCCTAGTCATGGGGCTCCCCCCCCTTTGGCAGAATTCCCCCCAACCGCGAGTCTGAACGAGTGACCCGGCGCCGCGTCCACGTTTCCAAAACTGCCCAGTATAACCACTGGACCGAATTTAAACCAAATTTCATTAAAGATACCAGAATTTGCACAACCACGCAGAACCGGGACGAACGAAACCCCAAAACAAAGGGTTTCCAAGGGCGGCCAAACCTTTCGCATTTAAATCCCAAAAGGGTCGACTATTTTCGAAAAACACAGAAACTGATCCACCTAAGCCAATTTTAAACAGGCCCTACTAAATGGATAAAAATTTCCAAGTTTCCCTGTGAATAGTAAACGGGGGTTAAGGGAAAAAAACCCCAAAAATTTTCCCCAAAGGAAAAACCCACTATTTTAAATCATTTAGTCATAGGAACACCAGCACGAGGTTAAACCCACCTTCCCCCAGAGGGGAAAAACACTCCCTAAAAGGGACATTTAAAGCAAAAAAATTTAAGGGGGGTTTCATGAAATTTTCAAACACGCATGAAAACCCCAACAAACACCACGGGGAATGCTTTTATCCAACAACCAAAGTGGCCCCAAAAAACATATCTCCTTCAAAGCCCAATTTCCAACAAGATAGAACCACAAAAATTCAAAGTCCAAGAATGGAACCAAAAAACTGATAAGTTCACAACGTATCGAAACTCCAATCCGCTAAAACGCAGCTGAATTCCCACGGAAGGAAAGTACGGAGTATTTGACGTTCCACAAATGAAAACCCCTATACAAGGGGAAAGTCAATAACGGAACCAAATTCCCAAACCCCGGGGAAGGAGAAAGGGACAAATTCCTACGGGGCGATTTTTTGGGACAAAGGTATCAACCCCAACAAATCCCCAAACCGAGGTTACAGTCAAGTATGCCCCACAAGACAAGAGAGTATTTAGATCAACAAAGCAACAATGTATGATTTTATGACAAGTTAGTCAACCACCCACCGTTCAAACTTCGAAGAAAAAAAATTTTTCCACAACCCCAAATTTGGGCAGTAAAGAGTACGCCAAAATAAGCTCCCCAAAAACGAACCGAACGAGTAACCCTGGCCAACCCAATAAGAAAAAGCAAACTAACCTCTTCTCACCAAATGAACACCGAGTATCCAAACTCAATAACAAGCCCAGAGCGGGAATTTTTTCCCCCCTAAATTCCCCCAACGAAGGAAATACCCATTAGGTTTTTTTAAAACTTCCCAAAGCGTTGAGAACAAAAAATCTTTAAAAGAAAACCGCTTTACCAGAAAAACGGGGTTTCCCAAACTCAACGATTTTCCCCTTTTAAGGAAAACAAATACCAAACATGAATTTAAATTCCCAAAAACATGTGGAAAAAAAATTAATAATCGACCAAAGGGAAAAAACCTCAATGTGTAACAACGACTGCCCCTTTGGGGCACCGGCCCGGCCCCCAAAAACCCCCCAAAAAAAATTACCAAAACCTGGTTAAACAAAAAAATATCCGGACAAATTTTTAAACCCCTTTAAAATAAGACTTCAAAGACGTTTAAACCCCCAAAAAGGCCAAAGGGAAAACACAAACCTTTTTCAACGGGGAATTTATAACCCCCCCGCAAACCCCAAACCCGCAACCAAAAATTTCCCCCGAGAAAACAACAAGAAAATCAACAAAAACCCCATAAGGGGAGGGGCGGGGCAATAGAACTTTCCGACCCTTTCCGCAAGGCCAAACAGCCCCCCAAATTCTAAACCGGGAACTGACCCAAACCCGGGAAATACAAAAGTGCACCAACACAGTCCTGGGGGACCAAGACAGAACTGACTCGATCAAAAAAAATGGCCCCCATTGGAAAAGCGCCGAAAATTTCCCCTCAACACGATCCAAATCCACAGACGGGAAAAAAACGGGGCTTTAACCCCCCCTGCTCTGTCACGGGAAAGGGGGACGGGTGAAAGAGGAGGGGGGGGCCGAAAAAAGGGCCCAAGGCTCTTTTTAAAAAACAAATTTTTGTATCCCCCAAAAAGCTACACCCCTTTTCAACAAACGCCCGGGCAACTTTTTTTATTCCAATCAACACAGTCAAACCCAAAATTTGTTGAACAATTTTTGAAAAACCCTAACATCAGCAGCTAATAGGAAAGCAAATTACCCCTGCTTTTAATTTTGGGTAGAAAAGAAGAAGAAAGCCTATCACTTTTGGGGTAACCCCTTGAACTAAAAAAACCAAATCCAAAAACCTAGTGTGTAAAAAACAAAAAAACACACCAAAATATCTTTCCTTTTTTCGGGGAAACTTGAAGTAGGGAAACTTTCGCAAGACCGAGTTTCGCGAAAAAACGGAACGGAAATTAAATGTCCCAAAATTTTCCTTGTAAACAAAGCACCCAAAGGGGATAAAACACCCAAAGGGTTTTGGCCCAAAACCCGCCTACAATACCTTGCTAACACAGTCCCGGGGGGGTCTTGGGGTTTCAGGCAAAAAGCAGACCAAAATCCTAAAACAGTTTCAAGCACTGACTCGCACTCTCACAACAAGACCTATTAAACCCAGATTCAAAACCCCCTTCTTTCTCCACCCAATTAAACCTTTTTCTAACTAATAATGAGAAACGGAGGGAAAGGAAAATTTTAGAAACAATAGCCGGCGGTACTAGACAAAACAAAAAAAACACGGGGACGAAACCGGAAAGGGAAACGTCAAGGTCCGCCACGGAGCAAAGGAACCCACCTGGGCCCACAGCACCCCAAAACCGGGCCCCTCCCCCCGGGGGTTTCCCAAATTTAAATCTAGAACCCACCCCCAACCAACCACCCTTTAAAAAACACTAAGAGATGACAGAAACTCCCAAGGGCGGGGGGAAGTGGTTCAGAAATGTCGCCTTTTATACTACCACATACCCATTCCTGAAAAAAACCCCCCTCCCCCACCATAATTGTACGGGGCGAGTACAACCCGACAGGGGGGGTTTTTTAAACCCGGTAATGTGCGTGGCAGAAACAAACGATCACTCCCCAACCCTCAAAACCACCAAACCCCAAGAGAAAGAGGGTTTTAACAATATTTTTACTTCAAAATTACAACCCTTCACTCCACTTTCAGTTTCCCAAAGGGGTATGGGGCCCTAACAAAGGGGGAAAAACAGCCGAGAGAGGAAAAGAAAGAAAAGGAAAAAAAAAAAAATGGGGCAAAGGAAAAAAAAAGCACAAAATTTAGAACTAACGGGCCTAGGGACAAAGTAAAAATTTAAAAAGACCCCCAAAAAACCCCCCAAAATCCGGGGTCCCGCTAAAGTCCCAACCTAACCCCCTAAACCGCTACAAAGCCCTTAACAAAAAAAAGAAGGACCGTACTAGAAACAATAAAACATCAAACGGAAAACCCAGTCAGGGGAAACAAAACAATAAGAAAAAGAAAAAAGAATCAGTGACCCGGGGTTCCCGGGCCCCCACACCCACACGCCAACCCCCCCCCACCCCACACGACTAAAGACTTAACTTCTTATCCTTTTGCCCCGCGGAGGCACCGGGGGGAGGTGGGTTTCCCCAAAAAGGGCCAAGCCCGCAGTGGGCTGGGCTTCTAGTCCCAGGCAAGATTTCTCAGGAAGGGGGAGGGAACCTTCAACATT
The DNA here is from genome assembly GCA_018398815.1 of Conus ventricosus. Classification (NCBI taxonomy): domain Eukaryota; kingdom Metazoa; phylum Mollusca; class Gastropoda; order Neogastropoda; family Conidae; genus Conus; species Conus ventricosus. The sequence continues at coordinate 96,103,056 of CM031600.1, forward strand.
CCCCCATGCAGGCATGGGATGGTCCTTTTCCCTTTCCAGGTGAAGGTTTTTCCCCCGGAAGGGGAAAGGGACACCTTTCAACAGTCCTCAAGGCAGCGACTGGGGCCTGGGTACCCCGGGTGGGGTCGCCAGGGCCCCGGGGTTCTGGTCCCTTCAGCCAACCAAGACCGGAGCTGCCGGAAACAAATGGCAATTTTTTTCCCGCCCAAAATGGCGGGTGGGCGAGGTAAGAAACGGTCCGCTCCCAATCCGATGAAGGATGGCAGCCGAAAACCGTGACGGTCCCCAATGAAGTGGACTCCAGGTCAGGGATGACCTAAGGTGCTTCTTCCAGCTGGCAGGGATAGGGATCCCAGAGGTGGCAAGTGGAATTCTTTCCTTCCCACCGAAGGGTGAAAGACAGTTCCACGCAACCCACGTCGAAGTGGATTCAAATAGGAAGGCTCCAGCTGGCAGAGATAGAGATCTCTCCGACTCCAAAGTTCGTAAGCGAGTGCCACACCACTCCCCAAAACAAGATGGCAACCAGTAATAAAACAGCTCACCTGTGTCACCTGACACAGCTGAGGAATCACGTGGGAAACGATAAAATAGAAAAAGAAAGCCTTAAAAGAAAAAATGAAGATAAGTATTGGAGGATGGGAGCAAAATGCACGGACGTAGCGCACCCAGGATGACACGAATAACAAACATGGTCAACACCCGGCCAATGTAGTGAAGATGTCACTGGCAACACTCACTTTATATCAGGTTTGGGAAGAAATGAATTATCTTACAAACGAAAGTATTTACGTCCGTGACAGGGTGGATGGGGGGGGGGGGGGGGGGGGGTAGAGGAAGGGAAGAAGAGGATAGGAGTGGGGGGACATGTCCTTCCTGGTAAAGGTGAGGGCATGAAGAGGGTGAGAAGGGTTGGGGCAGGAGGGGGAAGATGATTGATTCCCCCCCCCCCCCTTACTAAAGCAGCCTCCAGGCCTGAGTAAGAGGGCTGACCGGTGGTGGGCAGGCCGGTATGTGGGGAATGTGGGTCCTGACCTTCCTACCCCCTGCCCTGCCCTGACCTTGCCCTCACTCTTCTGTCAGCTGGGCACACCAGGGCGCAGGACTGTAACCACCAGCCTTCCCCCCCCCCCCACCTCCCCCCTTTCCCCATATCCAGGGCCCATGTAGGAGGTCCTTAGCCATTTATCTGTAATTACCAGTATTTCCTTGGTTTAGATGACAAAGCACCAACAGAAATATCAGCGGCTGGTGCTTGCTAACCCGTTATTTTTATTTTAGTTTATTTCTTGGAACAGGATGTTCAGTGGAGAAGTGGACCCTTGTGTTCAGGGCAGATTTTATATTTGTGAAGCAGGATGTTGTCAGTGGGAAAGTGGACCATCCTGTTCATAGCCGTCGACTGCTCTGACGTGGTGACAGCCTGATGTGGCCCTTTGCGGGTCGGCTGGGCTATAAGCAGCATTACCTTACCGTACCTCTGACCAGGCGACTGCTTTGACCCCAGATGCCTTCCTAGCCAAGTCACCCATACCAGTTCAAAAACTTCCAGTACAATGACTGAGACAGAATCAACTCACACATGAATTGCCATGACTTTGCATAAATGTCAGAGAATTGTGTTCACTTTCTTCCCTCCTCCTTGCCTTTTGAAAGAGCACAAAATGAAAGGGAAAGAAAAAAAAATCCCCTGGCTGGATTCAAACCCTGGATCTTTGATGAACACTTTGTGCATTCTAATCGCTGGACCACAGCACACCCCGACAGTTCTTGTTGTCTTGCTTCTGTCATGGAGGTTGCACGCAGTGGAGCTGACGCAAGCAGAACCTGCTTTGGTCATCATAATCGTTCTCTTGTCAACTTAAAGAAGAGGGTGGCATTGCTCGAGCTTTGGTGTCTAGATACTAAAGAATAAGAAGTGAAGTGTTCAGGTCTGAATATTCAGCCATTTTAACTCAAGATGAAACAGGTCCACGCACACAGATATTTCTTCCTTATTGATTTGACTGTTGACATGTTTTAAACTCAGTAGAGCAGGAGAAAGAAGAAGCATCTGTCCAGATCCTTCAGGTTAAAAATAATCAGAAAGATACCATTTTGCTGCCCCTTGCAATGAGAAAACTTTTCCCGTGGAAGTGCAGAGTCCGTTTATTTGTCTGATGAACAGAGATGTTCAAGTCCACATGGTTTTAACTCAATGGGAACAAATGAAGCAGCATCACCAGTAAGGCTGTAGTGGATACTGCAGATGGATTTTTGCTTTTGATCATAGGAAGAAAGGATATGATCAATTGTAATTTTTTTCAAATAAAAGCATTTTCCATGCTATAGTGAAAGTAGGGAGAGAATGACTATAGAAGTGATGAAAGTACAAGCATTTAACCCTATAAATACTGTATGTAATAAAAGATGCATACAGAAAGTGTGCTTAAAATCAAAGGGAAGACGGGTATCGCTTCATAAGGAATGTTGTAGGGCTTTTTTTTTTTTAATTCATTGATAACACTTGATAGGTAAACTTGTGTTTTTTTAGAAAGTAAAAATTATGTAAAATATCAAGAAAATGATACGTTGGGAAACACGAGATATTTCTCAAGAAGCATCCAGCAATAATTGTGGCAAAGTAATCCAGGAAAATAGCTAAATACTCCAGAAGCATTGTCCTTCACAGTGTTCATATTACTCAAACATAGCACTAAAACTGTTCAGCAGTAAATCATTCATGACCAAAATTATCGGTGTTATTTTAGTTAGTGTTGTGCAGGAATATTTTAAAGTTAGTTGTTAGCATGATACTAGACAAATCACCAGTGGACTCGTCTATGTCCTGGTCCCTTTCTGTGACAGCAAACATGAACACACATGCAGAATGAAAGTAGATCAGATACCTGAACCAAAACAGAACAAACTCACTTCATCGCTATCACTGTTTTTACACTGTCAGTTTTATGACTGACTCCACTCTGGTGTAACACACTTACAACTGCTCTTCATGATCACCAGGTATTCACTGATTTTTCAGGGTAGATGGAAGGGTGGAGGGAGGGGGGGAGTGGATGGGGATGGAGGGAACACAGTTGAAAAAGATGAAAAAATGGAACAATAGTAAATCTAGAGCAAGACAGTAAGAACAAAGTGAGCACCAGGCTGAATTCTGACGATTGCCAATAATGGCCAGACTATGTGGGTTTTTTTGCCCAGATTACTCGAGGGGTTAAAGAGGGTGACTCTCAAGTCGGCTGTTGCATGGAAAGATTGGGAGTCTAGAACGACAGAAGGAAAGGGTTAATTTGATGGGAAAGCGGGGAACAGGGAGGGACATGTTTCAGGGGACCAGTGGTCAGAGCCCATGATGCAGAGGACATGTCAGATTGGGCCTCTGCTGTGGACTGCTGCTGTCCACCTGTCTTTTGGTGTCTGGGTACAGCTTAAAAAGGCAGTAGGGGACATGTATGTAACTTTAGATGATTGTAAGTGCAGACACCCAACTTTACTTTCTGCCACATCATCTCGCTCTCTCTCTCTGTCTCTCTCTCTGTCTGTCTGTCTCCACCCACACTCCACATTCCCTTCCCTCTCTCTCTCTTCACACATTCACACACACACACACACACACACACACACACACACACACACACACTCTTGCACACGCACATGTACACACACACTCTTGCACACGCACATGTACACACACACACACAAACACACACATGTCGCACACACACATGTACACACACACACACACACACACACACACACACACACACACACACACACACACACACTCGCACACGCACATGTACACACACACACACACACACACACACACACGTCTAATATCACGTTATGTGGAAAGACGTAAAACAAAACAACAACAGCAACACACACACACACACACACACATACACTCTCTCTCTCACTCTTAGGCATGCATGAGTGCGAGCACAGTCAGGCAAGCATAATATGGCCAGCACCCTACCTCAATGCCATCACAACCGTTGACCCGTAATGGCATGTATAGCTCAGCTGACCACAAAGGCCATCCTAGAAGTGTCAGTCCGCCATGACAAATACAAAGGATAAAAAAAGAACCACTCTACCCGTAGTGGATACCCACTACTATCATTTTAGCATGGTAGACTTTGGGATGGTTAGCAGTGTAATGAAGTGGTCATTAATGAGTGATTTGATCGTTTCGTTCCATCTCCGATGCCAGGCCAATAAGGGATCGTCCCTTCTGCCCTCTACTCCTTGACCAACTCGGCAGGGTCGAGGTGATGTCCAGTCTAGGCGTTCATGTTGTTTAGGGATTTGATGCGGTGCCTCTTCTGTCCATATTTTCTTTTCATTTTAGTTCAGTTTTCTGTGATAGTTATTCTCTTCGGTCGTAAAGAGGAAACGGTTCTGTGCCGGCTGCACACCGGCCATTCGTATTTTACCCATTCTTATCTTTTAAAGAGTGAAGAAGCTCTGTGGTGCATTCCATGTCATGCGCCACTCACAATGAAACATGTTCTTTTAGAGTGTTGGGACTTGCACGATGTGAGACACAAACATTTTACAGCGGAGTCCATGAAGATCCTGTTCAGGGATGTCCCGCCTGATGTGATCCTTGAGTTTTTGAGAGAGATTAACATTTTTCATCTGATTTAAGATTTTACGGAAGAAAGATTTTTGACGAAGTTTCTGGTACGTTTCTAGATGATGTCATTTAAAGAGATGTATGAAAAGTTTGGGGGTTTTTTGGGTTTTTTTAAAATGACTGGTGAGTTGATTTTAACGTGGTGACAGCCCTGATGTGGCCCTTTGCGGTCGGCAGGGCTGTAAGCAACATTATCTTATCTTATCTCTCTCTATCTCTCCCTCTCTCTCTCTCCTTCTCTCTCATGTGGTTGGTTGGTGATTTTTGTTAAGGTAATTCATTGATAATGAAGCCTTTTTTTTTAAAGTGTAACAATAGGGCAGTAATACAAGAGTACTAGAAAAGCATTATAACGTTTGCTGATTAAGAACTTTTTGTATGAAAATTGTTTGAATTTCATGTATAAGTTCTGTTTCTTATTAGCCATTGACCACCATAATGATTTGCATACTTTTGTCAACTGTATTCATGCATGAAAGCAAAGTGTCTGTATGCAATTATTGCCCCTGTTTTTAAAAAATTTTTTAAAAGAAATAAGAAAATTGCAAATAAGCTGATGACTGCAATAATAAAATGTATGTATCACAAAGTATTTTCCCACTGAAACAAAAGAAAAGACAAAAAAAATTCACGGGGACGGTTGATTTATGGCGGTGGAAAACCGCCATAGCTGAGCTAGGTTGTCATTTATGAGGAGTCTGACCTTTTTCCCTGGTAACTGAGCAGCGTTTGCCCACGCATGTCATGGTGTGGACACACCCACAGGGACGTGAATAGGCACCAACACATTACCTTGCATCACGCAGGAAGCGTGCATTTTAATAGCTTCATCCTTTTGTCATTTTCCCTCTCTACGTCCCACACAGTTCTCTTGCCAAACTCGTATACACAATAGTCTTCAGCTTGTTTTAAAGGTTTCTTGTTCAACATGTTTAACCACAGTTAATTATCCAAGTCCTGTTCACCTCTATGGCATATAAATTTATGAGCTCTTCCTCAGCACATTGCTAGATGCCCATTCATTGCACCCCTCCTGAGACTGGGAATTTGAAATGCACAAAATGAACCTAACACTGCCGTGCAAGCACCATGACATTCTTGGATTTCACCAAAGGAATACTAGTAGTAAGACTGCTGCTGCAGCTGCTTGTTTTTGTGGTACTAAATTCAAAAATAGAATTTTGATTCACAGGCAACGTTCTTGTTTTTATGTTTCCTTTATTAGGGTTTTTTGTTTGTTGTTGGTTTTTTTTTTATTTGTATCGATAACCAGTTCTATAGACACCACAGTGTGAAATGAAAGTAAACAATATTTCAAGAAATGTCTCCAGTTGTACAGTGGTATGCTAAATTCATCATCTGATACCTTGATACTTCGAAAGATATTGGCATCAAATACCAAAGCAGAAACCATCAGGAGCAACAACAGAGTACACCCAGGTAGCCTTAGGAAGCACCTCAAAAGGAGCAACAACAGAGTACACCCAGGTAGCCTTAGGAAGCACCTCAAAAGGAGCAACAACAGAGTACACCCAGGTAGCCTTAGGAAGCACCTCAAAAGGAGCAACAACAGAGTACACCCAGGTAGCCTTAGGAAGCACCTCAAAAGGAGCAACAACAGAGTACACCCAGGTAGCCTTAGGAAGCACCTCAAAAGGAGCAACAACAGAGTACACCCAGGTAGCCTTAGGAAGCACCTCAAAAGGAGCAACAACAGAGTACACCCAGGTTGCCTTAGGAAGCACCTCAAAAAGAGCAACAACAGAGTACACCCAGGTAGCCTTAGGAAGCACCTCAAAAGGAGCAACAACAGAGTACACCCAGGTAGCCTTAGGAAGCACCTCAAAAGTAGCATTGAATCTTGTTCCTATCCAGTGCGGAAACTGACACATTTCATGGTAGTTGTGTGCTAGTTGAGTGGTGCGTGTGGAAGATGTATGACCTTTGGTTTAAAGTCCATGGCTCATTGGCATAAAGCAACTTGCCCTTCCAACATAGCGTTAATGCACAGTTAAGATCACTATAGAAGTGGAAACAACCCAGTGGTTCATTTTGCCAAACATGTCACATTCCTTCCAGTGTTGTGGCTAAAGGTGACAAATCTGGTTCGGGCCAGAATTGATTGACTGTTTGGAAATGACATTCGGCAGAATATTCAGTAAAGATAAGACTAATTTTTGTTATATATCTTTTTCTTGTGTGTGTAAAAGAGAGAGAGAGAGTGCAGTTGCTTATATAATTGCTAGTTTCAAGTTGATACATTGATGTGGAAGGTGAATGTTTTTGCCAATTGTAGTGGGTTTTCCCTTGTGTGTGTACTGTATTGTCTTTGAAAGTGAAAAAGGTTTGTGTGGTGCTGCTACCTTAATGGCCAAGCAAAAATGTTTTTAGGTATCAATCATATCATCTACATTTTCTCAATCCTATCACCCTTCAACCTCCGATATTCAAGGCTTTGAAGCTGTAGATTATTTATGCTCACCTTGCAATTGTATTATTCTCACAATGATAAGCATAATCATGATCATTTTAACCCACATAACATCACTGTTAAATTTTATGAGTCAAATTTTATGAGTCACCTCCATGTCCATAACTAATTCATATATATGATCAGAATTTGCATTTCTTTGTTAGGTATTGGCCAGTAAAATTTTGAGTCATTAGTTAATGAATTAATAAACTATTATTCACATCATGCAGTGGTATGCCAAGTTATTCACACGTATATTTTGTTTGGTAAATCTTCTCAAAACATTTTCTGTTAAGTTTATATGCCAAAGGTATGGAGACCATACCACATTTCTGAATTATTGGATTGGTCAAACCAGTGATTTAGATAATGGAACCATTACATCTTTATTTCAAAACCAGATGAATTGGGCAGTACTATTCTATCAGCCTTTTTAGCTGCAGCATTAATATGGTGCTCAAAGATGAGATTTTTGTCCATCCAAACACCTGAATCCTGTTCCAGCTCAGTACCCTCCCGGTCAACAGACTTGTTCGATAATCATAATTACTGTCATTTTTACCAACATGAAAACCACAGTTGAATTTTATCAGTGACTTCTCTGTCCATCTAAGTAGTTCAAGTATGGGAGCAAAATTTGCGCTTCATTTGTTAGTTAATTGGCAGTATATTTTCAAGTCAACAGCAAATATTGTCATGAAATATTTCAACATATCAGGCATATCAAATGCAATAAAAGAAGTAAACAGTGTTGGCCCCAAGACACAGCCTGAGGAACACAGCTAGTCACCTTTGTTGTATCTGACTTTTCATCTGCAATTTTAACATACATTAGCAACCCATCAAAGGTTCAACAACCACTATGCAATGCCAGTCTCTATTTCAGACTCGTACGGTAGTATGTGTTGAAGGAGAAAGAGAACATTTCAAAAAGGGCTGTGCTGTACAAGCTGTTGAGCAATTCCCTTGGATCCCAGAATAGAGACTGTTTGGCACTTTGTGTTTGATCAGCCGGCTGATGAAAGGTGGTAAGATGTTAATCCTCATTAATCACAGGCTGAGACACTTTTAATCTGTGACCAGAACACCGTTAAATTTGGGTTGGCATTAGCCCTGCTACCCACAGCCTAAGGCCAGGCCAGAGAAAGTAACGAGTAACTTTGTATCATAAGCCTTTTAACTGGGATTAATGTGTGGGGGTTTTTCTGTGGTGGATAATGTTTCCCCGGGTGGAACTGGGTTGAGCAGGTGTAAACTGCACATAATTAGTGGTTATTTTAAGATGTTCTGGCAAATGGACATTTCTTTACGTGGAAATGGGACATCTTTAACCTGCAGATGAACACATGAGTTATTAGCAACTTTGTGTTGTGTAGCATGATTGTGTATCATTATGTTCTGCCAATTCTAAAATAGAAAAAAAAAAAAATTCTACGTTTCGGACAAACACTGTCTTCAGGACTTGTGACATAAAAAGAAAACAGTGTTGGTTTTTCTTTTTATGTCACAAGTCCTGAAGACAGTCTATGACCGAAACGTAGATTTTTGTTCTTTTTTTCTTTTTTTTCTATTTTAGAATCTTCTGAGAATCCTCAAAGACATTTTGCATTGTTCACAGATCTGCAGTCAGAAATCTGTTTCATATATCTGCCTTTTTTTCTGACTTTTTCTTTTGGGGGGGGGGGGGGGGGGGGATGTCAGTCTTGAATGTAGTAGAATATTTTACTGCCTTAGTGGTCTTTCTCATTTGTTCCAGGTTGTGTACTTTCGTCTCTTGTTACAGTTGACATCATGCAAGCTTGTTTGATGTTATAATGTGGCAACAAGGTCATGAGTCTGTTAGTCACTGTCCAGAGTGGACACAGCCTGCCCTGTCTGCAGCATGTGTGGGGTCAAATGGCTCTGTCATGTGTTTTGGGTGGGTTTTTTTTTCCATTTTGTTGTTGTTTTTTTCCCACTGTCTCATCATGTGCACCACTTTAGCAGTGTTGACCCCACGCTGCTTAATCTGACTCCCAACCCAAGCCTTACCCTGGCTTGCCCTACCACAGCCCCATGAATTTGCCGGTACTGGCAGCCTTGACACAAACTTGCCAAGGGCAGAGAGGTGGAGAGGAAATCAGAAGCGAGGTCACCATGAGAGCAGGGCATGGAGGGCCACAGAATCTAAGACTTTTTAAAATGCTGATCAGTGAGAATGAGGATAATGAAGATGATGCTGTGGAGTCCCATTTGATCTGAGACTGCAAGACTACGCTGTATTCGAAGCTTACTATTATATCCTGGGCTCAGTCAGACACTTGCAAAGTTGATAAGACAATTTGAGCGACATTTGCATCCGTTGTGTAGATTGAGTTCAGCTGTGTGGTTCCTGTTTTCTCCAGTTGAGTCCATAGTAAACTCAGCTCTGGGTACAAGACGGTCAGGGTAGAAAAATCTCACAAATAGAATTAATGGCTCGGAATTGAACCCATGACCTTCTGGCTGAGTCCATGACCGATAACCACTGCATCATGGCAGCTGTCATTTTAATGGCGTTCATGGATTTTGGCCTTGCCAAACTGTTACATTTTCACTCGCATCAATTTGTCTTTGTAGTATTTTTATTTCAGCTGGGAGTTATCAGCTCAGGGGAATGCTTGGCTGTTGGCATCCTCTGCTTTGCCAAGTGTTATCTGGCTGAAAGAAGTCAGCAGATCAGTAATGCTGTGGTATGTTATGTGTACGAATGGTGACTGGAGACGCTGTGTTGAGGGTTGTTTTTGCAGGACAGGACTGTTGTTTCCCTGAGTGCTGGTGACAGGCCTGAAAACATTGTGTAGATGGCTGATAAAATGATCATTATTAAACTGAACTCACTTGTCTGCCTGTGTGTTCTTGTACAGCCTTCCTAGATTTTTTTCTTTTTCAGATTCCTGTCACTGCTGACAGATTGAGGAGTATTTTGCATATTTTCATTTGCTGTCTCTCTTACACACACACACACACACACACACACACACACATAGCTTCACATGTGCAGACTCTCTCTCTCTCATCCAACCTTTTACTCACCCTTTTACTCCTCTTGTCACCACCCTCTCTCATTTGTTCTCTCCCACTTTGTCCCATCTCATTAGTCAATTCATCCTTTCCCACCTTAACCTCCACTCCACCCCAGTCTGTCTCTCTCTCTCTCAGAGGTTCTTTCTTTAGGGACCACTCATTTTTCACTCTTGCTTCGTTCTCTCATTCGCTTTCTCACTGTTCCCCTCTCTCTCTCAACCCCGTCTCAGTCACATCCCTTTTTGACATGTATTGCATGCATTCACTGATTCAGGTAATCCAATCCAGCTGTCCTTTTCATGGCACCATGAGTGCACGCACCCATTTTCGCCGCACAGTTACACAACAGTATGCCGAATTAGTGTCACTTGAGTGATCAGTTGCTATACTTGGATTCTGTGGTTTCGCTTGGGGTGTCGAGTGGCTTTTGTGTCAGGTTTGTGGTATGAGGGTGGTTGCTGTGTTTTGTAGGAGAGCGAAGTGTATGGGCAAGAGCGTAGGACTGGGGGAGGTGAAGGGGATGGGATAGGATTTCCATCAGTTGTCGGTTTTGGACCCACCATATCACTGTAGGTGACTTCTTCAAGTCTTCCTCAGGTAAGGGTTACATGCACGTTGTCTCTTGCAGTAGAAGGGAGATGCGCATGCGGTTATTTTGTTCAGGTGGACACAGAAGGGCATTGAACTTCAGCAGTGTGATGATAGCTGTTCATTAGAAGGAACATCTCCCCCCTCTCCCGCCCCTCCCCTCTTATTCACTTACTGTCAGTGGAGTAGATGATGGAATTCTAAAACTTTTCAGATCCCATCATACCTGAATCACTTACTTATACCTACAAGTAGTACAGCTTAACACATGGAAAAATGTCATATTCTAATATGGTTCAAAGTTGTGAAAACCATTCCCATCTACAAATCTGGTTACATATGAACCAACCAATTACACTCCAATATGTATTTAGCCAGTATTAGGAAAGCACATAAATAAACACATTTACAATCATCTTGAGTTGTTTTTTCTGCTGAGCAAAAGTCACTCTGTTTCAGGAAAAATGATTCATGTCATACTGCTCTAACATACTTCGAAGATCACTGGCATATGAATAATAATGAAAATAAATTTTGTGAAGGACTCTTTGTTGATTTTACAAATGCTTTTAATATCATAGACCACAAATTATTACGCAAAACATTGTCATTGTATTACATAGCAGGAAATGCGTTTCAACTGATTTCATCATTCCTGGATAGTTGTCAACAATTTTTCCTTCTTAATTCTTCACCATCTGCTGTATTACTTGTCAAATATGGAGTACCCCAGGGCTCAGTGTTGGGTCGTCTCCTATTTTCTATGTTAACATTCTGTCTTCATATTGAAGAATCTTGTTTTGTGGTGACTCCACAATTCATACAAACAGCTTTGATTTTAATTCTACATCATTTGAGAAGATAAGATAAGATAAGATAATGTTGCTTATAGCCCAGCCAACCGCAAAGGGCCACATCAGGGCTGTCATCATTTGAGAAGTCTCCTGACATAAGTCTCCTGACATCTTAAGTGAATGTTGCACTGTGAATCATATGTCACTAAACACCATGAAGACTAAATGATGTCCATAACATTCCCTCAAAGACAGCCAAATGTAAAACCGTTCCCTTCTGTTTTTATCAACAATGTTAGAATTAAGAAAGGAGATAATCATTGTGTTATAAGGCATAATAATTGACAACAGTCTTTTTATGGACTGCTTACATCAAAACATGCAAAGCAGTATCCAAACAAATACGGGAGTCAGGCAGGATTAAGTCTTTTTTTAATTTTCATGCCAGAAAATTGTTCCTGGATGCATACCTACTCTCTTCAGTCAATATACACTATTTGACTCCGCCAATGCAAATTCAGTAAAACCTTTAATCAGTATCTATAAACGTGCCCTTGAAGCAGTAGTCGTGAAATCCTCAAGTCTTACAGAATCACATTATATTAAAGTTGGAATTCGTCCACAAAGGGATATATGCAATCATTCAAGCAAAAAGAAAAAAAAGAAAAAGTGGATCTGGATTAGCCCTGCAATTGGATCTGGATTCAGTCCAAATTTAGTATGATTTCATGAAATTCTAGAAGAGTCCACATTGTCACACAGTTGATCTGTTTTAGGCAAGTTTTTTGTTATTCTGATCATTTTCTTTGGAATTCACTTTCACCAGAACTTGAATGTTATTGAAGCTCAGAATCTTACAGAAGAAAACTGTTTACATATTAATAGAAATAAAAGTATGCACACTCTTGCTGCTTATGTAGTTATGCAGTATAATTTCAATGAATAATACATACCTCAGTGTGTGTTGTTACTATACTGCCAACAATGTAATTTTTGTTTACCTTCCCAAAGTGATTGTTGCTGTTAACAAGTACTACTGTTCCAAAACCAACTGTAACTATTAACGATCGGACAAGCCATATCAGTGCATGTAAATGTCATTATGTGAAAGATTTGTAATGTACCCATACACTGTAT
>CM031600.1:96118234-96183234 GCA_018398815.1 Conus ventricosus
CTCAGTCCCACCCCTTTTTCAACCCCCCTCCTTACCCGCAACCTCGTGCCAAGTCGCCTTCCATTCCACGTGAGCCATGCGGTTTTGTCAAGCAAGCGCGGATTGGCTCGTTGCCAAAAGACGGAGAGTTTTGATTGGCCGTGAGGAAGGGAGCGACGCAGACAGTCGAAGCAAAGTGGCAGACGAGAATGCGCTACTGGTGGCCTTGAGTGAGGGGAGAGCTTTTGTGCTTGCCTGCTGTGTGCGTCTTGATCGACTGCGTAGTGGTCCAGCTCCATGTCTTTTGTGTCCGCTGCGGTTTTGTGGTTGTTTCTTTTGTAACTGCTCACGAGGATCTTTGTGTGAAAGTGTTGGTGGTGTGCAACTGCAAAGAATAGGACTTGCTGCATGATTGTGTCGGTTAGAGAGAGAGCTGAGGACACCAGCATCATGGGTATTTATGTGTCTGGAAGGTGCGTCTGATGTGGGCCCCCTTTCTCTCTGTCTCTCTCGCTCTCTCGTGTGTGCATGTGAGCGTGTGTGTGGATCAGAGCAGCACATGTCTGATCAGTTGTGCAGGAAGAAACTTCAGGGACAGCTGGACAAGATATAAGAGATTGTCTTCAGTGAGACTGAGAAGCCCCCACCCCTCCGCCCCCTTCATACACACTGCCCAACTCAGTTTCGCCCAGAAACTCCTTACGCATTACATTACTTTTTTTTTTTTTTTTTTGACAGATTACAAGTAAAAAGAATGTATGGAATGCAAAGTAACATGCTCAGTTTCGGTTTTGTCAAGGACTTTAAAGCGTCAGTGTGTTCATACTGTACTGTTCAATGCTACAAGATCTGCAAAGCCTTGTGAACAGTATTCAAGTGTTGGAGGGAGTACAGTTCATGGGCTAGACTTCATGGTTACTAGAATTACACACTACCCAGACATTGCTGGTTAGGCCGTGAATACCTGTCAAACATAGTCTGTACAGTCTGTTAATGATGTGTGCACACGGATCCAGTGCCAGTATGAATGTGCATATACTTTAACACCTTTAGCTCTTCAATGCGGCTGTACCTAACCTTTAGCATATACTTCTTAAATGCACCTGTACTTACGGGATGCAGATCAGTTTAATGGTTAAGGCAGAGGAGGTTAAAAGGTGGACAAGTGAAGATACAGTATATTACCAGGCAATGAAATTGTTAATTTCAAATGACGCAGTGTATGCACAAACAGCAATGCATGTGTATGCACACGCACATGCATGCGCTCGCATATGCTTACACACACGTGTGCGCACACTGCTGGTCTTTTTTATTTGATTTCAGTAATTTGCATGGTGTTTTATTATATATCAAGTGAGAAGCAGTACAATACAGACTGCAGACGTCATCCCCAAATCTACAGTCAGGTTTTGTGTGACCCAGTTTCTCACATTGGTGGAAACTGTAAAAATAATACTCGGAGAAGCCTCAAAATGTTAATTCATTTGCAGCGTTAGCTTTTTTTTTTTTTTCCCTAACGCTTTAACGCGACACTTGGGTAGGTTCTCATCAGTCAGTTGTCAGACTGGTCACTTGTGATTATATTTACAGTTGTATTACAATTAGGCCAAAGCTCCGCCAGAAAAAAAAAAAACCTGTGAAGAAAAATTGAAAGAGCATTGAACAGTCTCATTCACCTGGCTGTTGTAAGTTATAAAGCTAACAAAAAAAATCTATGCTTACTATCAACCAGTTACTGACCCACTTGTCCATGCTGACCCTCAAACCTGCAGTAAAATGTCCCTTTTTATTCAAAACGAATGTACACAAGCAGAATTTAACAAACAAAATGACCTATTTTCTAATGAATGTAAATATCTGTATTTTTTAAGAAATGTTTTCTTGAAAGTAATAAACATTTTTGGTGATAATGTTCATGTGACAGAAATGACATGTTATAATTTTCCAGTCAGTATGTGCAAAAGGAAATACTAAGGGGAAAAAAGCCATAGTTACAGATTCCTCTCATTTGCTCTGGCAGGAAAGTGGTTGCTGGAAGAGGGGTGGGGGGACACTAACAGTCGGTCAGTAATAGCATGACCATACTTGTTGGCCAACAGTTTTAAATGCAGATTATTTCAGAATAGTTCCAGAGTTTTCAAAATTGGACTGTTCATTTTCACCACCAGTTGATGCGTAACTCGAAATCTGAAGGTCAGAATACTAACACAACATTCTTTCTTTAAGTCAGTCTCCATGTTGTTTAGTATTTTAGATAAAAGTTTTTTAAAATCCAGTTCATCTCATTGTGAAGTCTTTAAATGACAGTATTAGGCACTGGTTAAATGTTAAAACACTGTAGAGCTCCAGATTATGATATATATATTTGATACATACTTTGACCAGATGCCTTTGTTGAACACATATTGATCAGCCGATGTCACGCCATTGAGATTAGACATTTTAGGTTTTCAGTACAGTCTGTGGTCGCAATTCATCAACACCTCTTGAGTGTTGCATCATCTGTTTGATTTGCGCTTTTAATAGTCTTTAATCTGAGTGACAATCTCAGAGATTCTGAAATAGGAAAATTCTCGGGATGCAGATGTTTAAAAAAAAATTTTAAAGATGAAATTCTTTTAATTTAACAGATAAAAGATAGACTTGATCACATAGGCGATCTGTTTTAATGATGGAAATATTGTAAACTGGGGGGGGGGACAGGTCTCCAACCACCGCCACCCTTTTCCCTTTCGTTCTATCCCATTCCACTTGTAGAGAGTTTAACGTGCCACCAACGAAGAGGTGCAGTGCATCATGAAAACAGAGTAGTGAAATAGTACAAGTTTAATGTACTGCATGCAATATGACCTGATAAAATATGGAATAGTGCAAAGATCTTATGTCAGGTGTTTTACTAAAACTTTTAGACACTGCCAACTCTGAGTCCTCGGTTACAAAAGGTGTATGCAGGCAGATTGTTTGTTTTTGTTTGTTTTGTTGTTTGGTTTTTGTTTTAGTTTTTTTGTTTGTTTTTTTTGGGGGGGGGGTTGCAGGGTGTTAGAATTTTTTTTTTTCAAGAGGTGATTGTGGAAGATGTTGAAGGTGAGAAGATGGTGGTGCATGGTGTAACATGTGCCTATAAGAACAGTGAAATGCCCTGAGACCAATGAAGAATTCCATATGGTATGGGTGTCACAGTGCCACACTGTTGTATTATAGACTGTGTGTGAGGTGCCATGATTGAAGGAGTTGTCATTGCAGTAGTTAATCACCAGTCCTGCTTGTGAACTTGGGGCTTTGGACGAAGGGTAGTGGGGAAGAGACTGCTTCCAGGATCTTCACCCTACCTCTTTATTTTTAGCACAGACAGATCATTAGCAATATCCATCAGAAAGCATAAAGGATAAAGTGAATTTTGAAAGGAGGGACTCTGTTCTCTCAAACATCCACTCTTCACCCCATCCCCTGTCACTCTTGTTTCTGTGTGGTGGATCTGTGTGTTTACCATATAGCTGCCAATCCTCCTTGTTTTCTTGAATTTCTGTAATTTAGGGAATTATTCAGCAAATCCGGACTTAGTGAAAAGAAATCCAGAATTACAAGAAATTTTTTTTAAGTGGGTATGTGTGTGTGTGTGTGTGTGTGTGTGTGTGTGTGTGTGTGTGTTGGAGACAGACCTGTTAACCCATACGATTTCAACAAATTTTGTACACATTTGGCCAGAATATAACATGCATGCACGCTCGCACACACATACGCTCACACTCACATGCGCTTGCACACACACACACACACACACACACTCACATAATTATATCAAAACAATACAAAAAATCTTGACAATTGTGTTGGCTGTGTTTAACCATGGTGGTGTATTGATGTGCTTTGATCAGTGAGCGACAAGTCACACGTGCAGTGTTGCGTCTGGCTGTGTCTGCTTCTCCATTAACGTGCTGGTACGAAGGAATAATGGCAGTAGTACCAAGAAAAAAAGTTTGCCAGAGACCATGAACTTGTGCCAGAGAATGCTGATATATGTTTGAATGTAATTTGTGTTTGAAAAAAAATTATTACTGTTGTTGCTAAAAGTCGAGATATCCCTCTACAGTACCTCTGCAGGATGATGGCAGATGAAAACACTACCACCCATCCACGAACATCCACCCAGTTCCTTTTTTCAAGTTTTTGATGTTTTTTTAACAAAAATTTACAAGATGACCCCCCCTCCACTTTGAAAATAAAGAAGAAGAAAAGATTTGTACACATTCTTGGTAGAAAGCACATTCATTGAAAAGTACGCCAACAGCAGTTTAAAGGTAAACAGGTGTGGGGGGATCATATTTGCACACAAATGATTAAAGTGTTGCAGAATGAAACCAAAAGTAAATAAATGTGGAACTTAACAATTATGTGTATAGAACATGCATCTTCTTTTGTCAACTGAAACATAAAAGGATTAGAAAATTTCGGTGAAAAGTTGAACTTCCCCCCTCTTCAAGTTCTAATCCACCCACCACCTTTATCCCCTGATTACTAAATTTTGATATCAAAAGGTTGGCAGCTATTAAATGATCTATGATTAAAGGACATTTGCTGGGGCATTTATATTCTGTGTAAGAAGAAATGAGAAAGTCCATTCTAGCAGGGGGGGAAACTATCTTGTACAATTATGCACATTTGTAGGTGTGTTTTTACTATTGGCTTGTTTTTGTCTGCCCTTGATGTTCATAAGTATTATCTTCGGATGATAGGGCATGTGGTTCCCAGTCCTACTCCCTTGGAGTTCTTCCAACATTTTTTTCATTTTTTTCCCCCAAAGTATTTTCAGGTGTTTATTTTACCATAATGAAGTGTCAGAGATTTGACTCATGTGAGTGTGATGTTTTACATTCTTGCTCTATCAGTCTATGTCTGTGTCTGTCTGGTTTAAGGTGTGTCATTAGAATCCTTCCAACAGGGTCTAATTGGTCCTCTTTGGGATGCTGGAGCTCTTCCAGTATTAAAAGCAAACACAGTTCTAAGCTAGTAATTATCTCTTTCATGTCTTTCATGACACGCCTCTTCTTATTTGTCTAAATTACATTATGCGAATGTGTGTGTGTGTGTGTGTGTGTGCACATGCGCTTGTTTTTGTGGCACGTTCTCCTGTCTTCACTCTTGAAAGTCTTGCACAGTGTTTAAACCTGATCACATACTGTAGCAGGCCAGCCTTTTTTTATGACTAGGGAGTGAAACATCTGTTTGACCTGTTGTTTTATGTTTTTGGTTGCATTGAACTGCTTGTTTTTGTTGTTTTTTTAATGGGAACATGCAGCACTTCAGCTCAGCCTACTTCTATCCGCCTGAAGAATGTCAGAAGTTCAGATGTCATCATGTTGTTAATGTGCAGATATTGCCTTTCTTGTTTCTTTTTCAGGATGGGATCTTTTCTTCCCCAGTTTTGGGACAGCCCTTAAAAAAAGGCCTCAAGTGGCCAGCTGGGCTGTAATGACAACAAACTAAACTAAATGTTGTGTTATTTGTTCCTATTGTCAGAATATTGCCCAACATACATACATTACAAAGTGTGATGTTGGACTTGGGGGGGGGGGGGGGGGAGAACAAATGTATCACTATCAGGTTTAATATAGCTAGGGTTTTTGCTTGTCATGTTGACCCACAAAGTCACTAATAATTTGGTTTTTGGTGTGTGTGTGTGCAGGATATGGGAATAAAAGATGACTTTCACCAGAAGTCGATTCTTGTCTGTGTGGATGAACTATGTGGTAGAAATCCAGACGAAGTAAGTGTTTTTATTTACTTGTTTGTTTGATCTGTTCAAATGATACAGAAGACCTGCTGAAAAAAGTGTGTGTGTGAGAGAGAGAGAGAGAGAATGTGTGTGTGTGTGTGTGTGTGTGTGTGTGCTGTCATCTTAATGATGCTGCCCCCCCCCCCCCTCTCTCTCTCTCTCTCCTCTGTTTTTTGTTAAAATGTCAATGGGTGTACATATTTGTAGTTGCGTCCATTTTAGTCTTGGAGAGAGACGGAGAGATTTCGGAAGCTTAAAAACAACTTCTGCATCTGTCTGAAATATAAATTTTCTTCTTGTCTCCTTTGTACTCTCAGAATAACGCTGCAAGCTGCAACCATCAACTTGCTTTTCTGTTTGTGTAATCTTCTGGAGTAACGTTAATCTCTGTCTCTGTCTGTATGTATGTATATATCTCTGTCTGTCTGTCTGTGTGTGTGTGTCTCTCTCTCTGTCTCTCTTTGACTCACTCATTCTCACTCACACACACACACACACACACACACACACACACACACACACACACACACACACACACACACACACACACACACACACTGTGTCTGTCATGTTTGTATTTTTGTTGAAAGCTGAGAGAAAAAAATGTAAAAAGGAAAGAAAAGAATAAATTCTCTGCAGTCTTTTACACTTTTCAAGATCAAATTCAGTAGAATGTGCACAGAGTTCGGAAGGCAAAATTCAATAAATATGGACTGGTTGGCACACCCTCTGAATAGAGCTGATCAGGTAGAGGGAAGAGGGGTGGGGCAAGGAGGGTGGGGGGATTGCTAGGGTCATAGGGGAGTGTGTCAGGTCATGCTGGCCTGGTTTCAAAGTGTATAACATGTAGAGGAAGGGAAAGCAGGTGTGTGTGCAGCTCACCCTCATTCTCTCTTCCCACTAGCATTTTCACAGTCCTGCCAGATAACTGCACATCTTTTTTTCTTTTTTTTGTTTCACTTGACCCCAGATGATATCAGTAATGTGGCGGTCACTGGCTTTAACAGGTCTTCCACTTGTTGGTGCAACTTTCAGTTTTGATTGTATGTTATCTCGTTGTCAGTGCGCCCATGTTTCTTTCCGAAATACAACAATGTCACTATCTATTCATGTGCTGGGGCAGATTGTTTTGAAAATTACATTGCTGCTCAATGTTTTGTTGGCAGAACAGAAATAATTTGCATGCTCATTTGTGAAAAGTGTATGCAAGATAACCGTCCTCATTTTTTTCATCTTACTTCACTAGATCAGTCTTCATTTCTCACTCATGTGCTCAAGATACTTGACTGTGGTTTGTTTCTTTTTGATTATAGTAGTGCATTGAAGCAACATCACGTTTATCATAGGAGTGCATAGAATTACCAAGGTATTCTTTAATCACAGGGATGCTCACGATAATCTTGAGTCTTATTTAGCACAGGAGTGCACAAGAAAATGACTGTCCTCATTCATTACGGAAGTGCTCAAGACAACCAACAGTCATCTATCACATGATGCACAAGATATTTCTGACACTGTGACAGTCTTCATTTATCTTTTTTTGTGTGTTTTAATTAAGCAACTGAGAATTCAACTTTGCTTTCTATAAAAATTCTGACATTTGTGGAAATAAAAGTTGCAGAAGATGAAAAGGCAACGTTGGGTACAGGAAAGGTGATGAGCAAACTTCATTTCTTGTTTGTGATATTTATCAGTTCTTTCCCGACCCCCTTGTACTGCTGTAGACTGTGTGGCGCCAGCGATGAGGTCTGGGCCTGCCTCCCTTGCCATGTAATGTAATGAACTTTGTGGAAACCTGTTTGGGGCTCATTGAGGAAATGAGGGGGTCATGTGGTTGCTTTGGTTGGCGGTGCTTGATGTGAAGTGGCTGGGAGATGGCCTCCTGATACAGCAGGCCCAGTGGTTCCTGACCACAGGAACTCCTTGCCCTGTCTGTACAGCTAACTCCTTGCTAGTGGGGGAGATGACATTTATAGAACACACTGCCAGTGGTCGGTAATGATAGGAGGCATAGCATCATCTGCTTTGCAGTGGTTTTCTTTTTTTTGTAAGGGTTGTGGTCAGACCATGAAACTGCAAAATTTATTTGGAGCCAGAGTGCAGATTGGTTTACAGCTATGTTCTTTGACTAACATTTAGGCACTGCCCTTCTGGTTAGAAGATAAAAACCTGATAATAGGATCTGTACAAACCTGACTACATGAATTAATGAGGTTATGATTGAATGGACTCGGCTGATAATAGAAATTCACCTCTATGAGTATGAGCCCTCTTCCCATTTCTTTCTTTATTGATAATAGTCACCTGCATATTTATTTAGCTGAACAGTACTCTAGCACATCATGGAATCATGACTTGGCAGGTAAAGTGGTGTACTGTATTGCATATGCGCAGTGATGCCTCATTAAGATAACAAAACTGACATGGATTTAATCCATTTCTACCCAAATGCTCATTTGATCAAGCACCACGGTGTATATGTTTTTGTGACAGGACTGATCCTGGTAAACCTTCTGGTGATTATGTCTCCTGATGTTTGCACTGCAGCATCCATTGCACTGAAGAAAATCTTATAAAGAATTTTGTTCTTTGTAGAATAGTGTTGACCAAGAGTTTCGAGTTCTAAGCATACACTACCCAATTCTGAAGAGCTCTGTACTCAAGCAGTTTCTAAGGGCATCAACAGTTTCTTTATTGAATGGCATGAAGAAATAATTTCTGCATCTAGAGTAGCATCTGCAAATAATATTCCTTTGAAAGTTATACAGCATCATTTACACAGGAGTATACCCAAAAATCCATATTTGGAAAACTTCAGTTTCTCTGTACATGAAATCAAGGGGGGTGTCATGTTTCTTTTTTGTTTGTTTGTTTCATGGACAGTGTCATTCAGTTTCTTTATCAGACAACAAGGTTGATTCAGGCGTGTGCGTGTGTAGCACAAACCATGAAATGGTATTAATGGTAAAATGAGTATACCGTCTTGATTCTAATCAAACAAGTAATGTCGGTTAAAGTCTTAGATTCATGAAAATAGCTTGTATTGTTGTCCTTGTAATTGTATACATGTGCGAATGAAAAATTAATGTTCTGGCATATTTGAGTTGGTGAGAAAATTAAAACTATGTGTATATATATATATTATATATATATATATATATATATATATATATATATATATATATATATACACACACACACACACACAAAAGCACAAAACGGTATAGATTTTCTTCAGGTATATTTACATAGTTGTAGTGAAGATTGACTCTGCTTGGAAGATATGGAACCTGATAAATTCATTATCAAAACGAATGTTGGTAATTTTATGCAAATTTCATATGGGCTCATTTGATAATGACAGTAACTAGAGTAAGATGAATAGATTTTTATTTATCAAATGGGTTGTAGGGGAAACAAGTGCAGGCTTAGAATTCTTCTGTCATCATAACAATGCCTTAGCAAAGATTTAGAAGAATGGAGAGAAAAAGGGAGGGTTTTCGAGAGAAAGAAAAGAGGATGAAGAATTTGAATGTTAGATCATAATTTTAGAATCGTTCACTAAAATCTAGGGACTATCATAAACCGTCTAAAGAAGAAAGAAAAAATTTTCAAGATGGAATATGATAATACCCGTAAGTCAAACAGATTGACAGTAAAAACTGTCCAGTAAAGAAATTTTAAATGTTAGTGATGGTGTACCGCCAAAAAACGTAGAATGTAAAACGTGATTTTTCTTGTAATTGGTTTGTCTATGTTTTTTGGTGGTACGTTATCATTAGCATTTAACATTTGTTTAGATTTCCGCCTGCAGTCGCCTCACTTTGCAACTAGATATTAAACAGTCGTTACAGTTAGTTCATCGACTCAGATGTTGTAGTTTGCTCCAGTAAAAAGCTTAAGAGATTGGAGTGTGTGTGCCCAGCACTTGCGGGCAAAGCCTGATGGTAATAGTGTTGTGGCCCACAGAGGTTGGTGGTCATGTTGTTTGCACAATTAGCCCAGTTAGGACTAGGAGGTCAAGAGTATAGGCATCTCCAATTACAAGTGCTGGCCCACTCAGGGAGGGCCTACAGGCCTGGCCTGGCCTTGCCCTCTCTCAGTCTGCCTCCTTAGTATGTTCAGCTCAGCTCTTGGAATGCAAAATATCCACAGCTTCTGCTCTTACCTGCAGTTCGATTTTCAGACATCGCATGTCACTGGTGACATTACAAGTTTAAAAAAAAAAAGATATTTGTGTGGTGGTACTGTAGGATTGAACGTTCATGCCGGCAGTGAGGACACAGATGTCTGATTCATCATCTTGCTGTCACTGACAGTGTCAGTCAATAAGAGAAGTCTTGGAAGTTCAGTAGAACTAGAAGCGCAAAGTGTGTTCAGTGATTACCATTAGATGGGCTGGACAATACAAATAATTTTTGATTGTGTTGAGAATGGTTCCCCTAAAGTTGATATGTTTGCTTAAAGGAAGGAAGTTATTGCTGTATATTAATCCGGGCCGCATTTTGATTCTGCTTTGTGAAATCAGAAGCTGTTGAAAACCTGAGTATACAGAACTTTACCTTCAGTGCTTCTGACCAGTAACCCTGTATTTCACCCACGTCAGTCCAGTGATTGTGTCAGCAAGCAAGGCATTTCTTTCAAATTGGACATCTCCGTTATTCTTTCCAGTTGCTTTCTTCCCAAAATAGTTGACAAGTGATCAGTTCCTTCATTTCATTCATGTGTACGTGTGTGTGTGTGTGTGTGTATGTATATATATATTTTTTTTTTTCTTTTAATGAAATTGAAAGCATTCTTTATGGCATTTTAGTGATAAAAATGAACACAGTTCAATGAGCAGGTGTGTTACCGAGGCTCCATTCATTGGCTTTGGTTGATTAAAAAAGATGAAAAAAATCCTTGTCACTAATTTGGTGACTAAACATCATTCATTAGTAACAGATGTAACCCCAGTTATTCTGTTGAATGCTGCAGCTTACTTTCCTATTGTTTTTGTTTTTTTTTTCCATTTAACGGATGCACATGTCAAATAGCTTGAACAGAGGTGGTGGGAGCTCCATTGAATAGTCTGATGGATAGTGATTATCAGCTGTTGTCTGTTGCAGCAACCATACGCCTCTAGTCTGCCTCCTTCTGCTGGGGGCCAGTGCTTAGAGATGGAAGGTAAAAGGGTTTTCTTCTCTGCATGTTCATACCTGTCTGCGTGCTGGTCAACACTGGCTGTACTTTGTGTGCACACATGCCTGTATTATCTGTGTTCTAGAATGACTAGTGGCTACCAAAGACATTCAGCTCTCTCTGACCACCCCCGAAGCGCATAGTGACTAGTTTGTTGCTGGAATCATGAAGTCTGCAAGACAAGCACTGATACATGTAACTGTTAAGGCCTGTGGTTGGTAGATCAGTTTCAGAGGAATGTGCAGTTAGATATAATTTATGAAGAAAAACTTATATTAGCTGTAAACAAAATTTATCTGATTTTTTTTTTTTCTTTCCTTTTTTTTTCCTGGTTAATAGATATTTACAGATTCAAAAATACTCTTGACAAAAGAAGAGGAAAAAGAACAGAGTTCCACATTATCCCTCATCTGCAGGGTCTGCATATGCCTACCAATGTTGATGTGTTTGTGTGAGAGAAGGATAGATAAAGAAAGATTTCTAGCTCAGCATGCATTATGACTATATATGAGATACTTAAAGAAATGTTTGTCCTGTGTATTATAGCTTATGAGGAGGGCGACTATTGCATTGCCACACTTCCATCTGTTTGACCCCAACATCATCTAGTAATTGAAGTGCAGTGGCAATTTTAGGTGATAAATTGTTCCAGCATGCATCGATCTCTTTGTGAAGTATGAGCTTTAGCAGTGGTATAAATGTCCGCAGACTGTGTTACTTTTTGTTTATTGTTTGATTTAAGAAGTATTTTATGTCCTGATAAAATCAGTGCCAGTGGTATGAAACGTAGTGCTTATCAACTGCTATAACATGTTTGATGTCAGAAATGATATTGTAGTCATAAAATCATTGGCAGTTATGTGAAACGGTGCATCCATATCATAAGAATATACATGTTTGCAGCATGAGAATAGTATCATATGAAACGGTGCATCATACTTCCTAGGTCAGCGTGCTATCTTGGTTCTTTGGGCCAGTGGCCAATTCTGTCATAAACTGTTCATTAGCTATGCTAATTCATATCTGTGGTATTGACCAGGTCTGCACTAATTGCTTAAATGCTGTCATTTGCCCATGCCTGGGTAGGAGACTTTTATGTTTTAGGCTACATCATTTTAAGTATGCATTAGGAAGATGCGTTTATACAGTAGGAACTTATCGTTGAAACTAGTAGTTATTGGTCGAGGCCTGCAGTGTCTGAATGCCTGCCTGTGTGTTGTCTTCTGTGGAGGGATGAAAATAGAAAGTTCATGCCTGCCTGTGTGTTGTCTTCTGTGGAGGGATGAAAATAGAAAGTTCATGCCTGCCTGTGTGTTGTCTTCTATAGAGGGATGAAAATAGAAAGTTCATGCCTGCCTGTGTGTTGTCTTCTGTAGAGGGATGAAAATAGAAAGTTCATGCCTGCCTGTGTGTTGTCTTCTGTAGAGGGATGAAAATAGAAAGTTCATGCCTGCCTGGGTGTTGTCTTCTGCAGAGGGATGAAAATAGAAAGTTCATGCCTGCCTGTGTGTTGTCTTCTGCGGAGGGATGAAAATAGAAAGTTCATGCCTGCCTGTGTGTTGTCTTCTGTAGAGGGATGAAAATAGAAAGTTCATGCCTGCCTGTGTGTTGTCTTCTATAGAGAGATGAAAATGGAAAGTTCATGCCTGCCTGTGTGTTGTCTTCTGTAGAGGGATGAAAATAGAAAGTTCATGCCTGCCTGTGTGTTGTCTTCTGTGGAGGGATGAAAATAGAAAGTTCATTCCTGCCTGTGTGTTGTCTTATATAGAGGGATGAAAATAGAAAGTTCATGCCTGCCTGTGTGTTGTCTTCTGTGGAGGGATGAAAATAGAAAGTTCATGCCTGCCTGGGTGTTGTCTTCTGTGGAGGGATGAAAATAGGAAGTTCATGCCTGCCTGGGTGTTGTCTTCTGTGGAGGGATGAAAATAGAAAGTTCATGCCTGCCTGTGTGTTGTCTTCTGTGGAGGGATGAAAATAGAAAGTTCATTCCTGCCTGTGTGTTGTCTTATATAGAGGGATGAAAATAGAAAGTTCATGCCTGCCTGTGTGTTGTCTTCTGTGGAGGGATGAAAATAGAAAGTTCATCCTACGGCTGGCACCAGGCCCAGCGCCCTATCAGCCCTGATGGCCATGCAGCTCACTAACTGAGCTTCCTCTGCCAGACACCTCCTTTAACACCCCCACCCCTCTTCCCGTCTGTCTGTCATGGGGTTCACCTTCCCCGCCCCAGGCCAGGAGCATGCTGACACACCTGTTCCTGATCTACAGTTGACTGGCACTGGGGAGAGAGACGGGTTGGAAGGAGGACTGAGAAGAGAGGGGAATGGGAATTACCAAGGAGGGATGAAAAAGACGTGGAGACCCATTCGATAGTCTATTTTGATCAGGAGCGATAGTCTATTTTGATCAGGAGGCGGTCAGGTTGACCTGTACTTTAGCAACCTGACCGCTGCTTCAGCCAGCCTGAGTGCAGGTAATTCAGAGTGATTGTTTTGCATAACACAGATGGAGCCAGGTAGGAGAAGGAGGGGAAGGTGGGGGATGTGACCAGAATCTATCTGGTTTATGACTAATCGATATCAGAAGAAAACAGTAAGGGGTAAAACAGAAGGGGAAAAAAAAGTGCCCCATGTTACTGTTTCCTTTTCTGACTAATTATCATTCTATTGCTGTTCCACTTCCTTGGTCACTGTGGATGTTGAATAAAAAATTTTTTTATTTTTTTTAATGAATCAAAATGTAAATGGATTTTTTTTATCCCTGTGATACTGATTCATCATCATTGAAAACGAGAATTTATTATTGGGTTTTAAAAATGAAAAAAAAAACCCTTGATGATGGTGATGTTAGCAGAAAACGAATTTTGAGTACCCCGAGGCTCAGTCTGATGTGAAGATGTAGCTAGTAGGCAAGATATTAATAGAGAGAGAGTGAAACAGGAAGTGCAAAGAGCTAATTTCTATTGACCATGTGGTGGTCAGCACTGTGGCAATATCTATGTAAATCATTGTATGCTACCAGTGTTAGTGTCTGTGAAGACCCACCACACAGCAGTCAGCCAACAAGCTATTAACTACTACAGCATCCACTCATGTCAGTGTGAGAGCTGAAGCCACAGAGTTCTACAGAGTGTAGTGGTCAGTCCATGCATAGAAGTGTACAGGAGACTAGCAGACAGCTGAGAGAGAAAGAGAGAGAGAGAGAGAGAGGCAGAACTGGAAGTCATCCTGACAAGAGAGATGAAGGGAAAATGCAGTGACTGGAGTGAGTCATGTCTGCAGGTGTCTTGTCTGTCTGGCGCTGTAATAGCTATTGATCAGAGGGAGGGGCGAGGAGGGCATGGGGGTGAATATTGATCGGGAAGCTCCAGTGGTTGGTTGTATCATCTCTGATGGGTTCGTTCAGCCACCTGACAGCCTGGTTGGCCCCTGGGGAGTCAGTCTGTGGCTTATCTGTGAGTGGCACGAAGCAAGTCCCCAGGGTTGTGGGTTGTCCACAGTTGGTGAGGAGGTTACTGTGCTGATGTCACCACTCCAGGTCCACTGATCTCTAAGCGCTGGCAGGATCAGTACATGGTCAGTCGCCAAGTATTGAAATAAGCGCATCCTTGTGTTAGGTTCTGAATAAAAGATGAACAGACATCATCATCCCTGGAAGAAGTAGAGTGACCTTCCAGCTCAAGATATTGTTGACAATGTTTGGAAATTGTGTTATTCCCACCAGATACACAGTTGTTAGCTCCTTCCACAAGAGTTACAATTGTTACAGCTCTTCTCCCTCTGCCATATGTTTTTCTCTTTCTCTAGTAATGGTCCATGACTGACCTCTGTGTGCATGTGGTTTTTTGTGTGTGTGAGTGTGCAAGCACTCACATAGAGTGGTGGGAATTTTGAGCACGAGAGCAACAGTTGTCTGGAATTTGTGGAATGTACACTTCTGATGTTTTTCTGTCTCTCATCAGAGGAGTTTAATTGTGGGTTGTTTTTTTACATCAATTTATACATGTTTTTCCTTTTTTTTATTTTAAAGATATCCTTTTTGCCCCTAGTGGCTGTTGCCATGGTGCTGGTGTGACTGTTTCAGCAGCTGCTGGGGACTTGGAACACCAGTTTGCAGAGTACAACTTCTCCACCTTACAGCGATGTCACTTGTGTGACAAATTGTTATATGGACTAGTGCATCAGGGGCTGCAGTGCAGAGGTCAGTGTCTGTACACACACATGCGCATGCACACACTCACACGTGCATGCATGTACACTCTCTCTCTCTCTCTCTCTCTCTCTCTCTCTCTCTCTCTCCTCTCTCTCTCTCTCTCTCTCACACACACACACACACACACACACACACACACACACACACACACACACACACACACACACACACACAGGGTATGTGCATTACAGGCTGCAGTGCCTGTGTCAGGTGTGTTCACCTGCTCTCTCTCTCTCTGTCTCTCTTTGTCTCACATACTCACACATACAGACACACAACATGAGAGGGAGGCGGGGGGATAGAACTAGAGCTAATGAAAGCAATAAAAATATTCATTTGACGTTCAATTATGATATGATATGGCTATGTATAGGAATAAGTTGACTGATATACAAAAGCGTAGAATTGTGTCAACTAGAAGTGCAAAATTGTAGAATGGTGTTGACTGAAAATGCAGACGGGAAGAACTGCATTGACTGGAAATTCAAAGGTGTAGATCTGTGTTGACTGGAAGCACAAAAGTATAGAATTATGTTGAATGGGAATTCAAAAGAGTAGAAATGTGTTGATTTAGAGTGCAAAAGTATAGGAATGTGAAATTGTAGAAATGTGTTGACCTGAAGTGGAATGTTTTAGAATTGTGAAGACGGGAAGTATACAACTGTTCAAGTGTAATGACTAGGTGTGTCAAAGTATGGGATTGGGAAGACTGAAAGTGTTATTGTGGAGTTGTCTTGACTGGAAGTATAAAAAAGGCAGAATTTTGTTGACTGGAAGTGTTCAGTTGTAGAATTGTGCAAACTGAAAGATAGTAAGTTTAGAATTGCCTTGAATGAAAGTGGACAGTGATCACATGGACTGGTAATGTACACAGTATACTGTGGTTATTGTAACCCTAGAATGTGTAATGGTTTTCTGGTGTTTCAGAATGCGGTCTGTGCTGTCACCAGTTCTGCTCAGCCCAGCAGCCCACCCAGTGCAATGTGCCCAAATTAGAGCGCATCCGCAGACCTAGCTTCACACAAAGTGAGCTCCTCTTCTCTCTCTCTCTCTCTCTCTTTCTCTCTCTCTCTCTCTCTCTCTCTCTCTCTCTCTCTCTCTCTCTCTCTCTCTCTCTCTCCACCCTCAATGTCGTCATCTCCTATTCCTCATTGCCTTGAAAACCAGTCTGACTTTATGAACAAGAATGTGCTAGTGTAATTGAACATGACTGCCTCCTGAATCAGTGTTCATTCCTCCTCAGGCTTATACTATTTTGGTGACTGATGCTTCATATGTCCTGTGTCTGCCGGGGAATATTATGTACTACGTAGTTGTGTGTGTGACACAGACACTGAGACAGTGTTAGCGTATGTTTACTTTCAAATTGATATGACTCGTCACTATTCTTGTTTCAGTAAGTTCTGTATTGTGCATTACGTTTATATATTAGAATCCATTGTTGCTTAGGGGACAGGGGCCAGATCTTAGTCACTGAAGGGAAAAGGGCAAGATGGAAAACATCTTCTTCCTTGTCTGTTACTCTAAGAATAAAGCTGATCTCAATCTCTCTCTCTCTCTCTCTCTCTCTCTCTCTCTCTCTCTCTCTCTCTCTCTCTCTCTCTCTCTCTCTCTCACCCTCTTTCTCTCCCTCCTCCCCCCCCACCTACTCTTTCCCCTACTGAAAAGGAAGAGTATTATAGTATTGTATACTATAGTATAATATTTGTGATAACATTGGTGATTATTCCAGCAAGATGTAGTTTTGCCTGCTATTTCTTGCATTCAGAGAAAATTTTGTTAGTTTGTATTTTTTGTAATTTCTTGTATTTTAAAACCAGTGACATTTACTACAACAAAAGAAATTCACTCTTACAATGTACAATTTCAAGCTGTTTTATAGTTTACTGACATCTTTTGATGGGGTGGCCATTAAATATGGATACTTCAAAAAGTGTTTGAGATCATGAACTACCTCTGTGTGTGTGTGTGTGTGTGTGTGTGTGTGTGTGTGTTTTAGATGCAGTATTTGGCTCAGAATTACCAGAGGAGGTGGAGAAATCCCGCATGGAAGCGCCATGGGCTGTGATCAAATGTGTACAGGAGATAGAACAGTGGTGTAAGGAGCACAGTAAGTATTGTCCCCATTCATATTTTCCACTTCATTCTTGCTATAAATGTAATAAAGGCCATGTACTTTGCAATCTCTGTTTGGCTTGGTTCACTGCCCTTAAAGCCCACATGGTCAGCTGGGCTTTAGACAGCATGAATTGAATTTTTGGAAGAGAGGATTATAGATTGTTTTTAATCATCAAGCCTTTCTGTCTGATCTGCTGGATATGGTTTAGAGTCCTGAAAGAAAGATGTGACAACGAGTATAAGACTTATTTGTGAGTCTTTTAAGACTGGTTTCCTTTAATTATTATCTTGATAAAACGGTAAAACATTCAAATGTTGTTTTTATGTGGGCTTGTTTGGGCAGTTTCTTTTTTCAAATATTTGTTAACTTGAACATCTTGGAGTGTAAGAAAGAAGAAGAAAGTGAAGGACATGCAATTTGCCCACCAGACAGTAACTCTTAAGACCGGAGGGGATTCATAATATATGCAGTCAATTTCTTTCTGATTGCTTTGTTTTCATGTGTTTGTTTTTTTAATGTATGAAGTTAGCTCACAAGTGTTACTTTGCTTTCAGAATCAGAAGCCATCAGCATCTACAGAATATCAGCCAAGACGGAAGAGATCAATGAGATCAAAGAAGCATTTAACATGGGTGAGTGTCCCAGCATAGAAATATTTCTTATGGATGTTTGTCACGACCGACCCCTGGAGGTCTGCCCTGACAGGATCGGTCTAGATGGGAGTGAAGGGAGTGACTGACCTCACACGCCTCGAAAGAGACCACACAAGAAAGATTACAATACAACACCCCATTTATTCACACCAACACACACAATCACAATTAAGCATTCCAACACACACAACATGCACAATCACAATCAAGCATTTCAACACACACGACATACACACAATTAAGCATTCCAACACACACAACATGACCATAAATATAAATAAGCATTTCCAGCACACACAACATAACCATGATTATAAATAAGCATTTCCAGCACACACAACATAACCATGATTATAAATAAGCATTTCCAGCACCCACAATATAACCATGATTATAAATATGCATTTCCAGCACCCATCCCCTTCCGTGTCTCATGTAGTTCCCCCACACCCCTGCCTCTCCAAAGTCCACTGGGAGCACCCTGACGCACCAGGTGCCCCAAACCGGGTCGGTTCTTGAACGGAGTGTCCTTCGATGCCGACACCACTGACACACACAACATACGCCCAAATCGCACGCCACAGAGCTACCCACACCGGTCACATGGGCTGTTTGAAGTGCGAGGACGGTGGAGAGCGCATCCCGTGGGACGAGGTGTTGTCGCTGGAGGACCCGGACAGGGATCAGGACCGTCCGGCAAAGCCCATGTGCTTCTCCACCAGCGCGCGGCCCCAACCAGTGTGCGGCCCCAACCAGTGCGCGGCCCCAACCAGTGCACGCTCCGGGTGAAGCCCCCGGGAGGAGGGAAAACGGAACTGGGAGGAAAGAAGAAAGGGTACTGGAACCCCGCAGTCAGTACGGTCTGACACATGCTGTTAAATCCTAACAGCCACTCGCATGATGGGCGAGGGGAGGTTTGCTGAATACATTAATAGCACCAGTTCAACACAGACCTGAGCATAACACAGTAAACAAACCAAATCAGGAATGTTCGCTAAAGGTCTTGTCACACGAAGCAGGCAAGAGACTGCATTAAATTAACAGGCTATAAAACGAATATGAATTATCTTCATCCTTCCCTCACTCACGTTCAACATTTTTCTTTCTTAGGAACTGAACTAATACAGCAACCATTGCTTTATAACTGCCACCACATTTGCAAATAATAATAATTCAATGGCACAATTATCCCCACATTTTATAGCAACATTTCAAAATAACACAAATCTCCAACCACGCATCCAAACGACTAATCATGCGTACGCACGCTCGCAAACATAAAACTCGTTCTCCTTGCACCCACAAACAGACGGTGGCCGAAGAATAAGAGTCCGGCGAATGTGACAGGGGCGGACGAGCGAGACCAAGCAAGTACCAACCCTGAATCACCAGGTTCTCTCCCATCCCCACCGACTACCGCATCACCAGATGCATAAAAAGGAGAAAGAATTTTGGATATAATTTAGAATGGCCAGGTTAAAGATTGAATTAACCAGAAAAGCGGTCTCAAACAATATTTCTTTTATAATTTTGAAAACAAAAGAAAATTGCGCAAAAGAGAAGAATTAGCCGGCTAACAGCAAAAAAAAAAAACCAACCACGAAACTGATGCTTATCAGCTACCCGTGGGTGACCCAGAAGTGGTGGGTCAAGCGACTCTCTGCCCTCTGTCCAGTCGAGAGGACCAGCAGAGCAGATGCGGAAAAGAGATGATGTCCCTCCCCTACAGGCCGACTGTAGGAATGAAGGTACCGACCGTACCTTCGACGAAGTGGTTGAGAACCAGAACCGGAGCAGGCGCTCCCAGGGACATCTTCCGCTCGAGTGAAGAGAAAACCTGCCTAACCGATGGCGGCCAACATGCCACCCTACTCACAGTGAGAATACCTCAAGCCTAAGAGGAATTCTGCACGTGCGGTAGGTGAAAAGACAGGTGAGAGGCCGATAGACAGCAAGTTCTGAGAAAGGTACCAGCCACCCGTGAACCTGCAGGATGAATTGCACGGGCAGTGGAATTAGAGAGAGAGAGAGAGAGAAAGCAAACCTAACCTGAGCTGAACTACATTAAGGTGCAACCACACCACAAGCCACTTTAAAGGGGACGGATACACGACAACAACAACGACAATAAATAAATGAATAATTCCACCACCCTAGAGGGGTCAGTCGTCATAGGCCTCGTGACAAACTCGTGACAAACCCCCCTTCTAAAAGCATCTGTTTCTCTGAGATACAGTGCTCCTTTGAACCTTGACGCATGTGCAAATTCACAACAATGGGACCGAACCCAACCCTCTGTGATCGACAGAGTACGATATAATCCAATACAAACATTCCACGATAGAATTATACAGGGAAATACATAGTACTACATTTATCAAACAACTACTCAAACCTTCAGACAATGAAGGTAGCAATCCGAGACAGGTGATGATTCACTACCGTCAACTGTCACTACACCTGGTACACGGACCAAAAAGGGGACATAAACCCTGGTTGAGGGGAAGTGTCCCTCTGATTTCCCCAATGGGTGTGCTGACTACGGAGCTCGGCTGAGATAGTCAGCATCCGTATTGCTGGAACCCTTGATATGGCGAAAATGACTCTGCAGTTCCCCTGCCTAACTCATGAGTCGATGACTGACTGGCCGGATCCGGTCCAGGCACTGGAGAGGATGATGATCGCTCTCCAGTACAAACTTCCGGCCGTACTTCTTCTTGGGCACGCCAGTGCGCGTCCAAAATCTGCAGAGAGCTTCAGCAACAGTGGGGGCATCGATAGTCCTAAGCGGGACAGCCTCTGGGTATCGAGTCGCAGAGTCTACCGCTACCAAGAGTGGCGGTGACCGCGATCGGATGGTGGATTAATGGGTCCCACCAGGTCGACACCAACCTTGCTGAATGGCTCCCCAACCAGTGGCACTGATCCCAGGGGAACACGCCTCAAGCGCCCCTTAGGCGTTGTCCGTTGGCAGGTATCGCAACTGCGGCAGTACTGCCTAACCTGAGAATTCATTCCCGGCCAGAAGAAATCTGTCTAACTCGCTCGAGAGTCCGCTTTGAGCCCATATGACCTGCCATGGGTGAATCATGGGCCTGCCGGAGAACAGATTCTCTCAAGCTTTGGGGAACGACTAGCTGCTTGGCCACCCTATCTGCCTGAGTGAAAACCCTAAAGAGGATCCCCTTGTGGAGCTTAAAGCTCACCTTGGCGTGTCGGGCCGACTGAGCGGGACGACCCCCCAGTTGTCGCAGGCGTTGGACATCCAAGTCCCTGGCCTGAAGACGAACCATGGTAGCAGGATCAGCCCTTGCAAGAACCTCGTCAGAGATCGGCTGAAGAACGGGACGCAATTCCTGCTCCTGCTTCTTGGCCTTGGCGCGCGTGGTAACTCCCACACATGCCTGTACGGGCAGATCCGTAGACACAGACTGACTGCGTCCGTCTGCGAAGGTGATAGTATTCCCTATGAGAAGGGAATACAGAGGTCGCTCCACCGCGATGGCCCATACTTCGCCACAGAAGTAGGGGGGGAGATAGGAACGAGTACAGAAGGACAGGTGGAGGTAAAACCAGCCTCCAACCCGCACACATCATAACTGGCGCCTCGCTGAGCCTCAGGGAAACCAAATCCTTATCAACAAAGAGCGTTGATGCTCCCGAATCCCTGATGGTGTCGACCAAGGAAGAACCAACAACAGAAAGAAACACCGGGCACTCTGTACCACCAGAAGCTGGGATGGACCCCACGTTAGCCGGGGCACGAGGACGCTGGAAAGGACTAGCCCCATAACTACCGGCGGCTTTAGGGCAATCTTTCCTAATGTGGCCGGGACGACCACAAAGGAAACACAGTCGGGGCGCTGAGGTCCCCGATGAACTGCCTGCCTTGTTCGACCCGCTAGCAGTCGTCGGCGCCTTATTGCCACTAGACCAGCGAGGGTCTTCCTGTCCGTATCTGGGCGATGCCCATAAGCTCTACGAGCTTCAGCAAACACCTCGGCGGTATGAATCGCAGCCGCGAAATCCTGTGGTGCTGTCTCGCCTATACGAATCCTCAACTCTGGGGACACAGTGTTGGTCAGCTGTTCGATGAGAATCAGATCCTCAAGCTCCAGCTTAGCCAACTGACGCCAGTACCCTAGCGTTTTGCGCAGCCTCTCTCCAAACTGCACGAAGGTCTCATCGTTATTCTTTTTCATGGACCTGAATTTCCTCCTGTGCGTCTCTGGGGTAAGGTGGAAACGTTTACGCAGAGCCAATTGCATGTCTGCATAAGACGCACCTTCATTTAGAGTGAGCACACACTCCCTTGCAGCACCTGATAATCCAGAAAAAAGGTGCATGGCCTTTTGTTCCTCAGACAATTGGTATGAACTAGCAACCTTGTCAAAATGCTCTAAGAACATATCAATGTCCTCACTAGGTCTGAACTCTGGAAGCTTTAACTTTGGGCCTCTAACTCTGTCACTTGCCTGTCGATCAACCCCTGATTTACAGATGCGGGAGTCCGCGAAAGAAGTTGTTCCATCTCTTCCCTACGTTGAGCTTCCTGTCTGGCAGTCTCCTCTCTGCGCAGATCTTCCTGTCTAGCAATCTCCTCTCTGCGCAGAGCCTCCATCCTATCTAGCTCTTCCCGACGGAGGGCTTCCTGTCTGACAGCCTCTTCCCTACGCCAAGTTTCCTCTTCCCTACGGAGGGCTTCCTGCCTGGCAGCCTCTTCCCTACGCAGATCTAACTCTTCCCGACGAAGGGCTGCATCCTCTCGTCGCTGTTGCTTCAAAAACATCAGGACGGAGGTGATATCCTGGCAGGATTCACCACTCCCGACACGGGAGGATGACCCGTTTGACCCGTCCCTTGGGTCTCGACTTTCCCATGAGGAAAGTCCCCCGGGGCGTACTCCTTACGAGGGGAAGCATGGAGAGGAGAGGGTTTCGGTCTCTGCGACCCAACAGAAGCCCACAGTTGTTTAACCATAACTCTGACGCATCCGAGCGGAAGCGTCAGGTGGGGTCTCGGCAGAAAGATCCCCCAGCGAAGAAGCAACGAAAGTACTCGCGGGACTATCGGCTACAGCACTGGAATAAGTAGAAGTCACTGTAGTCGAAGTGCTGGTACTAATAGTAGGGACTACATTTTGAATACCTTTCTTCTTCGACGCACGCGTCGCCACACCACCAGCACCAGACGTTGCCATGACAACAATATCCTACGGTTCTCAAATACAGGGGAAAGACAATTCCACTTGAAAAGCAGATATTTTAGGGATGTGTGTGTATGTGCGGATATGTTCCGACTGCTCCCACTCTGGCAACACCGCGCTCCACAACACGAGCAACAGTGCGGTGGGGCTCACCGACAATAAGGAGGAAATGTCCAGGCTGCTCCCACTCTGGCAACACTGCGCTCCACAACACGAGCAACAGTGCGGTGGGGCTCACCGACAAAAAAACAAAACAATGACAGACGGAATCCGGAGAAAGAGAAAAAAAAAAAAAAAAAAACGACACTAACGTCCGATACAACCACCTGTACTCAATAACCACCCGGTAAAAAAAAAAACTGGTTAACTACAAAACAGGAATGACAGACTGAGTGGCAACAGAAAGGAAAGTCTTACGGCCGTATCTGCGTGAGGCACCTGGCGGAAGGAGGTCTGGACGCGGTCGATTCCCCCTGGTCTCACCTCGACTCCCAGCCACACCAGATGTTCCTTCAGGCCACCAAAAGACTCCCTACACGCTAGAGTCACCCAGCCAACCACCCACAAACAAACACGACAAACTAACTAAACGTATACAAAACAGACAAAACTGGACAGGTACTCCGCGAAACGAGAGAGACAGCCAGAGCCCTTCACATCCCGGACGAGCCCCACAAATGTCACGACCGACCCCTGGAGGTCTGCCCTGACAGGATCGGTCTAGATGGGAGTGAAGGGAGTGACTGACCTCACACGCCTCGCAAGAGACCACACAAGAAAGATTACAATACAACACCCCATTTATTCACACCAACACACACAATCACAATTAAGCATTCCAACACACACAACATGCACAATCACAATCAAGCATTTCAACACACACGACATACACACAATTAAGCATTCCAACACACACAACATGACCATAAATATAAATAAGCATTTCCAGCACACACAATATAACCATGATTATAAATAAGCATTTCCAGCACACACAACATAACCATGATTATAAATAAGCATTTCCAGCACCCACAATATAACCATGATTATAAATATGCATTTCCAGCACCATCCCCTTCCGTGTATCATGTAGTTCCCCCACACCCCTGCCTCTCCAAAGTCCACTGGGAGCACCCTGACGCACCAGGTGCCCCAAACCGGGTCGGTTCTTGAACGGAGTGTCCTTCGATGCCGACACCACTGACGCACACAACATACGCCCAAATCGCACGCCACAGAGCTACCACACCGGTCACATGGGCTGTTTGAAGTGCGAGGACGGTGGAGAGCGCATCCCGTGGGACGAGGTGTTGTCGCTGGAGGACCCGGACAGGGATCAGGACCGTCCGGCAAAGCCCATGTGCTTCTCCACCAGCGCGCGGCCCCAACCAGTGTGCGGCCCCAACCAGTGCGCAGCCCCAACCAGTGCACGCTCCGGGTGAAGCCCCCGGGAGGAGGGAAAACGGAACTGGGAGGAAAGAAGAAAGGGTACTGGAACCCCGCAGTCAGTACGGTCTGACACATGCTGTTAAATCCTAACAGCCACTCGCATGATGGGCGAGGGAGGTTTGCTGAATACATTAATAGCACCAGTTCAACACAGACCTGAGCATAACACAGTAAACAAACCAAATCAGGAATGTTCGCTAAAGGTCTTGTCACACGAAGCAGGCAAGAGACTGCATTAAATTAACAGGCTATAAAACGAATATGAATTATCTTCATCCTTCCCTCACTCACGTTCAACATTTTCCTTTCTTAGAACTGAACTAATACAGCAACCATTGCTTTATAACTGCCACCACATTTGCAAATAATAAATAATTCAATGGCACAATTATCCCCACATTTTATAGCAACATTTCAAATAACACAAATCTCCAACCCCGCATCCAAACGACTAATCATGCGTACGCACGCTCGCAAACATAAAACTCGTTCTCCTTGCACCCACAAACAGACGGTGGCCGAAGAATAAGAGTCCGGCGAATGTGACAGGGGCGGACGAGCGAGACCAAGCAAGTACCAACCCTGAATCACCAGGTTCTCTCCCATCCCCACCGACTACCGCATCACCAGATGCGTAAAAAGGAGAAAGAATTTGGATATAATTTAGAATGGCCAGGTTAAAGATTGAATTAACCAGAAAAGCGGTCTCAAACAATATTTCTTTTATAATTTTGAAAACAAAAGAAAATTGCGCAAAAGAGAAGAATTAGCCGGCTAACAACAACAAAAAAAAAACCAACCACGAAACTGATGCTTACCAGCTACCCGTGGGTGACCCAGAAGTGGTGGGTCAAGCGACTCTCTGCCCTCTGTCCAGTCGAGAGGACCAGCAGAGCAGATGCGGAAAAGAGATGATGTCCCTCCCCTACAGGCCGACTGTAGGAATGAAGGTACCGATCGTACCTTCGACGAAGTGGTTGAGAACCAGAACCGGAGCAGGCGCTCCCAGGGACATCTTCCGCTCGAGTGAAGAGAAAACCTGCCTAACCGATGGCGGCCAACATGCCACCCTACGTCACAGTGAGAATACCTCAAGCCTAAGAGGAATTCTGCACATGCGGCAGGTGAAAAGACAGGTGAGAGGCCGATAGACAGCAAGTTCGAGAGAAAGGTACCAGCCACCCGTGAACCTGCAGGATGAATTGCACGGGCAGTGGAATTAGAGAGAGAGAGAAAGCAAACCTAACCTGAGCTGAACTACATTAAGGTGCAACCACACCACAAGCCACATTAAGGGACGGATACACAACAACAACAACGACAATAAATAAATGAATAATTCCACCACCCTAGATGGGTCAATCGTCATAGGCCTCGTGACAAACTCGTGACAATGTTTTTCCCCATTGGAGTCTGATAGCCATTTTGAAAATGAATGTGGAGGGAGTGATGTGTGTGTGTGTGTGTACGCATGCATGTTTTGGGGCGGAGGTTGGGGTGGACAATCAGAATAATGATTATTGCATTACCACCAGATTTGTGATTGTCTTTTAATTTTATTTTATTTTTTTCTTAACCTAGGGAAGTCCTTTTATTCCATAAGATATGGGGAAAGGAGGTTGGAATCTCTGCCAGTCCATTTCAATACGGACAGATTTTTCCCTTAAAGAATTAGCATCAGTTGTGACTATACAGTCTGAAAAATCCTTCAAATGAAATTGTAAATCAAGGTTCCACACATTTCAATACGGACAGATTTTTCCCTTAAAGAATTAGCATCAGTTGTGACTATACAGTCTGTGAAAAATCCTTCAAATGAAATTGTAAATTGAGGTTCCACACATCTTGCACACATGTAGAATCCCACCACAAACTTACGGAAGAGAAGGCCAGTTTGGCTGTGTGTATGGATGACATGTATACACATAGCATGCATCCTCTAGGTAGAAATCGAGGGAAGGAGCATAGAAAAAGCTGAGAGTGTGATATTTAACTGAATGACAAGGGAAACGAATGATCAGCAGAACCCAGACAGGCAGCCCATTATGTAAATGATAGCATGGGTAGCTTAGTCCCAAATCGAGGAGAAGAGCTCTGTCAGTACTATTATTGATTATAATAATACTGTAACATACTTAATGATTGATCCAGTCTGTGAAAAAGAAACTTTGTAATCTTTACATCATTCTGTACAAATCACAGACACCACATAAATTGTGCAAAATGGTTTTATAACAACATTGGTATTCTTCAGTATTAGTATACACTCAGTCTCATGAGCTGGAGAAGGTGAGTTTATGTGTACTGAAACTGTTTCCTATTTTCAGGTGAGCAAGAGAAGGTGAACCTGTCTACCTATGATGTTCACTGCATCGCTGGCGTGCTGAAGAAATACCTTCGCGAGTTGCCTAACCCGCTCATCCCTGTAGATATGTACAACCAGTTCATTGATGCTGCTAGTAAGTGAGGCTGCTGGCACACCACAGCCATGGTTATATTTCCTGCTATTTTAATGATAGGATATTCCCCTTCTGTCTCTCTCTCTCTGTCTCCCTCCCCCCTCTCCACACACACACACACACACACACACACACACACACACACACACACGCACCCCTTATTTCAGATCAGATACAAAGGAAGTAGAAACTAGATTTCAGAGCAGTGTAAATGAACTGATGTATGGTAGGTGTCAGTATGCTTCAGATGTCTTGATTGTTCTGTGATATTGAAACACAAGATGAAGTGTGTTTTATACCAAGTTTTATACTGGTTTGTCCACAGTATCAACACCAATGAGAGACAGTAATTCAGTATGGACGTACAGTACAACCCAACATGACACACAGAAATATCCCTTTGAACATAAAGTACAACCTAACATGACAAGCAGTTCTCTTTTAATGTGGAGGCTTACATGCTAGGCCATTTATACTACATCACATCTGCTGAACAGTTCAACTAAAGAATATAGAGAGAATAAGAATTTAAGAAATGAAATAAGTACAAGAAATGACTTTCTTCGTAAGCAGCATACTTCAGCAGCGTATGAGCGTGAATGAATAGGACTAGACACTCTTGCTAACCTGGTGTAGACTTGCTCTTGTGTTTCAGAAATGTCCAGTCGCTCAGATTTGTCCAAGTCGTTAACTGATCTTGTGGAGGATATGCCTCCAGCCCACAAGTCAACGTTAACCTACATCATGGCTCATTTCTGTCGCCTGTGGCGTTACCAGAATGAGTCTGGCACAAAGGATGGGGTGGACAAACTGTCTCATGTCTTCTGTCACATACTCCTGCGTCCTCCATGGGAACGGATCATGTGAGTAGGTCCAACTGTGTGAGTTTAGCAGTGGGTGGTGGTGGTGTGGATTGTGGAAGCATGGCTGATTTTAGTGCCAGTCATTACTGTGACAAAGATTCATTCTCGCTCTCTCTCTCACCTCGGTCCCATCCCCTTCTCATTGTCCCTGTCTATGTCTTTCTCCCTCACTGTCTGTCTTTGTCTGTCATACCCAACTTCCCTCTGTATGTATACCAGTCCTGTGTTTTCTAGCTGTATGATTGTCTGGTTTTCTGTTTCTGTCTTTTCAGCTTCATCCAAGCTCCAGTTTTTTTAATCTTTCCGTGTACTTTATACCTTCTCTTTTTATCAACACTTTCCACAGTCCCAGTCACAAATGTTCCTGCTTGCACAGGCATGTACACATCTGCACTCACATTTATTCATATACATAAAACACGCACTCATGCGCACATGCACTCAAGCACACACACACGCACACGCGCGCGCGCGCGCACACACACACACACACACACACACACACACACACACACACACACACACACACACACACA
Organism: Conus ventricosus; assembly: GCA_018398815.1. Classification (NCBI taxonomy): domain Eukaryota; kingdom Metazoa; phylum Mollusca; class Gastropoda; order Neogastropoda; family Conidae; genus Conus; species Conus ventricosus. The sequence goes on from CM031600.1 coordinate 96,146,674, forward strand.
GAGTTCAGGCAACAGGGTGCTGGGGCGTGACAGGCAGGATGTCGTCAGAACATGATGTAGTGCTTTCTTCCTGTCTTTTCCTTCTGCGTTTACAGTCTGCCCTCTCTTCCCCATCAGCCCCCCCCCCCCCCCCTCCACATTTTATCTTCCACTGTTGCTCTCCCTTCATTCTTCTTTTCTTCCTTTTTTTTTTTTTAACCTGTCAGGTTTGAAGAATTGCTATCTCTTTTCCCTCAGTTGAGATCTTGTGGATTTTATCGCTGTCATACAGATTGGTTAGTTCTTTCAGTGCACAGAACAGTGAATTCCAAGGCCCCTCTTAAGTGCAGTTCGGTTAATGCTCCCTCTGTTCAAAACACACTTGTCATAAAATCCACAGGCCCAACTCTCACAGTTCAGATCAGTCGGTACATCCCATCTTTTCCAGAGGTGTATGCCATGTATTCCAATTATCACAGTATGGATCAGGGCTGTATTCCATAAGCCCTGTTGGTTCAGTGCGCACCTGATCTATATTTTCCTCCATAGACATTTAATATCACTGCCCTTCCTTTTTCCTCATACAGAACCAGTCTAAGCCTTTTGCCCTTGAATGCAGACATATATGTGCATGCAGTTTTCTGCCATAAACATGGAGCCTGTGTCTGCTTGCCCAACATGCAGACTTGCTGTCGACAGCCCAGCAATTCCTGTCCGTACTTTATGATGGCAATATGTTCTTGCACTGTCAGCAAATGCGCCATGACAGTAACATATGACAAGGACGCTCTGTTCTGATGATTTTGCTTGGCTGATTTCTGGTCTAAATAAACTGTTTTGTGCGTGCTTTCATAACTTGGTTTGTCCTTTTCCATGGGGAGTACTTTGCTGAAAATATGAAAACTGTGGCCTTAAATCACATAAGTTTCGTCATTTGTTGATCAAATGCACTTGAGTATATTTGTTGTTTTTGATTTGCTCAGGTGAAGCAGGTACGTTTTTAGAATGAATGTACAGTCCTACATTGGAAACACTTTTTGATGTCTCTTGCTGAGGGCAGTAAACCTTGAAGATGACCTTTTAGCAGGATAGTCAGTTGTGTTATTTGAGTCAGAATGCATGTAGTCAAAAGATATAGAGGTTTTGTGTGTGTGCAGACCGTTATGCAAGAGGTGCATTAGGCCAGTAGTTACGTTGTCCAGTAGACTCCTTTGTGTCCTGTTGGCTTATGCTGTCTATACCTCTATCCTGACCTCCACATTCCTTCCCTAGTACCATGTCTCTGACCTCTGCCCTGCCATCCCCACATCCCTCAGCAAATGCCACAATGGAAGTCAGTACAGACACTAATATTGACAAAAAAATTCACAAATCAAAGGACAGCACTGAGAAACCTGGTCCAAGAATATACCATTCTCCTCTTTTCGGTTGAGCTTTATTCACCAAATAGATGCTTATCTATAGGTAGTTGACTTTTATGCGTGGAGACTAACGTATGCTTGTGAAATCAAGCTTTATTCTTTGTGTAGAAATGTCTCTCCTTCGTGCTGACTGACATGGTCCTCATTGTGTGTGTTTGTGTGAATGTGTGCAGTGAGATCATAGAAAACACCAAACTGCACATTGACATCATAGAAGAACTGCTGAGAAACGGGAACTGGGGGGAACAGATCCCTCCCATCCCCTCTCCAAACCCTGTGTTACCTCCACGTGAGTACAGAGAACTGCTCATTTAGCCCGTTGGTGTTTCAGGTTAAAGCCAAAGCTCCTTATATTGCTTTATATGTTAGCCAGGCTGTCCTTTTCACAGTATGCCAGAAAAATAAAGTGGATACATAGTCCGAACCACCTTTTAAGCCTGTCGAGTGCAAGCTGAGAATGCGTTCAGGAAAACACCCACCCCCACAGGCTTTTACTCTTTTGCTGTGATAGCCTTTACTTAATCCAAGCGGGCAGATAGCAAAGTGTGACAGTAATACTGAATGCAGGCGACTTCATTCTACCAGAATGGCAGGAACTAAGCCCACAAAACGGATACATGACTCTGATGATGAAATTCTGGATTCAGAAGATTCTAATGCAGCAAAAAACATTGTGAAGAAGGTCTGCATCACAGACGTTTCTGCCACGCTATCAGGAACAATTTCCATTACTCATAGCATTAGAAAATGGAAACATTTCACGCACTGATCTCTGTGCAAACATGATTTTTCTGTCAGGAGCAGTAGCATTTTTGGCTGCAAGCGGCATGCTCATGGTGCTTCACATAAACAGTTCGCAGAGGGAGTTGGAACGCAAAGCAAATTGAGTGTGTTTGTGACGACAAGCTAGAGCACTGATTAAAAAAAGAACTTTTGAGCGCTAATCAGAAGCAATGATTTGCCAGATCATTGCTGATTCAAATTTGCCCATCACCACACCAGACACCTTGACAACAGCCATGAAATCTTCAAATTTGCCCATCACCACACCAGACACCTTGACAACAGCCATGAAATGTTTCCTGACTCCAAAGTTGCCCAGACTCCAGTGCTCCAGGTGTAAGGCAACAGCTGTCAGTAACTCTTTCATTCCTACTTTTCTATTAACCATTACTTCCTCTTGTTCCTAGATTCTTGTAATACGAGTATTCCCTTCATTGCTGGATTTAGAGAGAAAAAGAAGTGTAAAGTGAGAACTGCCATGTATGCAGTAGCAAACTGGCCAGAATAGAGCGGCAACCACTTTCCCATGCTGTAGGGACCGTCGGGCATCCATTCCATTCATAAACACTGCCCCGCAGGCGATGCGGTCATGACGTGTACCGATGACGCAACTCGCGCGAAGTTCAAAGCGCTTGCCGCGAGAAACGATTTTCCGGGCTGCAGGAAGGAAAGGAGGGATTTTGTGCTGCCCAGTTTTCCAGGCTGCCGGAAGGAAGGGTACGATTTCTGCAAACGGGAAAACCAGGTTGTAGGGATGAAAGAGTTAAGGAGATGGCAGCTCAAACCTCCAGCAATCTCTGAAACAGAATGAAGTCAGGGCCATACACAGTCTCCACAGATGGTTCCAATGACACCGATTTCAGTTTTCCTCATCAGCTCACACAGTGGCCTTGTGACATCCGAGCTGTTGAGTGTCCCGGTTTGCCAAGGATCAGCCACAGGTAGAAACATCTTTGACCTGATCAATACCAAGTTCCAGACCCACAGAATTCCATTGGAAAACTGTTTGAAGCTATGTTATGACTTTCCAGTCAGCAGAACCCAAGCTTCACAAGCTGAGAAGAGGAATGGAACGGTTCTGGTGACAATCATGTGCAGATCTGTCAAACCAACTGCCCGAAAAAACAAAAATGTACTTGTTTGATATTGGCAAACTCAAGACAGATGATATGAACAGAGCTGCCAACCCTTCTGGTTTCGCCGGATTTTCTTCCGGTCAAATTAATTTCTTCCGATCTTCTGGTCAATCGGTATTTCTTCCGGCGAAAAAAATCTGAAATCTTCCGACCATCCATTTCCAAAAGTAAGCGCTCAGCTTGCACAATAATAGTGCGAGTAGCTCAAGTCGCTCGCTTTGAGACAAAGCTAGCCGATGTACTGGCCTACTGAACGCTCAGTCTGACAGTCTCTAACACTTGTGTTCAACATGCGTCGTCTGCTACTGTAGCAGGCGACACAAGCTGCGTGTGGCAGGAGTGTCTAGCCTATCGCGAGACTTTGCGATTTTCACTGCTCTCTATCAGACTATGGCGGACAAAAGCGCTGTCGCAAAACGCAAAGGCACAAATGATGAAGGGCCAGCGAAAAAGAAGACCTCGTACCATCAGAAATTCCTGCCGCACTACTCGAAGGAGTATCCATGCATCATCGCTTCTAATGTTTCTACCAATCATGCACGCTGCGTTCCATGTGAACTGGATTTCAAGATCTGCTATGGCGGGCTGGATGATGTAAGTCGCCATTGTTCCTCTGATCGCCACGTGGAGAGGAGCAAGGCGCTGAAGAAGACGGTCAAGTTGAGTAATTTCTTCTCATCCAGCACTTCAGAGGGGAGTTCAGAGCTGTCGACGATTCGGGCTGAGACCTTGTTTTCTCACTTTCTGGTGGAGCACAACATCGCTATCAGTGCTGCTGACCATGCAGGGCCCCTGTTCCGAGCCATGTTTCCGGACAGCAAAATTGCTAAGGAGTACAGCAGTGGAAGGACGAAAACAACTCAGATAGTCAAAGCCTGCAGCAGAGGGAAGGCTTTAGAGCTCGCTGCCAGTATGAAGAAAGGGCCTTTTGTTATCGGAACAGACGGCAGCCAGGAGGGTGGAGACAAATGTTATCCCATCGTCGTTCGGACTGTCTGTGATGGCATGATCAAGACGGAGCTTTTGTGTAATCCAGTCTGCAGCGAGTCGTCAACAGGGGAGAACATTTTCGCCATACTCGACAAAGAGCTTAGTTCTCTGGACATCCCATGGAAGAACTGCTTAGCATTAGTGTGTGACAACGCATACGTGATGACAGGGGCCCACAAAGGTGTGATCTCGTATGTGCGCGAGAAACATTCGGATGTTTTCTTGGCTGGATGTGTTTGTCATCTCATCAGTTTGGCACTCAAGAGAGGCATGAAGGCCAGCGGAAAATTTGACATGGATGACATCATGAGGCAGCTATCATGGTACATGTCCAAGAGCAGTGGAAGGCAGCAGCGTTTTCAGGACTGTCAACAAAAGTGCAGTGTTCCCCAGCATCAAGTCATTTCACACGTTCCCACCAGGTGGCTGTCCCTTGGCGCCGCTCTATCCAAAGTCCTTGAGCAGTGGGAGGCCCTGAAGATGTTCTTCAAGCAGGAATGCTCCATGAAGACGTCGGACAGATCATCTGATGAAGCATCGTCCATCAAAGAAAAGCTGAAGGAATTCTTCTGCCGACGGACAGCGAAGCTGTATGTGCATTTCTATGCAGCAGTCATTGAGATCTTTGACAAAGCCAACAAACAGCTCCAGACGGATCATGCCAGGATCCATCTCATCAAAAGGGATCTGGAACGTCTGTTCAAGAAGCTGCTGCTTTCATTCGTGAAACCATGTGCTTTGAATCAGGGGGCTCTGATGGAGGTGGACTTCAAATCTAGTTACAACATCAAAGGTGATGATGATCTCTTCATTGGCTACCAGACCCGACAACATCTGAAGGAGGGCATTCAAAGCAAGGAGAAGGAGATCTTTTTCAAGAATGTGAAGGCCTTCTTCCAAGCGACTTGTACATACATGGTGGAGAAGATGAACCCCACAGATCAGCCACTGTGGAGACATGCAGAGGTTGCAGATATCAGGCTGAGGAACCAAGCAAAGTCTGCATCCCTGGATTACTTCATTCATCGCTTTCCTTGCCTGCTACAAGATGGTGCTACCCAAGATAATCTCCTCTGTGAATACCTTGAGTACCAGTCTGAGGATTCTGTGCCATCTGATGTGATGGATCAAGAATGTGCTGAGCTCCAGTGGCAGATGATGGCCAAAATAACAGATCACAATGGAAGTCTCAAGTTCAAGAATCTGGCAGCAGTCATGCAAGGAATACTCCTGATTCCTGTCTCCAACTGCGCATGTGAACGCATCTTCTCTATGGTGAGGAAGAACAAGACTGATTTCAGGGGGACCATGACTTCTGACACTTTAAGTGCCCTCATGGTCCTCAAATCTGGTGAACGTGTGCCGTGCCATCAGACTGCCTTATCTGAGAAACTGTTGCAGACCTGCAAGTCTGCAACAAAGAAGTCCCTGTAGACAGCTTTCTTCTTGTATATAGTGTACATACTGGTGAGTTCAACTTCATTCACTTCTACTTGTTTTTCTATAAATGATGAATGAAATTTGATTTCTTTATGAATTTCTTGCGCGCGCCTGATTTTCCTGTCAAAATGCATTTCTTCCTGTCAAATTTTCAAAATCTTAAGGTCAAGTCATCAGGGGGGTTGGCAGCTCTGTATGAATCTTCAGGAACTTTCTCTTGTGATGAGAGAAATGCTCAACATTCGCCATGAAAGTGCCCATTGTGAAAGGGTGTTCTGTGTATGTAGGAAGAGTGGTAGGACAAGACTTACGGTTTTTGGGTTTTTTTTTCCTGGTGAACTTTTTTTAATATTTTTGTGTTTCATGATGAATACTACATTTGGCCTGGAAACTACTCATTCAGAGTTCAGGAGGTAGGCAGGTCTATTTAATCAAAAAATGGCCAAGTCCCCAGTCAGGAGAGGATGAAAAAGTAGAAGAAAAATTGTTATAGAGGATGACAATCTTGCTTCCTTGATGATTGGTTTCCTTAGCTGTTTTGGTGTTCAGGTCAAGTGAAAAGGGCACATTAATTAGTAAGATTGCCATCTTCTTAGTCCATCATCACACTGTGAGAAAAGTGAAGTGCAACTGAAAGTGCTATTGAGTCTGGCTTGTTGCATCACATACAAGTACTATGAGTCTGGCTTGTTGCATCACATACAAGTACTATGAGTCTGGCTTGTTGCGTCACATACAAGTACTATGCGTGGACTTGAAATACTACTGTAAAAATCTCAAAATGTTACTCTTTGGGCTTTTGAGACCCTGTAGCTATGCATTAGTGGTGCATGTGTCGGTTCCTTTTTTAAAACAAATGTTTATGAAAAACCATTGTGGTCACCTACTCGATCATGCAGGGATTCCACTTTTCTGAGAATTGCAGATTAAACTGAAATTTAGAAATTGAAATCCATGAAGAGTATTTCAGCAAAAAACAATAAACAGGGAAGAAGGAAAAAGTGGCAGTAGAATCTGTGGAGTGTTGGTTGCTTGTTTAGGCATGCTAGCAGGTGACATTGACATGAAATCTATCACATAAATCTTTGTGAGTGTAGACGGTCATTTTAGCTACCCAGTTGAAGAGAAATTAATGTCTCCCTTTCCCATGTGAAGAGAAACTAATACAGGTTCTGATATTGCGCATCATCAGCATGACATTACAAAAGTGAAAGAGATTAACAAAAGTGGTACAAACAGTTTGTCCAGTGGGTGTAAAAAAAAAGATGGATAATACAACACTGGATGCTCACATTCTAATCAGACTGCTCCAGTTTGAAACCAGGTTAGTTGTTGATTTTTTAAATCGCCTGTTCTGGGCGGAAAGATTTCAGGCCAGGCCTGTCTGTGCACCGCATGATAATCACCACAGTGGCATTGTACATCTTCATTGACCTTCACAGCAGTGACATATCTTCTGCAGCAGTGGTACCGGTGGTGTTACATGGTTGCAGGCCCTCCCCGAGGACCAATGGAGTCCATGGCCTCCCCCTTGTCAGCTGAGGAGCGGCTGAAGGAGGCGGAGTGGTACTGGGGGGAGATCACACGAGAAGAGGTCAATGAAAAGCTGAAGGACATGCCAGATGGCACCTTCCTTGTGCGCGATGCTACCACCCCTGGGGACTATACCCTGACCCTCAGGTGAGTGATACCTATGGCCTGCATGAGTGTACCTTGAAAGATGGAGGTCAAATCAATGGGTGGTACCTACAGTCGAACAAAGGAGCTTTTTTTGTCACAGGCAGTGGTTGTGTAAGGAAGACCCAAAAGGTCAGATTGTCGGTCTATCCATGCTACTAGTGTGAAAACTAAATTTAAATAATGCATGCTACTTTGACTAGATTCGGTCAGAGATTGCTGTTTAAGTATGAACCAAGTTTTGAATTAGATTCCATGAAAACACCTCTTGCTGGCTGTTAGAAGTTCTAATAGCATGTTGGCTTCTACTTAGTCATCATTTGATGCTGTAAATCAACAGGCATAAAAAAAAGGGTGGGGGGGGGGGGATTCATTAAACTTTATGCTTTCAGAAATACAACTGCAGAAATACAACTGCAGGGTGAGAAACTTTAAACTGGGCCCGTCAGTTTCAAAATTGCCTTTTTCACCAGCTACTGGCCAGTACCTCTAAATAATCCAAAGAGCTGAAATCCATGTAGTTGTAATTCCTGGTGACTGTCATACAGTGGGTTTGGACTACACATTGAATCCTGTTGTTTTTATTTAATTACTTGTTTCCAACCATCTTCCTTGTTCGTGTCAGTCATGTAGTTACATGCGACGTGTGTTTCAGGAAGGGGGGCAGCAACAAGCTGATCAAGATCCTACAGAAGGACAACAAGTTTGGCTTTGTGGAGCCCCTGGAGTTCAGCTCGGTGGTGGATCTCATCCAGCACTACCAGAACAACTCGCTGGCAATGTACAACCGCACCCTGGACACTCGACTCATGTACCCTGTCAGCAGATCCATGGGCATGGTCAGTACACCTCGCACACACATGCATGCATAAACACATATGCACCATGTGCCCACTCACACAACTTGTCTGCAGGTCTATGGGGCTTGGTCAGTACAACATAAATACCACATACGTGCACATACGCACACATACGCACACACATAAGTACCTCATACACATGTACACTGATTACATAGTACCACACGCATACGTGACAAACGATTCTTGTATCCGGTCTTCAGCATTGTTAAGACAACATGTATGCAGGGATGTTTAAAATATTTAAATCATTCAACACCCTTTCTTTGGAGCATGGAGGATAACAAATTTATTAACTTGCAAATATTAATGCAAAGCAGCCTTGCAGGTCAGATGGGCACAAAATGTTCAAAGAACCTTGGAATATGATCAGGCAAGTTTTCCTAACATGACTGACTTTGCTAATTGCAACAGAGTAGACTTGTTTGCGCTCAGAATATTACACGGTGAAAACACTGACTGTACAGCAATACACACACTCAACTGTACACACACACACACACACACACACACACACACACACACACACTGTGCACTGGAATTGGATCAAAGTATTTGAAAGTGTGATTAGAAGTGCTTCTGTGATCATGAAAGGATATCAGAATATATGTTAAAAAGAAAGGACCAGAAGCTCTCTAAAAGGTCATTGGCAGCAAGATGATGTCAGACTGCATGTACAGAAGAGGTGTATCCTCTGCAGAGAAATATCAGACAACATGAATCTATGAAAAGATATTGTGACACTCGGGGTGCTGTTGGCAAGTAGAGGATATGGGAGTTAGATATGCATGTTCCTACAGCACAGTGAACACAGAAAGACTGTTAATAGGCAAGTGATGTCAGGAGTAGTGTATGTATGTCCTTACAGCACAGTGAACACAGAAAGACTGTTAATAGGCAAGTGATGTCAGGAGTAGTGTTATGTATGTTCCTACAGCACAGTGAACACAGAAAGACTGTTAATAGACAAGTGATGTCAGGAGTAGTGTATGTATGTCCTTACAGCACAGTGAACACAGAAAGACTGTTAATAGACAAGTGATGTCAGGAGTAGTGTATGTATGTCCTTACAGCACAGTGAACACAGAAAGACTGTTAATAGGCAAGTGATGTCGGGAGTAGGGTTATGTATGTTCCTACAGCACAGTGAACACAGAAAGACTGTTAATAGGCAAGTGATGTCAGGAGTAGTGTATATATGTCCCTACAGCACAGTGAACACAGAAAGACTGTTAATAGGCAAGTGATGTCAGGAGTAGTGTATGTATGTCCCTACAGCACAGTGAACACAGACAGACTGTTAATAGGCAAGTGATGTCAGGAGTAGTGTTATGTATGTCCCTACAGCACAGTGAACACAGACAGACTGTTAATAGACAAGTGATGTCGGGAGTAGTGTTATGTATGTTCCTACAGCACAGTGAACACAGACAGACTGTTAATAGGCAAGTGATGTCAGGAGTAGTGTTATGTATGTCCCTACAGCACAGTGAACACAGAAAGACTGTTAATAGACAAGTTGTTGTTGTTGTTGTAGTCGTACCCTGGCTAAAAGACTCCAGGGATCATCCAAACAGCCGAAGTACTTGAACACTATGGTACAAATGCATCAGCTGGGGATGAGAACATTACGTGATGTCAGGAGTAGTGTTATGTATGTTCCTACAGCACAGTGAACACAGAAAGACTGTTAATAGGCAAGTGGTGTCAGGAGTAGCGTTATGTATGTTCCTACAGCACAGTGAACACAGAAAGACTGTTAATAGGCAAGTGATGTCAGGAGTGGTGTTATGTATGTTCCTACAGCACAGTGAACACAGAAAGACTGTTAATAGGCAAGTGGTGTCAGGAGTAGTGTATGTATGTCCCTACAGCACAGTGAACACAGAAAGACTGTTAATAGGCAAGTGGTGTCAGGAGTAGTGTATGTATGTTCCTACAGCACAGTGAACACAGAAAGACTGTTAATAGGCAAGTGATGTCAGGAGTAGTGTTATGTATGTTCCTACAGCACAGTGAACACAGAAAGACTGTTAATAGACAAGTGATGGAAAGACTGTTAATAGACAAGTGATGTCAGGAGTAGTGTTATGTATGTCCCAACAGCACAGTGAACACAGACAGACTGTTAATAGACAAGTGATGTCAGGAGTAGTGTTATGTATGTTCCTACAGCACAGTGAACACAGAAAGACTGTTAATAGGCAAGTGATGTCAGGAGTAGTGTTATGTATGTTCCTACAGCACAGTGAACACAGACAGACTGTTAATAGACAAGTGATGTCAGGAGTAGTGTTATGTATGTTCCTACAGCACAGTGAACACAGAAAGACTGTTAATAGGCAAGTGATGTCAGGAGCAGTGTTATGTATGTCCCTACAGCACAGTGAACACAGAAAGACTGTTAATAGGCAAGTGATGTCAGGAGTAGTGTTATGTATGTCCCTACAGCACAGTGAACACAGAAAGACTGTTAATAGACAAGTGATGTCGGGAGTAGTGTTATGTATGTCCCTACAGCACAGTGAACACAGACAGACTGTTAATAGACAAGTGATGTCAGGAGTAGTGTTATGTATGTCCCTACAGCACAGTGAACACAGAAAGACTGTTAATAGGCAAGTGATGTCAGGAGTAGTGTTATGTATGTCCCTACAGGACAGTGAACTCAGAGAGGTAGTGTCAGCAAACAAGTGATATCGTGAGTAATGGATGTATGCTCCTAAAGCACATTGAACACAGAGATGCAGCATGTTGAAGACAGAGATACTGTTAGCAGGCAGGTAATGTCAGCAGTACTGTATGTTTGTTCCTATAGAACAGTGAACACAGAGGAACTGTCAGCAAGTGATATCAGTAGGTATGTCTGTATGCTCTTACAGTACAATGATCACAGAAGGACTGTTATCTGGCAAGTGATTTCAAGAATTTTTTTTTTCCTACAGGACAGCGAACACACAGAGGACGTGTCCGAGGAGATCAAGAACCTGGTGGAGGTGAACCGACAGTACCTGGAGAAGCGGGCTCAGTACGACCGGCTCTACGCCCAACACACACGCTTCAGCACAGAGATGCAGCTGAAGCACCAGGCCCTGGATGCCTTCAAGGAGACACTGGCTGTCTTCCAGGAGCAGATGGAGCTCCACCGCAGGTCCCAAGTGGATGCCACTGCTCATGAACTAACCAAGTGAGTTCTATGCTAATAAACCATTGGGGGAAATGACATTGAAAATTTAGTCTGTGGTCTTTTCAATCTTTTTGGCTCTTCGTAAAATAATAATTCCTTTTTTTTAAGTTCGAGGGTGTAAAAGAGTTGAACACAAGCTTCTGCATGGAGTTAATTGAATGTTGAAGTCATTGTGTGCGCATTGACCTAAGGTGTACGTTCTTGACCCAGAGTGTGTTCATGGTGTGCAGACTGCATGAGAACTTTGAGCTACTCAAGTCCCGCTACCTGAAGATCCAGGAGAACAAAAGTGCTCTGGAGGTGGACCTGAACCGCAAGGCCCACCATAATCGCACCCTCATCTCCGAGATGAATGCTATGAAGCCAGAGATAAAGCGCCTGCTGCGACAGCGAGACCAGTTGAAGAAGTGGCTGCTGGATCATGGGAAGACACATGACTTCCTGGACAATGTGCTGGAGAGGAGGGAAGAAAAGTAAATATATGTTCTTTTTTTTGTCCTTCAATGGTGTGCATTGAAAAACATGGTCATACATAAAATGTTATTCAGCTTTCTTGTTCTCTTTCTGTCCTGTACATGTGTGCATCTTAATAGTAGCATGCTCACTTACATTAAAAAAAGAAGAAAAAATGATATTAGTTAAGGAGGAAATTTTTTACAGAAGTGTTTCCTTAACAGTTTAACCTAGAAGAAAATACTTTTTTTCAAACACTGAAAAGATAACAGAGAGATGCTTCTGTTGCAGTATGATTGAAGTTTACATGTGTCCATGAAAAAGGAGGATTACAGTTCGGCTATCAGCAGTTCCACTGTTATTTTTAGAATTACACTTTTATGTTTTAAACATCATCTGGTGACAGTTTGCTAGCAGTATATGATCACCATAGTACCTCTTATCACTATACTGCTCTGGTCTCTGTTTCTCGCTGACTCACATCCTGTGACTTGTCATTCAGATGTTGTAGTCGTTTCTGTGACAGCCCTTCAGAACCATTGTCGGTGGCAGAGAACGAGTACACACTGCCCCAGATGGAGGTGTCTCACTGGCACATCAACTGCGCCCGACAGAAGGCGGAGGAGATGCTGCTGACCAGAACAGATGGCACCTTCCTTATCCGACCAAAACCGGAGGAAGGGACCCATGTCTTGTCCATAGTGTAAGTGGTTTCTATTACCTGAAGTTGTACCTGTGCAGGGCTGCAGAAGAAGGCCCATATCTTGTCCATGGTGTTGGTGGTTTCTATTACCTGAAGTTGTACCTGTGCAGGGCTGCAGAAGAAGGCCCATATCTTGTCCATGGTCTTGGTGGTCACTGCGTAATATTCTGTCTGTGGATGATTGCAGTAGGACAACTGTGTGAAAGTCCATGTCTTGTCCATGGTGTCAGCGGCTTCTGTGGCAAGTCCTTTCAGTTTAAACTGTTGTTAAACAACTGAGTGAAGGCCCATTATCCTGTCCCTAATTGAGATGGTCTATACAATAAGGTTGTTTCAGTCCATGACTACAGCAGAATAACTGCATGAAGAAATCTGGTGAAATGATGAGAACTATATGACACCTGGCACATACATTATATTGCAGACTCTGAAAAGGTTTTGTTCCTGAAAGTATAAAGAATTCTTAAAGATCTTGCTTTTGTTGATCAAGAGTGGGTGATGATTCCGAGTTGGTCTAGGTTGTTTCTGTAGTGAAGTTGAATTTGTATTTTTGATCTGGCTAATGTATCGTCATGATAGTTTTGTCATGACACATGCTTTCAACCCTGCAGTTAGCTGAATTGAATTGAATTGCTGAGTAATGGGGCTTTCCACTGTGCAGCAGCTCAACATCAGTATGTTCTTTTTCTATGGTTTGGAAGATTTGTGTAATTGTGTTTAGGGCGGTTCTAAATTACTTTGAATCTGAAGCGTTGTGTGTCACCACCATCTGACTGATTTGGTGACTGTTTTAATGCAGATGTCATCAGTTTGCACTTGAAAGTGTTTTAGGAATCCATTTGCTTGGAATGCAACGCCCATGGTTTGTAGTCAGTGTAGTTATTCTGCTTAGAGTGGAGGGAGGGATCCTGTGGGGAGGGGGGTGCAAGAAGAGGAAAGGGGATGAGGGAGATAATTTATGCAAGAGGGAATCGTAGTTTGTAATGCAGTTGTGTGTGCTGCAGGTTCCGTGGTCAAGTAGGCCACTGCAAGATCCTGCACCGAGAGACAGGTTACGGCTTTGCTGACCCTTACTTCATCTTCCCCACCCTCAAAGACCTGGTCATGCACTATCACAGGACCTCCCTGGCTGAACACAACAACGAACTTGACGTGTGCCTGCTGTATCCTGTGCGTGGCCCCGCCCTCCTCCCCCTCCCCAGGACACAATGATATCTACCTGCGAATGCAGCAGCAGTAGCCCAGGTGTTCTGGCAGTGACCCTGAGGGTGGCTGCTTCTTTCCTGCCCTACGATCCAACACAGTGCAGGGACTTTACCTGTATGCTGCAAGTCCCACGGAGCCTTTGAAGTCCAACATGGATTTGTTGGTGACCTGGCTCTTGATGGATATTCGATAAGCATTTCATGGAGGAAATAGTGAGCCAGTAATTGTGCAAAAGTAACAACAAACAAACGGGTGAGACCTCTCCACGAGTGTGGCCAGATGGGATCAGATCCAGCCAGCCAGAGCCTGGAGAACTGTCACCAAGACTGTACAGTATGGACTGACTTAGGGAAAGTCTTAGTAACTGCTGCTGCTGTCAGGCTGTGTGTGGAAATGCGGTGAACACCAGTGTCCTCACTGTGTCGGGCATGGCATCTGAATAGCAGAGAACTGAGAGAAGGCTGCAGAAACGGTTGCTGCAGCGTGTTCTCTGTGAAGGTTTTGTGAATCGTGGTGAGAGGCAAAGCTAGTACAGACAGCTGAGAGAACGGGTCATAGACAATTGTTGTGGAGTGTTCATTGTCCACAGGATGGTCAGGTCCTGTGGGATATTGATGTCTGTGTCCATGTGTGGGATACACACCATCTCTGTCATCACAAGGTGGACCGCCCTGATCTACTGCCTACAGGACTGAGCCAGCAACAACACTGTACATCTTCTTTTCACAGGCAGTATAATGAGTATGCCCAGCTCAGAGCCATGAAGAAGAAAGTGTTTTAATCCTTGTTCACAGTTGATGACAAGGCTGTTCACACAGTTGACCACAGAAAGGTTTTTCCATTCTCCGACGCAAATTTCAAACGTTCATTGTCATACCCAATGTCTTTCCAGCTCGAAAAACAACAAAGACAGAGATGATGTTTTGACATTGTCTTTCTTCATGTGTTTTCACTCAACAAGAAGATTGTTTTGGTGGGTTTTGTTTTGTTTTATTTCAAGTACATCTGTTTTTGTGTTAACTTGTGAAACTGGATTCAAGTTCTTGAGTTCTCTCACCATCACAGGTTGAATGAAGTTTGTGTGTATTCTCACCATTATAAGTTGGAATAAACTTTGTGTGTTTTTTTTTTTACCATCATAGTTTGGAATAAATTTCGTTGTGTCTTCTTATGAGTAATATATTGGAGTAAACTTTGTGTGTCATCTCCTTCTCACCACTTATGTGGGAATAAACATGTCAATGCATGACAGCATGTTATAAACTATGTATGTCTTTTCACCATGATATGTAGTGTCTTCTCACCATAGGAAGTTGACAAAAGGGGTGAATATGTTCATGTTATTGCAGAAACTAGCTGCACAAGAGGGAGAAGAGTACAGACTCTGTTGGGAATAGAAATAAATGGTTTAGGGAGGAGTGAGGAGGAGGACAAAACATTTTAAAGAAAAGAATCTTCAGAAAATATTGTCCATTTATTGAAATTCATCAAAGTCAACATATCATCTGTGTTTCGTGAAGAGAGAAACTGGTAATGTGCTTCACTTGTGAGTTAGTGTGTGAATCAGATGTTTAAAAGGTAAGGTGATCTGTGACATGTTAAAATAGTCATGTTTTTTTTTGGTCTGCTAAAATTGGTGTTGGTACATTACAAACTTTTTGTTGTTGTTGTTGTTACTATAAGTTTTGTACAAGAGAACACAAAGTTTAACAGAATAACAGGCATTTTCCACACACACACACACACTGTTGTGGCTCTTATTAAGAGGGAGGACTGACAGGATCAGTTGTGGGTTTGTAAAAGGTCAGGTGGTTTGAACAGGGTTTATGAGAGACCCCTGTTTTAGGGAAGGAAGAGGGAACAAAAATGCTTAAGCTAGTCAGCATTACCGATGATTTGTGATGTCATTGGAAGCCTGGTTGATAAGCACAGATGTTGCCATCTGAACTTCCTGTAGGAGTGGGTAACATATGCTTTTCAAGGTGCATTGTATTTTGCGGGGACCACTATGGAACTGGCTGCCTTTGGCGGTTGTATGTAATCACTGCTTTTCTCTTACACTTGTGAGAGGACGTGTGAGAGACTGAAAGACAAACAGTGATAGTTTGTTTTGTCCACATTCAGTTCATGCTACTGTAATACTAATGATGGAACCAGAAACATGTTAAAAAACAGGAACAGATCATTTTTGTTTGATGATACCTGCTGCTGTCATGTGGCCACTTGCTGTTGGATAGTATACTCAGCAATGTTGCATGACATCGATGGGGCATTAGCCAAGAAACAGTTGTATCATGGTGGCCTCGAAATGTGGTCAGGCTGGGTATGACAAGGAAGACGTGTTTGGTTGTCAGACTTTTTTTTATTTGGTAACGGTGTTGAGCTGTTGATTGTTCACATTGGCCTGAGATAGATTTACATGTCTTCAATTTGTAGGGGGCATTTACTCCTTGATTTGGACATTTTGAAAGGTGAAGACCAGAAACCTCACCCTTGCTGTGATCAGCGTGCAACTGCAAGTTGAGATTTTGCGTTTCTTTGCCGGAAATCTGGTCACAAAGCTTTGTCTCTGGACTGGTGAGATTGAGTCTCAAATCAGTTAAGCAGCTTCCTGTCAATCCAGACACAGAAAAGTCCATGCGGGAACAGAAAAAAAAATGAAGTACTTGACAAAACAATTTTGATAGTGAACAGCAAATCGGCAGAAACTAAGTAAAACAAATCGCTGAAAATTAATGGATATAGCTTGACCAACTCAGCAAAGTTGGCTATTATTCATATTGATTCACACTGTGTGTGCAAACTTCAAAGCACAGCTCCGGTAAGAAGAGTGAAATCATTGGCTACTCGTGCGTACAATCCATTAAACATCAAAGTATGTGCTGTGATCCTCTTTATTGTGGAACTTGTAGGCAAAAGATACCCATGTCTCCACAGTATCCTCCTATCCCCTTCTCCAGTCACAAGAAGAAAAGTCAACAAAAATATGTATGCAGTGGCAGATACATATATATTTACAATTTAAAAAATGTAAGAAAACGTAATTACGCAGTTTCGCTGGGCATTAGTGATTTAAATATGTCTTTATATGCAAGGTTTTTTTTCTTCCATTTTAGATAATGTTAATTGTATGTGCCATTTATTTGAAGGCATTCTATTTTCAAGTTGCTTTTAAGTTTACAGGGTTCATACAATTCCTTGAAGGTCTTGAAAAGAGTGAATTTTGAAGTCTCGTGTTCCAGGACTTTATTGAAATTTGGATTTTAGGGTTGGTAGATTACTCGGAGTGCTTGAAAGTTCTTGTAAATAAGGAATTTTATGGCGCCATATGTGTTTTGGTGACAATATCACATGATTAACAGAGAATTAATGAAATATAAAGAACAAACTTCAATTTCTTTTTTTTTTATCTGCAACTGAAGTAACCATATGAAGTCACTCAAATATGCTTAGTGCTTTTATATTATATATTACAATCCTTGAATTTCATGTTAAAAGTTCTTTTTTGTTTGGAAGTGTTGAACCCCAAGTAACTAACAAGTAGAAAGACAAAGGGATGGGTTTGCAGCCTGGTGCGTTTGTTTTGAAAAGATTATTTGTCATTTATTCTGTATTTTTGTTTAAGAACTCTTTAGTACCAGTACTTAAAAAAATATGTGTGCATGCATGTGTTTGAGAGAGAGAGAGAAAAGTTTAAGAATCCAGTCGCACATCTAGGATAGGTGGGATGGATGATATGGTCAAAACCAAAATTTCAGGATTGGTGAAATGGCCATTTTTCGTTTTCAGAATTTGGGACGTTTTGCCACTTGCACCCATGCATATATGTGTTGACTGAAAGATATCATACGAATTAAATTTCTAAATCAACTGAATCAAATTTTGTAAATTTTTCCTTTGGAAGTTAGAAAAGCACTTTCATATTTTTTGCAGTTTCTATGCAGGTACAGGTGTTGCTGGCCTATTATTACATTAAAATCTAGATTTCATACTGTGATTTGAAAAATAAAATTTTGGGGAAAAAAATCTATGTAAAATGTATACATTTAAATGAAATGTAAATCGTTTGAAAATGGCCATGTTTATTTTGACATCTATCCAAGACAACAAAATGGCATTGCTGCTTTTGCTCCAAGCTGCTGTATGATGACAATGATATGTGTCATTTATGTTCTTCCTCTCTGTGGCGTTAAATGGCACAACATGAAGACTCGGTGAGACTGAGCAGACAGCATAGTCAGTCATTCCAGACAAGACTGAGGCAATCCGAAGAAACTGCTGGACATAACCTAGGAGTATGCAGATCTTCAACTCTGAATGTCATAGTTTGGAGTGATCTGCATCTTGCCTGTTCCCATGTAATGCTTGAGCCCAAACTACCAAAGGCGGTATTGGGAAAGAGAGTTCTTCTATGGTCAAATTAAAAAGTTTGGTTCCTTTTGGCACTAACGTTGTTTGTGTTTGGTTCATTTGATCTTTTTTTTTTATTAATTACTTTTGATCAGTATTTTTATTCTTTTTCTTTTCTTTATCCTACTTTACGGGATGATCCCGAGAGATGCTAGTTCTGAAGTTTGCTCGGTATTACATGCTTTGATTGAGCAATATAGTGTGAAAAAGAACTTATGACATGTGGTTGTTGTTTGGGGTTTTTGGTTTTTTGTGTTGTTTTTTTTGTTACATTGCTTGATTGATTTTTTGGTTTGTTTTTGTTTTTTGGGAGGTTACCATTGCATTTTGTTTACTTTTTGTTGCATAACAATCAAAGGAAAAATATGTATGATAACCAAATGTCAGTGTGCTACTCTAACTGTGAATTGTTTTTTTATTATCCTTTGTTCCATTGACATCTGTTGAAAACTAAAGGACGCTACATACCTATTGTCAGTTTCTTTTTCTTTTTTTTTGTGATGTGGCTATAGGTGAGAAAAGCCACTAAGGCAGTCATTCTGTAAGTATACAGAGGCATCATTCTTGGGTCATGTGACAGTGCTGTCAGGTCCTGTGGACAAAGCAGCAGGATGTTATGGACAGTGCAGTCAGGTCAGAGAGGTTGATGGGAGTCGGTCCTGTTCACTGCCGCCAGCAGAGTTGTCTGCAGCCATCGCCACTTTGTCCCGCGTGTGTGGTCCCACCTCTGCAGCTTGGAACAAAGAGTATGCCCATTCAGAGCTACAACTCCAGATCGTACCTTGATCAGTGGAGACAGTT
Organism: Conus ventricosus; assembly: GCA_018398815.1. Taxonomy (NCBI): domain Eukaryota; kingdom Metazoa; phylum Mollusca; class Gastropoda; order Neogastropoda; family Conidae; genus Conus; species Conus ventricosus. The sequence continues at coordinate 96,165,720 of CM031600.1, forward strand.
TGTGTGATTCAGCACATACTGCAACTTAAAGGGATGGATCACATAGAAGATGCAACCAAACACATCACGGGCAGTGCCACCCAATGACTGGTGATGGCAAAACCTGGTTCTTAGCAGTTTTCTCATGACATCTGGAGACCAAACTGTAAGGCATCAAGTGTATGCAAGCATGATGCGTGTTTGTGATCGGTATTGAAGCGTTTTATGTCTTAGTATCAACTACCAGTCAAAGATTGTCATCTATCAAGTTGCCACCTTCCCAGTTCAAGGGGTCATGGTTTGTAGCAGCTACCTAGTAATTAGGGATTGAGAAGCTGACAGCTTGCACAGAGCAGTTAGTGACTATGCCCATGTTGTTACCGTGAGGCTGACAACTTGTCCTGAACAGTTGCTGACTATGCCCATGTTGTCACTGTGATGCTTAAACTTGTCCTGAACAGTTGGTGACTATGCTGCCCATGTTGTCACTGTGAGGCTGACAACTTGTCCTGTGCAATTGGTGACTATGCCCATGTTGTCACTGTGAGGCTGACAACTTGTCTTGAACAGTTGGTGACTATGCCCATGTTACTGTGAGGCTGACAACTTGTCCTGAACAGTTGGTGACTATGCCCATGTTACTGTGAGGTTGATAGCTTGTCCTGAACAGTTGGTCACAATGCCCATATTGTTACCATGAGGCTGTCAGCTTGTCCCTGAACAGTGGGTGACTATGCTCATGTCACCGTAAGGCAGAACGCTTGTGCTGAGCAAATAGTGACTACATCCATCAGGTCATTATGCCTTGGCCAAGATGCCAGCCTGTAAAGCCGCTTTCAGATCACCAGGAATCTGGCCCAAGACTGTTCATTTGGTGGACCAATGATAAACAAATGACCTTGTCTCTTTGTGCAAGTGAGTGTATGAGTGAGTGCGTGTGCATGCGTCTCCCTCCTCCATAACAGAACCCTTTTGTTGACCGGTCCAAGCCTGGAACGTTAATTTGGCGGTCTTGAAAAAAAAAATGTTGAGTTGAAATGCCTTGATATATTTAACCTGTGAAATGATGAATTCAGCCTTGGATCCACCAAACCTGTGACGTCATTCAGCTTGCTGTTGACCTGGATCTGTGATGTCTGTTGCCACAGCCATACCGCTGTGCGTCTTTCTTTTCTTTTTTTGTTTGTTTGTTTTTCATCTGTTTCATGGCCTACATCGACTGCCTGCCTTTCTGGCTGACTCCTAGCTGGTCAGTCCTGGTTTTTGTCTTACCTGCTCTTCGGAGCACCACGTGTCAGTTATTGTCACCTGAGTGACCTAGCAAACACTGTGCTGTGCAGTCTTGGTCTGTCCGTCTTTTCCTTTTTCATAGTTTTGGATGCATTGAGAATTGGTGGGGAGAGTAATTACTGCTCTCTCTCCTCTCTCTCTCTCTCTCTCTCTCTCTCTCTCTCCACTTTTGTGTGCTTTGTATAATTTGTTAAGACTGAATAAAAAACCAATTGTCTGCAAGCTGAAATTGCAATGAACCCCGCTAGAGATAGAAATATGATTGATCTTTCAAAATTCATAATACATGGTTAAGAATGAAGAAAACATCTCTCTCTTACTCATGGCTTAATCCACAAATGATATGTACATGTTTGTATATTTTCCCCTCTTTTTCTTAACACACTGATTGTCATGCGTGTACAAACTTTGTTGAATTTCACTCGTCTTAACTATGCCCTTTGTGCAATGGCATATGACGTTTGCTCTCTGTGTGTGTGTGTGTCTCTCTCTCTCCCCCCCTCTCCCTCCCCCTCTCTCTCTCTCTCTCTCTCTCTCTCTCTCTCTGTATGTATGTGTGAAGAGTGTATTAAAAGTGAAAACGGTGAGCTGTGTACTGTGATAGCCGACAGTCTCACCGTGCCAGTTTGTGATGAAAGGAGAGAATAACTGTGGTGCTGATGGCGTCCCTTTGCGACAGAAACTGTCCCAGATCGACCCAGTGTCTGTGCTCCCACATCCATGGTGTGCACTAGGTGTGCAGTGTCCTAGCTGACAAGTGAAAATGGCAGTTGTTTCCATGCACACACAACACAGCTCTGCTCTTTGGTTCCAGCTGAAGGGTTCTTCTGGTAGAACTGCCCATTACAAACTTTTCTACACCCAGCTGATCGGAAGAGATTATCTGGCAGTGTTGACTGCCACACATGATTGTCTTCATTGTCATTATTAGTGTGCAAGAGGGTAATTTCTGTTCTTGTTCCCGTTTTGTCGTCTGTTTTGACCTCATTACATTTCATGGGTTGAGAGAAATGTCTCTGCCTTGGGTATTTTCTGTTTTTTTATATTTTCATGTCCTTACAGATGTATACCTGTCAGTTGATATTTTTATTTGTTTTTATTTCTTGGAGCATGAGAAGTTCACCCTTTTAAAATGATATCAAACAACAATATTGGATTGGAGAACTTCATTGTAATGTTGTTTTTCTCTTGTTATTTTTTTATTGGCAAGTTACTGTGTGGGAGAGAAAGACATATTTTGATTGTGGTGTACATTTTCTTTTATCAGTGAATCATCCATATTTTCAGTTGTTTCACATTTTGAAAGTTCATCTCATACACGTATGTTCTTGTGTGATGGAACAACCATAAGGAACTTGTCGATTTATACCGATAGTTGTCTGAAATTGACCTTATCTTTATCAGTTGACTCATTTCTCAACGTGGCGTTAGTACTTGCTAGCTTTGGATTGTAGTGATCGCAAAAACTGATATTAGAACCTAATATTTGTAGTCATTGACCATGCAGTTTACTTTCCTGTAGTCATTGACCATGCAGTTTACTTTCCTGTAGTCATTGACCACGCAGTTTACTTTCCTGTAGTCATTGACCACACAGTTTACTTTCTGTAGTCATTGACCATACAGTTTACTTTCCTGTAGTCAGCATGGTTGTGTGTGTCACAAGGCATGCAGAGGTCACCATTAAGACTGTCGCTAGTCATACTCAAAGCATTCACCTCCACTACCAGTTTCATTTCAGTGTTGCTGGGGGGGAAGGAAGGACAGAATTTGAGGGGGGGTAGAGAAAGCCCTGTGTCAGTGTTGAAAAGGTGATGACTACCAGACACGGTTTGGTGGTGTAACTTGTGTAGGAAATCTCTCACCCTCCATTAGACTTGATGTCAAAGGGGATGATGTTGTCATGCTGGTGGCGACATCACATACCTGCTGCTGTGCTGACACGAGGAGTGTGCAGTGAAGTGATGCTCATTGGGAGGCTGAAAGTCTGTCATGTGAAGGATGTGTACCCATGCAGGCCATTCCATTTTCCATTGCTTTGTTCCTGACCATGTAGATGCTCAGAGGATGTAGACTGCATTTTTCTCTTAAAATGTGTTTCGGAAAGAAATGATAAAAGTGAATTTAAAAGGAACTTGTCCACAAATTAATCAGAACAGCATTCAAATGGTTCATCACCCATCATTCCAGCAGGCAGGCTGAAGTGTAGCCAAAGCCGTAGTGTTGTGGTTGAAGAACCATTGCTGTGTAAACAGTGAGATTAGGTTTAAATGGCAGAAAATATATGTCCACCGATACAGTTAAAATGGCTCGGGCTAGAAAGCCCCTCTCTCTCTCTCTCTCTCTCTCTCTCTCTCTCTCTCTCTCTCTCTCTCTCTGTGTGTGTGTAGTAATTTATGTGTGTCTTAACATGGATGGTGGGTCATAAAATTAGAGATGTACAAGTCTCTGCTTCGTTGTATGAATACAACATATGCATTGTATGTGGGTATGGAATGGACTGAAATGTATTCTCCATGATTATGTCTGGAAGCCGGATGCCTTTAGGTTTAGGCAGTTTGCTCACATACATCTTTCCATATGAAAATGCATACCATTTGTTTGCATGTGCAGTGTATGCGTCAATACTGAGTGAGTCAGTTTACTTCATGTCTGTTCTTTGTACATAAAGATAATTTTTTCAGTGTGAGTTGCCCAAGCGGCAAGTTAAAGTGTAGATGGAAATCAGTCCCCACAAGATGTGATAATTCTGTTGTTCACTTCAAGTATATTGAGAATTACTCCCTTCTCCCTGAAATTAAGAAGGGGGGGGGGGGGGGGTCAAAAAGAGAGAAAAAATGTGAAAGAATACATGCATTTTATACATGCATGTTCTCCGTATTCTTCATCTCTCATCACTGAAATTTTTCCTAGCATCCCTTTCATCCTAATAGCTAATCCTATTTCATCTCAGAAATTTCTCCCTTCCTGTATTCTTCATGTTTGTATAGTCATAGCAAACCTCTCTCTCATTGCTAAAAGTCCTGCTTCCAACATTTCCACCCAGTAGCAAATTTCTCCATTCTCATCTCAGAAATAACTATCTTCCTACATTATCTTCTTTTCCCTGTAGCTAGTCCTTCCATTCTCATCTCAGAAATTGTTCTATTCCTATACTACATCCTTTTTTTTCTCCCAAGTTCTATTCCTATACTACATCCTTTTTTTTCTCCCAATAACTTACTCCACTCACAAGACCGAAGTTTCACCCTTCCCATATTCTTTTATTCGTAATAGTTAACCCTTTTGTCACTACTTTACTTTTCCTTTTGTCGATGTCTATCCCCAAGCTGCCAGCAGCTGAAAACCAGTTGTACAGCGGAGCTGTTTTGGGGTACTAAGTGTACACTTGTAACTTTTGAACTAGTAAACCTGTTGTTTTCATTTATACACCATCTTAAAGATGAAACGGCATACATTTAATTAACGAACGCTTCAAATATTAGAGCGACTCCCCTCCCCCCCACAAAAAAAAAAAAAAAACACACACACACACACACTCGCTCTCTCTCTCTCAATCGTATGTTTGTGATGCCAAGCACCCATTGTTGTGTTCTGATTACAGTAGCTGTGTGGCTACTGTATGCCGGTTTTGAAGGGTAAATCCCAATGCTCACATTTCAGAAATTTCTTCCTTCCAACAACATTCTTCCCCCAAAAAAACTTACTTTGTCACTCTCATGAGAAATGTCGCTCACTAAACATCCTTGATTCATGCTTACCCTTTTCCTTTGCGCCTGCCAAGGTTCCCAAAAGGGTGTGTTGGTGCAGGCTACCTGCAGTCGGTCAGATTAAAAGGTGTAGATGAACATTGAATTCTCTCAGATGTGTTGAGCGACACGATGAGACCCCCCAGCTCAATATCAGTTGTCGAAACTTCCACACGGGTCTGTTGTCACAGAAAGCCCATCCAGCACTCCACGCATTCAGGCCTTCACTTAGGCTAGGGAAGACAAACCCTAGTTAGCGAGCCGGCTGTTACTGCAACTTGACAGCAGTTCGCCAGTCATGTCGACCAGTGGGTGCCAGTTGTTACCTTCAGAAACATGAGTGGAGACCGTCTTACTCGTGTAATTAAGACTAAAACACACATTTAGTTTGGGTGCCCAACTCCTTCCATCCCCATTTCTGTCTTGTTTGTTTCAGTCTCATGGTCATGATTGTAGATTAATGATATGTACAGTTGTATATAGGAACAATTTTGAACCGAGAGCTTGAACAGTTGAGATTATGAAAGCTTTTTGAAAGTGAGTGAATGCGATTGACGGTTCTGTGTAAAATGCCGTCTAGTCAAAAGATGGAATTAAATTTGGCGACCATTGTTTTCAGGAATGCAAGTGGGGAAGATGTGGACTTTGTTCTCCACTGTTCAGAGACAGAAGTGGCTTATGTTGAGAAATGTGTGTAACACGTGACGGCAGTAACTCAAAGTGTGGGACATGAAATGCGTGGCCATACCAGATATAAAAGTATGAATGGTTTACCAGTAGAACCCATTCAGATAAAAGTGACGAGTATGTGTTGTACCAATAAACAATATAGAGATGTAAATGACGAACGTGTGTTGTAGCAATAGTGCGGTGTGATGTTGGCTCCAGTGTGAAAGGACTGCCTGAGAACATGATGACGTTCCGTGTCGGGGACCCTTGATTACTGAACTGTGCCAGGCGGGCACTCCCGCCTGCCTCACGTGGTTTCCTGATGCCAAATGATAATAAACCAACCAAAATCACACTGGCTGGGTGTGCAGTGTATGTTGAGAGGTGATTGAGTGGGTGAATGAGGTCTTCCAAATGGATAGTGTTCTTCTGTTTGTTTGTAGTGAATGAGGTCTTACAAATGGATTGTGCTCTTTCTTCTGTTTGTTCGTAGTTGTCAGCTTCTCTTTGCTCCTGAAAGTATCTACTCGAAGGAGGCGTGACAGCTGTGTTTTACCACATTTGGTCCAGAGGTGTGGAAGAAAAGCAGCCTGCTGTCTGCCTCCAGAAACACCCACAGGTGTGAAAGACCATCCAACACACCTCGCGGTCGCAGAGACAGATGCTCTGCCGTTGGATGATTCCTGGGCCTTGATGTGAGCCATTGCGGTTGGCTGGGCTGTGATGATTAGATGGCGAATTCCACAGTGAAAGAAACGTTTCCAGCCCCATTCAACCGCATTCCTTCCACCGGAACTGGAAAAAAAGAAGGAAAAAAGAGACATCTGCCAACAATGTCCATACTGTATGCAAATGAAGTTTTCCACACCTCTGTTCAACCTCTACTGCTTGCGTAAGGAGCGATCATACGAAGCCTTATCAAAAGCAAGATGTCGACAAAATAGAGCGCGTTCAGCGAGATGCAGTCCGATTCATCGTGGACATCTAGGGTGAGCCTCGTAAACAAGGTGGTAATGGGACTGGTGCCAGCACAGCAGTCCCGTTTGGTTGGTTCCTGACGCCTCAGAAACCTGGGCGACTCCACACCATTATGAAGTCCGAAAACTAGACACACACACACATATATATATATATATATATATATATATATATAATATATATATATATATATATATATATATACTTAAATATATATATACTTAAAGACGCAAAAACAAGCTACAATATATCCTGGAAAATCGTAAAAAGAGCATCACCATACAGCAATGTTTCAAAAAGGTGCAACCTATGTTTAACTGAAAAATGGTTAATACTATGCAAACCACACTTAGCAACTTTAAACACCAAAACAGAAATAGTAAACAACTGCAGGCATAAATGGAAATCGTTGTTAGTGAACACACCCAAAACAAAAACCTGAAAGCCCCCAAAAAACACGTGCAGCCAACCCGCACGTGCAAACAACCGCAAACGGGAGCCCACACGCTATATAACATCGGCGGTGGGCAAACCAAAAACCATCCTGATGACAGCGCAACAGGCTTGAAACAAATTTGTAGATAGTTTTAAGATTCCTCTTTTAACTTAGTTTTAACTATATATATAGATATATATATATAAACAGTAAACAAGTGGGGTATGTTTTGCTCCCATAAGGAAACCTAACACAGAGTAACTTTTATTCAAGACTGGCACAGCCTTTTAAACTTGAATAAAGTCAGACAAATACATAGACGAACAATCTAATAGTGGGGGAAAAACAAGCGCAGGCCAACAACTGAACTGTCTGGCAAAGATTTGGACTTGAGGGGAGGAGAGAGGGGAGGGGAGTTTGAAGATGGAGAAACTGGGAAAATGAAATTTTAAAAAAAAAAAAAAAAAAAAAATGTTGCAGATATGAAAACTCTTCTCTAGCTGCATGAGGGAACCATCGCAATCCCTTTTGAAGGCAGATATATTTGTATTGCCTGCTCCGAGGCCTTTCGCCCGCTGGATCGGGACTCATCAGGGAGACAGCAACTTTTTTTCCTCCCCACACGTTCGTTTGGTTGCATTTACTACTCTTCGCTGGCTGCTCTGGGGGTGCTATTGGATTCTTTTTTGCACCCATGGTGGTGAAAAGACCACAGTATTATGGACTGTGGTGTGTCTCTATTTGACGCCGGGAGCGCACACAACCAGCCGTGTCTCCCTGATGAGTCCCGATCCAGCGGGCGAAAGGCCTCGGAGCAGGCAATACAAATATATCTGCCTTCAAAAGGGATTGCGATGGTTCCCTCATGCAGCTAGAGAAGAGTTTTCATATCTGTAACATTTTTTTTTCTTTTTCTTTAAATTTCATTTTCCAGTTTCTCCATCTTCAAACTCCCTCCCCTCTCTCCTCCCCTCAAGTCCAAATCTTTGCCAGACAGTTCAGTTGTTGGCCTGCGCTTGTTTTTCCCCCACTATTAGATTGTTCGTCTATGTATTTTTCTGACTTTATTCAAGTTTAAAGGCTGTGCCAGTCTTGAATAAAAGTTACTCTGTGTTAGTTCCTTATGGAGCAAAACATACCCATTGTTTACTGTTTATCGTTTACTGTTCCTACCTCATTTCATTCCGATTTGCTTTGATTAAATTGAGGTTATTTGTATTTGTTTCTGTCGTCTGTGTGTGTGTCTTTTGATCTCCTTGCATCTTGGGTGAATCCTCAGGCGTAGGCTCAAAGACTGTCCCTACATTTTAATTATTTTATATTATTTGCATAATGTCTTTAGTTTTACAGCAACTTTTTTCCTCCCACACGTTCGTTTGGTTGCATTTACTACTCTTCGCTGGCTGCTCTGGGGGTGCTATTGGATTCTTTTTTGCACCCATGGTGGTGAAAAGACCACAGTATTATGGACTGTGGTGTGTCTCTATTTGACGCCGGGAGCGCAGACACAACCAGCCGTGTCTCCCTGATGAGTCCCGATCCAGCGGGCGAAAGGCCTCGGAGCAGGCAATACAAATATATCTGCCTTCAAAAGGGATTGCGATGGTTCCCTCATGCAGCTAGAGAAGAGTTTTCATATCTGTAACATTTTTTTTTTTTTTTTTAAATTTCATTTTCCCAGTTTCTCCATCTTCAAACTCCCCTCCCCTCTCTCCTCCCCTCAAGTCCAAATCTTTGCCAGACAGTTCAGTTGTTGGCCTGCGCTTGTTTTTCCCCCACTATTAGATTGTTCGTCTATGTATTTGTCTGACTTTATTCAAGTTTAAAAGGCTGTGCCAGTCTTGAATAAAAGTTACTCTGTGTTAGGTTTCCTTATGGGAGCAAAACATACCCACTTGTTTACTGTTTATCGTTTACTGTTCCCTACCTCATTTCATTTCCGATTTTATATATATAATATATATTCTCTCTCTCTCTCTCTCTCTCCTCTCTCTCTTCTCTCTCTCTCTCTTCTAAAAGCAAGCACTTGAGAGAAAAAAAGGAACAAAAGCAAAAAGGAAAGAATGGAACGAGGGAACAAAGAAAGGACGGAATGGGAAAAGAAAAGAAATAACAATAGAAGGCAATTTAAACCAAGAAATAACAATAGAAGGCAATTTAAACCAAGAAATAACAATAGAAGGCAATTTAAACCAAGAAATAACAATAGAAGGCAATTTAAACCAAGGAAAGAAATCGGATAAGGAAACGAAGGAGGGGAAAAGGAAAAGGAAGCGAACAAGAATTTAAAAAATTAAAAAAAAAGACTCGAAACTGCACAAGAATTAATATTCTCTTCCTTTTGCGTCTTGCTATCCTTGGTTTTTCCTTTTGTCTTGTCTTTCTGTGTCTTCGTGTATATACGTCTTCTTCCTTTCTTTCCTTCTACATAGTTTCTTCTTCAATCCAGTTTTTTTCCCCATTTACCCACACGCACAGAGAGAAAGAGAGAGAGAGGAAAAGAGAGAAACATAGACGGAGAGTGTAACAGAGAGAAACCCAAAAGCGAGGAAACAAAAAACTTTTTGTGAATGTCTTTTAACTGAACGTCCGTGCGCTTCTGTTTGGGTATGTTCTTGATTACTCCATTTTACTGCATAAATCGGAAAGATCATTGAAATAAAATTTTAAAACCTTCAATCGGATATCTTGTACCACAAGATCTGATATTCTGAGCTGCCTTTTCGCTGAATATCAGGGCTGTCATATTTATACGCGGGTAGACGAGACGGCCTGTTCGATCTTGGGTGGTTTCATGAATTTATCCCAATTTAACTTAATCAAAACAGGATTGCCAATACGGGGTTGACTGCAAACGGATTCCCTTCCTATGATTTGCCGTGTAGAACGTGTTGCTGGAGCTGTTGGTGAAGTAGTGTTTCCTCTGACAGTGCTTACCGTTAGTACGACCTCAAAGCATTTATTGTGTCTCCATGTGTACCATCCCTGGATCAGTGCGGCTTGGCATGGACTTTAGACACGTTCCACCTTTCGTGTCCCCAACGAGAACGGGATATGCAGATTCATCTGATTTCCCCCTTTTCACCAGGTTAGAACAGGAAGGCAGGGGTCATACACAGATTGAAGCTGATCCCGAGGGAGCCATACGCCATCTAATTCATTATTCCAGCTGCGACTTCTGTGGAGTGTTTTCCGCACGAAGTCCGCTGTCCTTGTTCGCTTTGCTGGCCTGCCTTCTGGGTTCTCTTGGCATCCTCTTCTTTCTTCTTCTCCTCGATTTCCATGTGTTTCCTTTCTTCCTAAAGTGGATGGAATTTATTCCCAGACAGAGCTAACACCTTGCCTTCCATTGTTCCAACGACCGGTCCTGGGCAACTGCACTGTGTACACAAAAGCCGTACAATGACTTCAGGTCCTGGATGACAGGGACAACATGCAGGTGTTGGACCGGTGCCAGTGCTGCATACCTGCACTATTAGATTATGCCAATGATGTAATGGAGGGAAGGCAATGTATGTATAGACCTTATCAAAAGATGGATGTCCAGTCCTCGCAACAATGCAACAAGAAAGATACGTTTGCCGACCTGTGCAGAGTTCTGTCGTCACCGAAACATCATCTTCCAAATGACGTTGAAATGAGTCTCCACATCGTCGGGCCAAGGCCCGTTTTTACCACACCGTCCTTGCTCAAAGTGATCAGAGATGCTGTGTGCGTGACCTTGGTCATAATGTTAAACGTTAACTACACGCAGTCAAATACGAAAAGGGCAGCATACAGACAGCCAGAGCTGTCCATATTCAAACGAGATGCACGTGAGGTCCGAACAACCAGGTAAGGCAAGGAATTGTTATGTAAGAATAATAATTATTATAATTAAGAACAGAAATACTGCGTGAGTTCGACCTGGGAGTAACAATCGCCAGCATTTTGCTTCTCAGCGTGTTCTTCATGTTAAGGACAGGATGTGCACATAATGGTAACTAGGACAAAGAACGTGCATCCTCTTCGTGTGTGGACACAAAGTTTTGACATGGCAGCAGACTGTTTCTCAACAGCCCTGCTTGTGAGGACTGGGGCGGCTTTAATCTCTGTGTGTGTGTGTGTGTGGTTTGTGTGTGTGTGTGTGTGCTCTGACTGAAAAAAGACCGTTTGACAGATCATTAGCAAAGATACAGTTGATCCTTGCCTTACCTGGTTGTTCGGAGCTCGGGATCTCTTGGCAAGACCGGAAGACAAACGACCTTGTGAGGAGCCAAATAACATCACTTGCAGGCCCCCAAGAACCCCTCTTGGCAACAGTCAAGAAGAGGAAGCTGTCGTGGTTTGGGCATGTCATACGCCACAATTCACTGCCCAAAACAGTCATCCAGGGCACGCTGGAAGGCGGCAGACGAAGGGGACGACAAACCAAATGCTGGATGGACAACATCAAAGAATGGACCAGGATGGATGGCCCCACGCTGATGCGACAGGCAGAGGACAGGGCCGGATGGCGGTACCTGGCTTCGAGAGTGTCTCTCATCTCTCCTCTACGCCCATCATGGGCAAGAGAATGATGATGATGACAGTTGATTACAAATCAAAGCAATGATGATAATACAAGTTCCTATGTAACGCCCATCAAAGAATAGCTCTGCGAGCTCAATAATTGACACTCCCTTCTACCCTCTCTTGTGGGTTCCTCACAACACACAACTATGCGCGGGCGCGCGCACGCACGCACACACACATACACACACACACACACACACACACACACACACACACACACACACACATTGAATCTATGTATACTCATTTTACAGAGGCAGTTTTAAATGCTGCAGGCAAAGCAATTCCCAAAATTAATGAGTCAAACTCTTCGAAACACGTTGGTAAAGTATGGTGGACAGATTCATGTAAAAATGCTGTTGACAAAAACAAGAACACCTTTAAATCGTATGTTAAAGTTAAATATTAAGTGAAAGGCAGTGTTCCTGTCAAATCTGCTAAAAACCAAAGAAACAGAGTTATAGAAAGTGCTAAAAGCAACTATTGGTCAACTTTTGTTTTAATGAAGTAAGTGACCATAAAGATAAAAGTAAAATTTGGAAAAAGATCCATGAAATGAAAAATGGGATTCATCTACCAGAATATCCAGTTATTCTAGGTGATGAACAATTTCCTTCAGAATATCAAAAAGCTGAGGCATATGCTGACACCTTTGTAAAGAATAGCTCTTACAATAGTCTATCAGACAAATGCAGAACTTTGAGGGAAAATCAATCACAAAATGACATATACGATGACCCTGAGAAAAATAATGATCACTACTTGAATGCTGAAATCACTTTTCAAGAATTACTGTCTGCTATCTGTTCATTACCTAAGACCAAGAAAACTTCTGTTGGTCTGGATGCCATTTCCAATGAGTTGATAAAACATCTTCCAGAAAACTTTTTGTTATTTTTACACGGAATTATTAGTAAATGCTGGATTGAAGGTAACATCCCATCCATATGGAGAGATTCAATTATAGTCCCTATTTTAAAGCAGGGCAAACCAGTACATTATGTAAATAGTTATAGACCTATCTCTCTGACATCTCACGTATGCAAATTAATGGAGCAAATTGTTTTAAATCGATTGTCTTATCATTGCGAAAAACGTGGGATTATCCCTGTAAACCAAGGAGGCTTTAGAAAAGGCAGATCAACCATTGATCATTTAGTGAAATTAACAACTCAAATCAAACAACAATTTGCCAAAATTATAAACAAAGCTTGCTCTTATGTCTTAGATTGAAGAAATAGGGGGAGATAAGCATTCATATCTGCAGTGGTAGTTAATACTGCCTAACTAACAGTATGTGCTCAAGTGGGTGGATGGGGGAAAATAAAATAAATGCTTCTCAAAATGAGCCTTCAGCAAGCTTATAATCTCCAATAGGGAGGAAACTCACTAACACATAACTCCTGGTCATATATCGATATTTCGAAACGTGGTTGTTTCTCCTCAGTGACCGCGGAAAGTGGTAATTTGACTCCTCTGCCTTTTCGGTTTTAAGAAGAATGCTATCCCAGAAAAGGCTGGTGTGCAATACCGTAGTATGTTTGTTGAGTTTTCAAAAAACCAACCAAAGGTGCCACCTAAGAAGCAAAGAAAATCATGAAAGAACAATATATATATATATATATATATATATATATATATATATATATATATATATTATATATATATATATATATATATTATATATATATATATATATATATATATATATATATATATATATATATATATATATATATATATATATAGAATGCTGAACAATTATATTTAGATGCCATATATATATTTAGATGAGTATAGCTGACAAGCCTAAAAAGATTTCAAAAGCGCTCAACCCCTTGGGGAGCAACATTTGTTAAAATCAAAGTATTAAAGGGAATCCTAAAATATCAACAAATTTGTTTCAAGCTCTTGGCTCTCATCAGGATGATACTTGGGTCACCTAATACACACACACACACACACACACACACACACACACACACACACACATATACATATACATATACATATATATAATACTTTTTTTTATAAGGCCTGAGAAACATTGCACCCGTCAAGGACTGCTCGCTCGTCAAAGCCAGTTTGGGTCTCAATGACGTCAAGGGGGGGGGGGGGGGGGGGGGCGAGGGGGGGGGGGAGGGTTGGTGGGCGGCGAGGAGGGGGTCAGGCATAAAAAGTTGGGAATGACGTCTTCGTACGGAGTTGTGTGATTATTGGCACCGTTACCGCCGCTCTTTTCCAGTGATTGGACCATGCAGGCTCCCGCGTGTTCTAAGGCAGAGGAATACAAAGGGATTTTTCTTGTGCTTTCAGCATTGGCAGCTTAACCTACTTTCCCCGTAGTTTCTTTCTCTATTCTTTTCTTGCTTTTTTTTTTTATTTTTTTTTTAAACCCGTTCACGGCTCTCGGTCTTTTTTCATTCTTCTTCAGGCTGCTGCTAGGTTTTTTGTTTTGTTTTTTACTGTAATTGCTGGCCTACTGATGTACTAATGATGTTAATTTATCATGATGTGCGGGTTTTTTGGTTTTTTTTGGGTTGTTTTTTTGCGGCTTCTTTAAGCCGTATGTATTCGTAATGATTGCTCATAATGTGACAATAATGGGAACAAGAACATGTGTATTTTTCACAACTGTGGGGTTTACATAATATCAGCCACTTTTCTGTAGTACATAAGTTACATTTTTTAGAAATGTTGTTGTATGGTGTTGCTCTTTTTATAATTTTCCAGCTGATAAGACTACATATGACGACATCTGCAAAAAAGAAAAAGAACTTGTGCACCAGATGGATTTAGGTGATAGGATAGAAGCAACAGCAATAAAAGAAGCCTTTATAACCCTTAAAGACCACAAACCTAACTTTCACAACAACCCTACTTGTAGACTAATAAACCCATCAAAATCCGAATTAGGCATGTCACGTGGGAGTACACCTGACAGGGGGGGGGTTCTTATACAGGTAATGTGCAGTGGCAGAAACGGAGCGATCACTCAATCCCTCACACCACCAGACCACAAGAGGAAGAAGTTTCGACAATATTTTTATTCACATTACAATCACTCACTCGCACTAGCACTCCAGATGGGTATGGGTCATAACAAAGAAGAGAAAAGATAGTCGAGAGAGGAAAAGAAAGAAAAAAAATGGGGGCATAGAAGAGAAAGGCACTATTCGGACCTGACTTAGGGGACAAAGTAAATTGAATAGACCACAAAAAAACCTCCAATATCCCGGGATCCCGCTACTGTCCCAACCTAACCCGCTAAACCGCTACAAAGGACATTCAGCAGAATGACAGAAGAAGGACAGTATTAGAAACAATGCTACATCCAACGGGACCTACTCAGCTAGAGTTAAACAAAACAAAACAAAAAAAACAACAAAAAACAACAAAACGAATCAGTGACCGGTTTTAAACCCACGCACACGCACGCCAGACCCACACCCACACCACACAAGATTGAACACTCAACTCGAGTCCATGAACCGAGGAGGTTCGCAGAGGGAGGTGGATCATGTAGAGGGGTGACGTTCGTAGTGGGCTGGTCTTCCAGTCCGAGGTGAAGCAGGTGTCCCAGTAAAGGAGACAAGGTTCAACTCCACCAGTCCGCAGGTTTGAGAAACGACTGGTGCCTGAACGAAGGATGATGACTGCAGGGTCCGTGGATACTGGTCGTCCAGCCAGCCCAAGACCGGAGCTGCAGCTGAAGGAAAAGGGCGAAAAATCCCGCCCAAAATGGCGGGTGGGCGAGGTGAGAAACGGTTCGCTCCCCAGTCCAACGAAGGGTGGCAGCCGTAACCGTGCCGGTCCACACCGAAGGGGACTCCAGGTCAAGGACGACCCAAGGTGGTTCTTCCAGCTGGCAGGGACAGGGATCCCAGAGGTGTCCAGTGGAATACTTTCCGACCCGCTGAAGGGCGAAAGACTCTTTCACAAAACCCACACCGAAGTGGATAAAGAAATGTGGGCCCAGCTAGCAGAGATGGAGATCTCTCCGACTCGACGGTCCGTCAATGAGTGCCACACCACTAGCCTAACCAAGATGGCAACAGGTAAAAAAACAGCTCACCTGTGGCACCTGACATCAGCTGATGAACCACGTGGAAAGCGATAAAAGAACAGAAAAAGAAAGCTTTAAAAGAAAAAAAAATGAAGAGAAATATTGGAGGATGGGAGCGAAATGCACGGACGTAGCCCCACCCGGGATGACACAAATAGCACACTGGTCAAACACCCGGCCAATGTAGTAAAGATGTCACTGGTAACACTTCACTTTATACTGGGTTTGAAAAGAAATGATTTATCTTCTAAACCAAAAGTATGTACGTCCGTGACAAGGCAAAATTAGTAAAAAGATCCTGGAAAAAACAATAGAGGACATAAAAACAAACACTGAATGCAATCTCTGGAAAATAGTTATGAAGTTATCCAATGGTTTAAAGAATTGAACAAACAGAAAAATACAGTGTTCATTACTTTTGACATAGTGGACTTCTACTCTTCCATTGATGAGGAATTACTTACTAAAGCACTAAGATTCGCCAACAAATATACAAATATAACAGATTCTGAGATGGAAATCATTCTCCACACTAAGAAAACCCTTCTCCATAACAACAATGAAACTTGGATATAAAAAAAAACAGCAGAAATTCCACATTCGATGTCACGATGGGATCTTATGATGGAGCTGAAACTTGTGAATTAGTTGGACTTTTCATGTTGTCTCATATACAGAAAATACTTGGTAAACAGGTTGGCTTATACAGAGATGACGGTCTTGCCACGTTAAACAATAAACCAAAAATCATTGAAAACAAGAAAAAAGAACTTTGTAAAGTTTTTCAAAGCCATAACCTAAAAATCACAGTAGAAGCCAACAAAAAAATAGTAAATTATTTAGACATAACATTAGACCTTAAGGATCATACATACAAACCATATTTTTAAAAAACCCAATGACACACCTGTCTACGTAGACATCAATAGTAACCATCCACCCTCCATTTTAAAAACCATATTTAATGGTATAAACAAAAGATTATCTAAACTGTCATGCAATGAGAAAGAATTTAACAGTGCAGCAGCCGAATACCAAGAGGCGCTGAAAAAAAGTGGCTACAACTACAAATTACAATATAACCCAGATAACAACATGAACAGCAATAGGAAAAACAGGAAAAGAAAAGTTATATGGTGTAACCCTCCATATGATGGAAGAACAAAAACTAACGTAGGAAAAGAATTCCTCAGAATCCTTAAAATATCATTCCCAAAAGAACATGTACTATCTAAAATATTCAACAAAAATACCATCAAACTATCGTACCCGTGTATGCCCAACCTTAAAAATATAATTGATTCTTCCAATAAAACCAAAAACAACACAACCAAAGAGGGTGATGAAAGGATATCTTGTAACTGCACAAAAAAAACCCAGTGCCCTCTGAATAATAAATGTCTCTACAACAATATTGTGTACCAAGCTACGGTAACAACAGACAGTGATAAAGAAACATACACAGGGATCACGGCAAACCATTTTAAAAACAAAAATGCAAACCATAAACAGTCTTTCAAAAATGAAAAATATAAAAACCAAACAGAACTAATTTAAAAATAAGAAAATAGATTACAACATATCATGGAAAATGATTTTTAAAAAAAAAGAGCAACACCATACAACAATATTTCTTTAAAAAATTCAACTTATGTACTACAGAAAAGTGGCTGATATTATGTAAACCCCACCTAGCATCCCTGATCTCTAAAGTAGAAATGATAAACAATTGCAGGCATAAATGGAAATCCTTGTCAATGCACCATTCCTTAGCACGTCCCCTCTGAACGGGCC
>CM031600.1:96190734-96215894 GCA_018398815.1 Conus ventricosus
TTTCTCCCTCAAAAGTAGTTTTGTTTGGTGTAACTCTAAATCTATAATTGTTAGCCGCAAAGCCTAGCATTTTAGCTAGCTCTTTATCAAAATAGTAACCCTCCTTCTTCTTCAGGCTTGAATGTTAACATTTTTTTTTAGATTTGCATTGTTAAGTTTGAGAGTAATGTCAAAGTTACTCATTGCTTCTTTTAGTGAGCAAAACCCGTAAAAACCCATCAGGTATTGTTAAACTGGCTAACTTTGGCCCCTGTTTTGTCAACTTTTAGAACCTTATTATTCTCCTTGGCTTTGCTTATATTAAACCATACGACTTTGTAGAATATTTCAGGGAGCGCGACCGTTTTGGACCCCGCAATTGTATTAATAGCATTTTTCTAAAAACGAAGGACGGTCTTGGTTGTTATTTTTACAAACATTTTTTAAACGAAATTTAAAATGAGCGCATTTAAATATACTGATGCAAAATATTCTGCTGGCCGCACTACAATCTTAAAAATATAACAACTGACACCTCGACATTTCTGTGACCCAGACTGACCCCTTTCAAGTAAAGGTGAGTACCCCATTAAGCAGATATTTTAACCCCCCTATTAAAAAAGACTAACATCGAAAAAAGTGTGGTTCAGTCATCCGATGCAGTTCACAGAATCACAGAATCACAGAAAGGGTATGGCTATAGGCTAATAGCCTTTGCTCCATAATCAGTATCCGTTTATGTGTTTTTAGATCACTTTTCGTGAAGTCCCATGGCTTAAGTCTGGCATAGTGTATACTACTTTATCATCATCTTAATAAAGATCCAACTCAGTGGAAAATACCGGGTCTTTAAACTTTTTGTCAATTTGATTTTTAAAAATGCGTTTACTGATGGCGCGTTGAAGTGTCATCGGAAAGGTTTTCCCACAGATTAATGATACGATTAGTAAAAAATTTTGCGAAACTGGTTAGTTGCAAAATTATTTTGGTTATTTTAAAGTTATGTCCTCGAGTCTTTTCATAGTTAGCCATAGTGAACAAGGAAGAGGTGGTGCAAGGATCATAATATTGTGCATAATTTTGTTTTACTTAAATGAGATCACCTCTTAGTCTTCTGAATTCTAGGCCTAGGCAACCTAAACAGAGATAGGCGCTCCTCATAACTAAGATCATGAGTACTCGTTCTGTTATACACTTGGTAAATCTTCGTTGAACACTTCAATCATATTTATATGTTTTTTTAGATAGGGGCACCATACTGAGTTTCCATATTCAATAATTGGTCTCACCAGAGCTTTGAACAAGGGAATCATAATTCAGGAGATTTATTTGTAATAGTCCCACAAGAAGACCAGCCATTTGATTACCTTTTTTCACAATGGTGTTTATTTGAGTCTCAAAGTTCAAATCTGGTCCATGGTGACACCTAAATCCTTCTCAGCAATAGTACTTTCCGTGTTCTGTTAACCCCATTTTCCAGTATTGTTTTACTGATAGTGTGGATTATTCTTTCCAAGGTGCAGAACTTGCATTTCTCACTATTAAACTGCAAAAGCCAAGTATTTGTCCATTTTCACTAATTGTGTATACACAATTGTAAATGATCTCTGTCTTCGATATTTCGGATGGCAGAGTAAGCCTTGGTGTCGTCTGCAAAGATTTTTACTTTACAATCTACCTCCTCAGGCATATCATTTATAAAGTATATGAACAAGGTCGGTCCGAGAACACTACCTTGTGGTACTCCACTAGTCACGTTGACTTCGATGATTTACTACTGTTTACACTTACAAACTGTGATCTTCCATTTAAGAAATCCAAATTTCCAAAATAGTAAATTGCCTTTTATACCGTAGCCTCCAGTTTTTTTTATCAGTCTTTGGTGTGGAACTGTATCAAATGCTTTCCTCAAGTCTAGGTAGACTGCGTCAACTGGTATTTTCTCATCCAATGTAACTAACCAATTTTGTAAAGTAACAAGTAGTTGTGTAACACATGAACGCCCCGTGGTAAACCCAAATTGTTCTCTAATAACAGGTCATGTTTGGTTTAAAAGTGTTGGCAAAGAGCGTCTCGAATAAAAACCCTCGAAAACTTTACAGACAACAGATTTAGGCTGCCCTGGACGGTATTTTCCCTGCTGAGTTCTTGTTTCCTTTCTTAAAAATAGGACGTACTTCTGCTTCTTTCCAATCTTTCGGTTTTAAAACCTTTTCTTGTGTTCTATCGAATAATGTCTTCAATGGGTAAGCATGACGTTAGCCAGCTCCTTCAGTTTCTCTTGGGTTTAATTCGTCAGGTCCTGGGGACTTCGAGGGTTTAAATTCTTTAATGTTTTTTCCATCTGGTCGGTTGTGATCTCCACTTTTGTTAATTCTGTAACCTCTTTTTTACATGAAAACTCTGGAACTTTATGTTACTTTCCTCAGTAAAAACACTGGCAAAGAAGCTGTTTTGTACACTTGCTTTTTCAGAATCATTTTGTGTTAAGGTACCATCTTTTTAGTAAATTAGCTATCGATTCTTTTGGTAGGTTTTACTCGTAACATAACGGAAAATCCTTTTGGGTTTTTTCTTTAATTCTTTAGCCAGTTTAGCCTCCTTTGCTTTTACATTTTTCCTTGTCCCCCATGTTACTTGGTTTCTAGCTCTTTCATACAGTTTGTAGTTTTCATTTGTGGGGTATTTCTTGTACCTTTTGAAGGCTCTGCGCTTAAGGTGGGAATTTTATCTAAGAGAGATTGGGGAATGGGTCTCGTCTTGGTTTGTTGGTTGGGGCCTTGTTTAAAAGACTTTTTAGGAATAAATTTGTCCATTGACTTAATAAGTACATTAGAATAATCCCCCAAATTTCATCCACTGGTGCTTCATTGGTTCAAAAGGTCA
This sequence comes from Conus ventricosus, assembly GCA_018398815.1. NCBI lineage: Eukaryota > Metazoa > Mollusca > Gastropoda > Neogastropoda > Conidae > Conus > Conus ventricosus. Next base: position 96,193,600 of record CM031600.1, read on the forward strand.
TTCCAATTTATCTCTCCTACATGTTTCCTCATGCCTTCGTAATCTCCTTTATCCAGTTGATACTTCACAGAGTGACCAGATTCAGAGTATTCCTTACTGACTTGAACATCGAAGTAAAAAAGCTGAGTGGGGGCTTTTTCCCCGTGGGGCCAATGCTCCAGATTGACGACATCCTCGTGCGAGTTTGTAAGCAATAAGTCTAACACATTGGGTGTTTTTAAACCTCTGTAATGAGTAGGTTCAGAAGTCATTTGGGTGATGTAATTTTTCTGTACACACTCCAAAAATTTCGTAGCTGGGTGATCCTCGTTTCTTACAACTTACTGCGTTTCTCCAATCAATTTCTGGATAGTTAAAGTTCCTGTAATAATAATGTTTTTTAAAAAAGCTAAAATACATAATTTATTAGTTTAAATTAAATTAGAGTGGTCCTCGTACCCCAGAATTGGGAGATCTATACACTACTCCAAAAATGAGGTGTTCGTTACTGCCCGGTAATGATACTCTGGGAGAAAACCGAAGGAGAAAAGATTTTTTCAATTTCCGTTATTCTGGATACCTCCCATCCCTCCTTTACAATAAACTAACTACCTCTTCCCTTGTGGTTTGTAAAGCCTGTAAGCCTGGAAGTACGAAATTTTCAATTTCATCTTTGGAGTTTTTTTGGTATCACTTCATTAAAGCAATAATATCGAAGTGGTGAATTTTACACAGTAGTTCCAGCTCATTTAGTTTGTTTGTCAGTGTGTCAACGTTTTGCGTAATAGCATTTCAAAGAAGAAAACTTTTTAGAAGAAGATGAGTTTATAACTGTTCTATGTACAGAACATCTATTTACATTTTTGTTTCCTCAGCATGGGAAGTCAAATTTGGGCAGGGGTGTTTGACGCTGCTCCTCCCACGTCTTGCCTCCCTGATGAATTCCCGATTCTTCCAGTCTTAATGATATCGTCTCTATCAGCTCGGGTCATCACTTCTCCTTTGTGCCAGACCACATCCTCTCCGTTTTTTTTCCCCATTTTGAATTGATCTCTTTTTGCTTTGTCTTCTTTTCTCTCTTTTTTGGGTCTTGTCAGCCGCAAGCCAACAGACCTGTAGGCGTCATTCTCCTTCAGTGATCTGGCATTTCTTAAGATGCGGGTTTTGCGTTGGTTTCATTTAGAATGACTTTGATGGGTCTGGGTCTGGGTTGGGTTCAGCCTCAGTTGTTCTCTTTTCTTTCCGAGACGAAAGATACCGTTGGAGGCAACCATGCTACTGTCATACCAGGATCCACTTGCTTGAGTATTTGGTCGATCTGTTTAGCATCGTGTGCGACAACATCTACCTGAGCCTTGCTCTCAGTCTCCTTCACGTTGAACAGCACAATGTTGTTCTTTCTTTCCACCTTTTCATGCTGGTCGTCTAGGTACTCCTTCACCTGCACTCGAATTAAGTTCTCCACTCTATCTTCTCTTTGCAGCAGTTTCAGAATTGCCAGGTTCTGTTGTTGGAGGGTCTTTACTATTTCAAAGAGAGCCTCCAACTTTGCCCCCTGTTCTGCTATCTTGTCTCCTGGAGTGACTTTTTTGCACTCATCCTCGCAATGTTTGCAGAACCATTTGAAGCATGTTGGATTGGCATTTTTCTAAAAAACTGTATTCAGAGGGGGACACATCGGTACATCCCAGATGGACCCACCCTCCACACCTGTCGCAAATGATAGAATTTGGCGTTCTTCCCTATTATCTTTGTGCAAATGCGGCACGGGTAGGTACATCATCACATCCAGGTAAACTATAGGGGAGGAAGAGCAAGATGAATAGCGCTCAGCTGCAGAGCTCCCACTCTTAGTACGAGACTTTTCTCCAACATTGGTCCATTGTGCATGACTAGCTGCAGGTGTCTTGGCTCTGGCTAGTGGACTGCCATCATAGCTCTTATTACTCACTCCTTTATTTCTGGTGGTAGGCATCCTGGTACAAAATCAAAATCTCACTCACTCCATATACTATAGCCTATAGGGCCTAGTTGACAAGGTTCTAGAATAAGTTTGAAGAAAAATCAAGTAAAACTTAGATCACTCCCTTTAAATTACAACATTTGAGGAAAGGTTTGGGATTACCATAACACCAGAACCAGTTAAACTTTGCTGTGTTTTGTGCATCAACTGGGTGTGGAGTGTCGTATGCTGATCATTTAAATCATCCTGATCCTTTGGTGAGGTCAGTGTATAGATTTCATTTCTATTAACACCTTCAGACGTATTTTGACTGAACTGCAAGCGCCATTGCCAAATGACAAACCGTTTAATCCATTCAGCAACAGAATAGACATGAAGGCTTTTGAAAGAATCTGTAACGAATTCAATATTAAGGTCAAGACAGACTTTAGACAAAAGTTGGATCTTAATCATGGCCTAGGCACCCTTACTTTTGGGGCGTGCACAGAAAGTATAAACTATGACTGGAATCCTCCCTACACATCTTTCTCTTCAGGCACAACTGTTCACCTCGGTCCATAGAGCAAGAGCATAAAACAGCATGGACAACATTTATCTTAGACACTTCTAAGGGCCTAACTAAAGCAGGAATAGAAAAGAATAAACGACTCTGTTCGTACTTATGTTTGGTGTTTGCTAGGTTCGCAAGCACAAACGAGATCGAACATAACAGATCCTTCTACTGGCTTTGACGCACAAAAAACAATACTTAGCAAATTTAGAGGACGCCATTAATTCTGCAGTTGATTTGCCTTCAAGTATTAAAAGGTACCAAAATGTTTTACAATACGCAAGATCGAAAGTAGACCTTTGCTGTTGGCACTGGTTTATACATGCTGCCTTCTGACCTCAAACTCCAGATAGGCACAATAATAAACTACAATAATGAAATCCTTGTGGCAGGCAATGAACAGAAGGTCGGAAAAAACGAAATAAATTCTGAGCCAGTAATATTGCAAGCAGTAAAAAAACAAGATGACCCCCCAAAATAAGTCATCCAATCCCCGTGGCCCAAAGCCCAAAGGCCGTTGAAGACGCGGACTCTGTTCGCGATGACCATGAATATGAAAAGACAGCGCTTGTTCTTGGATTAACTGGCTAGGATTACTTGGTCTTTATCTTACTAAAAATTAACCCAACTATTAAGAGAACTAATGTCCATAAGTGCTCGGCCATAAAGCCAACTACTTTGCTTGCAGTAGACAAAAGCCAGCTAACAACACCCCCTAATATACCGGTAAAGAGTCTATAGCTTTACCGGCTAATTTTTTTAATAAATCCGCAAGATGATCAAGCTGTTTTTTTACCCATGATTTATCAGGCGGCGATGGAGGCGATGGTGGTGGGAGCACTGGACTTTGACCACCGCCGCCTGTAATAGCCAACACCAGTGTACTTATTGCAAATCCTAAGGCCGTTATAACGCTTACTAATGTGACTCCTTGCTCTCTAAACAGTGTTCTTATTCTTTCTGCTAGCGTTGTGTCTTCATATAAAATTCTTTGGATAGTTTCTCTTATTCTGCTCACTTGAGTTCGTAATTGTTCTCGGTTAGTAGACAGCGCTTCTAGTCTTGCTGATCTTTCTTGTTCAAGATCTTTTAGTCTTTGGGTTATTCTTTCTTTAATATCAGACCCTAAGTTGGCGTCATCAGCCTCAACGAGTTTTTCTTTTTCTCTTTTTATATGCTCATCTATTTCACCCAGTTTTGCTAAATTGTTTGTTAATTCGCCTCTAATGGTTCTTAAAGCATGATCAAGGGCCGCTATTTCTCGCATGGGTAGCGGTGAGTCGTGTATAGTCTTTAATGCTGTTTCTTCTGAAAAACTGGTTTCTGCCTCTATTGCATTTTATTAATTCGTCTCCCGATTGATTTAATTCTTTAAGTTCCATGTTTTGCATTTGGTTATCTGTCGGGAGTTCCTGCAGTGTGTTTTGAAGTTTAGCAACTGCATCCCTATCTAATTTTGGTCTAACAAGACCAAGGCGATTTTGATCTTTCACACTGAGTTTTTGTATAATTGTACTCTTGGCTAAAAACTTTGATGGGTCTGGTTTAGTTGTAAGCCGAACAAGTTGTCCTTGTTCGTTTTTCACAGACAAACGACCATCTTTAATTCAAAATCATTTGGGTCTATAAATTCGGGAGGTTCAAGGTCTAAACTTTTGTAAAATGCTCCAACCCTTTCTTCTGTTAATTCACGCCGTAATGAGAGCGTTGAGCGATGTTGTATCAAAGGAGCCGTTTCACTCATGTTGTCTCCAGGATCTAAAACATCATAATCTTCATCTTCAATGCCTGCCATGTTTCTTTAATAATTAACTTTTTTATTTTGTTTTATAAAAAAATGTCACAAGCATATGGCTCGATTCTTGACCCGCATAGAAGACTGAAAGAGCCCTTTGGCGTGAAGGGAAATAAGCGGACTATTACTGTTCCAAATAATCCATCTACTATTGATGCGGATCAAATTCTTACTGTCAAATTTCCGGACCTTGGAGCAGATGAAGTGATTGTGCCAGGCTCTGCGCGTCTTACTTTCAAAATAGTACTCGCTTCAACAACAGACACAAACAGGACAGTTGTGCAGAATCTGGGCCGGGCAATCGTTAAGAAAAATTTCTATAAACTTGAGGGCAAGAAATATTTTCTTTACACAATGCAGACATATTTTTAACCTATTCTGATCTATGGCTAACCGGGAATGAAAGGGCTGATCTTGCGTTTCAAGGAATCGAAAATGAAGAAGCACTAAAACATAGAATAGGCGCCGCAGATTTTAAAGACGGCAAAAAGTATGCGGCTGTAAATTTTGCGTATGGAAATCGCTTTTCCATCCCCTTAGATTTTGAGTTGTTAAAAGCGCATGCACCGTACTTTCAAGGAGCATTAAAAGACAGATTGTCATATGAACTAACTTTTAATGAATACAAACGCGTTATCAAATCATCAGACACCGAAGCAAAGTACAGCATTTCTGACATCTCGTTAGAGTTTGACGTTGTTAGCAACCCTAATTTAGCAAGCTGATTGAGCAACAATATCAGTCAAAATTAGCAATATATTACGAAAGAGTGATTCATCATACAACATATCCCAGAAGCAGGGCAGACGCTATATGGAATTTTAGTTTTAGTGTCGCAGCAAGATCGCTTAAAGGTATTTTATTGCTGTGCGAAGATGAAGAACCGTTCAAAAGAGGAAGTAAAAAGTTTATTAATCCTAAAATAACGAAAGTACAATGTTCGATTGAGGGCAGTCCTAACCAAATCTACGCAAGCGGGCTTAAACCTTATCAGCATTTTGATGAAATAAGAAAACTGTTTGGAGGCGGGAGGTGTAGAAATCCAACAGTTGCCCCTTGTGTCTAAAGATTTACATCTTCACAATGTTAGGCTTGATGATTATTTAACAACGAAATAGGGTTTTAGGGATTGACCTAAGGTCAACAGAGGATAATCAGTTGCATGGAAGCGGGAAAAACTGTGAGAGACGTAAAAAAACATTCAAATTGATAAAGAAGAAGAAGCCGATAAACCGCTTAATGTACATTTGTTTTTAATATATGATGCGCAGCTGAATATTCAAGAAAACAGATTAAAAGATATACCATTACTAATTTATTTTTTCTTTTTTAAAAAAGCATGCTGTTCAGGTTTATCCAAATTGTGCCTACAGCGCCAAGTCGCCAAAAGAAGGGATAGTAGAAACCCTAACATAAAAACCTTCAGATTAACAACATTACACAAATGCAACAAAACTAGAGCAAGACCTTTCAAAATACAGCAAAACCAAACGAAGGTATTCTGCTGCCTTTAATGCTGTTACATATGTTAATACTGGAAACATCAACTATAAGTGCTCTACAGCGGGACAAGTGTTGGTCTCTTAGCAACGGGCTAGGTGCACCCGCAGCTTTACCTCAGCGGTTTGTCTTTAGCTCTTGGCCTGTGTTCATTAGCTGAAAATGCGCTAGCAAAAAATTAAAAAAATAAAACCAAAAACACAAAAGCTATGGTTCAACTAATAACAGCTAAACTAGCTCGTTCAACTGACAATAAATAAAGCGCTAGTTGACTCAAACATCACGGATGAAGAATTTAACGTTTACAGGCCGATTTTGATGACTACAAAAGACAAAAGTTTGATCTTCAAAGAAAGGCAAGGGCAAGTTTTTCTCCCAAAAGCCAACACCGAGCAGAAAAAAAGGAATGCTTAAAAAAAGTAAACGAAACATTAAAAATCTGTTCTAAACAGCTCACATTAACAACGCCAAAGGGGTTATACTTTATTTATGAGTCCAAGCACAAAAAGACCGTTGATATTGATTCTGATTAAATATTTTTTTTTTTTAATTTAAATAAATATTTTGAGTTAGAAAAGAAACTCACCATGATAAGATATATGAAGGACCAACGAATTGTTTGAAGGAATGCTCGAGGAGAGCGTTTGTCAAGAGCACTGAATGAATTGATCTAGAAGTCATTGATCCAACAAACGTACAGGCAAGCGTTGTTCATGCTATTTCTCAAGTTCCAGGAAACTAACAATAACCCGCCAGTTAAAGAAATTGTTAGCTGTTTTAATCGACTATGTAACAATAAATGAAGAAAACCTAGAAGTCGGGGTCTCGACTAAACAACAGGTTATTCTTTCTCATAATGATTTAACACCCGGTTTGGGCAGACGAACTGCTTGCACAGTTTGACGCTGCCGCTGAAGAAGCCAAAATGAGAGGCTCTGGCTGGTTCAGAGGCGAAGTCTTAGAGATTAGATTAAAACAGGCTAAGTATGCGCCGATTGGTAGGCAAGGCTTACATTCCACTACCTCCAGAAATTAGTTGCAAAAAGCAGTTCTAAACATAAAGAATACAACAACAAATGTTTTATGGGGTGTTTCTTGCAAGGCTGCATTACGTCCGCAAAAACGCAGAGAGAGTGTCTAACTTTTGAACCATACATCAATGATCTTAACTTTAGTGGAATATCCTTTCCTGTTAGCAGGGATTCCAATTGATCATTGAAGAACAAAAAAAACCAATAACTTTAATGTATACACATGGGAGGAAACAAATTTGGTGCCTATTAGAGTGTCTAAAGACAGCCCAACAATAGTGATCCAGACAAAAGCCATGTTGACTTACGCTGATCCCTTTCGCCAGCGGGCTACCACATTACACATTGATACGCACAATGAGTAGATTATTAGCGCATACTGCAAAAAACACTAACAAACAAGAATTCTGTAGAAAATGTTTAGCAAGAATTCCACCGTTAAAGCAGCGAGCGAACATAAAAAACATTTTAACGGCCCATTGACTGTAATACAGAACTAATTACACCCCCATCCGGATCTAAAGTTAGTTTTTAAGAACTGGAAAAAACTGCAAAATTCTCCATAAAGTTGTTTACGCAGACTTTGAAATCACTCATTTTTCCTTATGAGGGCCAACCCCACAGAAACTTCCAAAAACAGCCTTTTGAGTAATCATCAATTTGTTCATTTGCTTTCATTGTTGTCAGGATTATACAGAGACCAAATGCTGCTAAAGATTTTTACAGCGCAAAGCACAAGTGCGTAATGATTGTTCTAAATAATCTGAATTTATCTGAAATCATGATGACGCCTGAAGACCAAGAACAGTATGACTCACCACACATTGTTGGATTGTGGTTTAGAACTCAGTGAGGAAGCCAATCCAAAAGTAAGAGACCATGATCACATTAGTGAAAGTTCAGAGGAGCAGCGCACAACAAATGCAATCTTCAAATAAAGTTTGACCCAAAGACATGGAAGCTGCCCCTTTTCTTTCATACTTGCGAGGTTACGACTCTCACTTAAAGAAAGATGGACAACCCCTTCAGGGTGTCATGTTTTGCACAATCAAAAAAATACATGTGCTTTAATCTAATAACATGTCTTTTTATACCATGCAGCACATATGGAATCATTAGAGTCACTGGCTAGCCTTAAAGCCTGCCCAATAAGAAGAATATTTGACCCAACCTTGTTAGAAAGGCTTTTACCCTTAGAGTACATGAACATTTTGGGGAAAGGGTTTTTGATGAAACCACTTCCCCTAAAGGCGCGTCTTTTCTAGCCCCAGGGGGAAAGGACACATGATTCTGATTCCGCATGCCAAATGCGGCAAATTTAAATTTTAAAACAGGGGACTTTCATGACCATACGATGGCTAAAATGTTTGGGGGCGGACATTTTTGAAAACTTAGAAAGACCTGCAGAAACATTTGCCTGGATCCTGCCTTTACATTTCTGCCCCGGGATGAGCGGGGATGCTTTTAAAATTTTACGGGAGTACAGTTTGTTTTATTGAAATTTTAAACCAAGATTCAGATATTGAAAAGGGATTGCCGGGTTTAGTATGGCGGCCCTCATTACGTAAAGCAAAAAACAAATACTTGGACGACTATGACCCAAAGAAAAGGGTCTAACTACTCATGTATTTGATGCAAAAAATCTGATGGATGGGCAATGGCACAATCACTCCACTACGCAACTTTGAAATTACACAGGTCGAATAATATTCAAAAGGCATTAAGGGTTGGCAGTTTAACGCCGGGTCACAGCGGGATACTTTTCTAAAAGTTGATTTAAATATCCCATAACTCCATACCTCATAATGACTCCCTTTAGCAGCAGAAATCAAAGAAATAAAACAGAACCGCCTAAACTGTGCCTAATTTTTCGGGAAAAAAAAATTATGTCTGTCATTACAGATTTCTACAATTTTTTTTTAAAAAAAGGGTTTTTGAAGTTGACAGCTTTTATCGTATAATTGCTTTTGATCAAGAACAGTTCATGAAACCATACTCTAAGAACACTGATCTCAGAACAAATCCACAGAGCTTCAGAAAAAGACTTTTTCAAGCTGATAAACAACACTTTTTGGGAAAGACTATGGAAATCCGCACAAGCGCAAAGATGCATTAGTCACCAAAGAGAACGAAGCAATAAGCTGCTTCAAATAATTATCAGACTTTAAATTTGATCAGCTTTTGGCATAATGAGAAAAAAAAAGAAAGCAAATTGGACAAACCGTATTTATTGGGTTTCCCGTTTTAGAATTATCAAAGCTTTTAATGTTAGAGTTTCTTTATGACTACTTTAAGCCCTTGTACCCAAATTCCAGAGTACTTTACACAGATACAGATAGTTTTGTTATAGATATCCCTACTGAAGACATCTAAAAGACATGGAATTAGAAGTAGCTAAAGGAGCGAGTGGATGGTATGACACATCCGATTATCCTAAAGATTCGCCTTTACATTCAATTAATAACAAGAAGGTTTTAGGAAAGATGAAGGATGAATTATCCGGAGGGGTGATTAAGGAGTATGTGGGGTTAAGGTAAAAAATGTACAGTATTTCGACCAGGAGAAAATCATTAAGAAAGCAAAGGAATATCTCGCAGTGTTGTGCAGTCAAACATATCACATGACAACTACAAAGAAGCATGTTTGGGTAATAAGACTTTTCATCATGACAACGTAAAACTGTGATCTAATCTACATGAGATCAACACAACAGTTGTAAAAAAGAAGTCATTAATAGAACAAACACAAAACTTTGGTTTGTTAATCCGGAGTTTTCATATGCAATCGGGCACTGGAGAACCGCATAAACAGGGGGGTTTATATTTTTCATCAACTTTTATTATAAAAACAATCATACTTCATCCAATTTATTTAAAAATCTTTTCTCATGTTTGTTTGATGCGTTCGAATTTTTTTTTTATTATTTCAAGGATATTTTTTTTCCCAATTTGGGTTTGAGTTGTAGGTGATCTGGATGATTTAGCATGCATTGTTTAATCCCCAAAAATTTTTCCCTTTAATAGCATTACAGGGCTTTGAAATGATTCCCGTATCTTTTCCCAAAGGGTCTCTTCCTTTACCATTCTTGTTTCGTTCTGCGCTTCCTTCTGAGCTTCCATTTTAAACTCAAAAAATATTTACGTAAATTAATTAAGCGGAACTGTGTCTGGTGGGATTATCTGCATTCTTCTTTCACAAAAGATCTTTGAGGAGCTGGTTGTTTTTTTGTGTCAGTTTCTCATAAATAATACACGGGCGGATTCATCTTTACAATTCTTTTTATTTCATACGGATAAACACTCCAAACTGGATCTGTTGCCCTGATGCGAGTGTCCCCTTCTGCTTCCCCCGGTAAATAAAGGTACCTTACTTTTAAACCAAACGGTAATAGTTTGCCGGATGAAGACTCTCCTTCAACAACATTTATTGTTTTTCTTTTGATTGCTTGTACTGGTTTTAGTCCTTTAAATTCTTCATTATTCATTGCGCGCAAAACTGAGGGCAGTCTTCTAACCCATTCTGTGTTGCGAGAATTGTCAATCAGCTCTCTGTGATACTGGTAGGAGAAAAGTCTTTCGGCTAACTGTTTGTTAAAGTTTTCAACTAAAGCCTGTGATCTGTGAACTCCTGGAATGCCTCTTTTAATGGTAACTCTATGTTTTAACAATAATTGATTCACTTGGCCTTTAAATTCTTTCCCATCATCGACTTGAAATCATGCGAGGATAATTTAAAGGGGGCCTCGTTGATATATCAGTTGTATAGCAACAGCAACAGCAGAAGCACTCTTTTGCGTTAATGGTTCCGCATCTTTGTATCTTGAAGCTATGTCAATGACTGTGAGTGCGTACTTAAATCTTTTTCGTCTAATCGTATCATGGGTAAATATAGAAGGTCCATTTGATGGGTGTCGTTCGGTATTGTATTCACAAAGTGTGGTCTCTGTATTCGTCTAGCGCAGGTAAATAAATTTGCCAAATCGCTTGTTTAGATAACCATTCTTTGCTGTTTGTTCACTGACCCCCGCTGCTTGGCTAGCTTTTTAATTGCTGTTATTCCCTTCCAATATCCTTTTGGCGAATAATAGATTTTGTTCATTTTTATTCAGCCAATATTATGCGCAACAAAATACACAACGGTCATGCCAAAGACAATAAACCCGATTTCTTGCATCTTTTGTTTTTCTGATGGTTGATAAAAGTCACTGAATTTTGGTGGGGGCAATGTTTCGATTGTTTGCCTGTTACAAGATAATATTCTTTATTGCCTGGTCAACATCTTTAAATGTGTAAGCTGCATGCCCCTGTTTTTTCAGTGTGTTATTAATAAAATCTAACTGCTCAATTCTCTGCTTTTCATAGTGTTTCTTGTGCTGCAGCTAGTTGCTCCACAGCTTTGTTATGTTCTTTTTCTCTCGCCTTCATCCCGTAGTTTACTAAATGCGTAATTACTACCGCTAAAAGCAAGCGCATTAACCACAGCGCCGCCTATCATCATTACGAGTGAAGCCATTTTTTATAAATGTATTTTTTATTTACATATTTATACTGTCTGGAATTATTCCTTGCTTGACTAGAAAATCTTTCGTGGCAAACGAAGCTGCAATGATAGCAATTAGCTTTGCTGAATCCTCAAAGTCTAGTTTGCCAAGATCTGCTGGTTTAATTCTTAACAAGCTTTTACCAAGCATTGAGTATCCTACACTTAGACCTCCAATAACAGCAGAATGGTATACAAGGTTAGCAACAGTTTTTTCGGTGCTCATTTTTAGAAATAAATAATTATAATTAATAAAAAACATGAACAGTGATGATCTACTACAGCTACAAGGCAGCCTAAACCTTCCTGAACTTATGAATGACCAAGTTGATGGCCAAGCTGTTAGCCCCAAAAGGAGAGGTTGTTTTCTTTGGCAGCGTGTGGAAAAACAAACAGTTCCTCGGAACTGAATTCAGCATTGAACAGATTCAACAGATGTCGCCACAAGAATTATAAAGTATCATAACAGGTATGAGGCGCAGTTGGGGTCGAGAATGGTAAAAAGCATTGGGCAACGTTCTTAGTTTGTACACTAAACTAGTCAGTAGATTTGCTCCCATTGATTCTGAACAAAATCTTACGTATGATTTAACGCAAGACCAGTTTTAAAAAAAGTCATTAGAGTCTCTGGGGGTGTGATCTGTATTACAGTTTTGGGAAACCCATTGTTATCGCCATTAATCATGGGATTAATTACTTTTATCATATAGACTTTATTTCCCTTCAAATGAACGAGCGGGAAAAAATCATCAAAACCAAAAAAACCCGCTGAATCAGGTGGGAAAGTAACCAAGCCAGAAAATCAGCAGAAAACACTGAATCTGGTGGAGACCATTAAAAAGCATCCTCATCCTGGCGTGTTAAAGCAGGAAGAAAATTAGCAGAGTGGAACAGACAAAAAAAAATTATGTTACAGAATATAACTCATAATGAAAACATAACACCGCCAACGCCAAAACAAGTTGATTCAATGCCAGCTATAAAAACTCCATGTTTCAAGACCTACAGCGCCAAAGTCTTCATGGAATATTGAACTTAAAACTGTTTGCCATTTTTGGCGCCCTTGCTGCTGCTGGGGCGGTTATTACTGTCATGTGACTAGCCTCAATCAGGCATGTGACGCTCCATCACATGTAGTTAGTGATATGAATCATTTCCCCATGCCACTACTGAAAAGGAAGGATATTCATGGGCTTGACTAGTGTAGCAGGCGCCCCCAAATAATTGTGAGTATGACCAGTAAAGAAACAAATGTGGTCTTTGGGGTGAAAGTGACCACTGAGTGATAGTTTAACAAGGCTGGTAATGTAAGGTGCGGGGCATGTGTTTTGAACACTGAGTATGCACTCACTAGGAGGAAGGGGAAAGAATCAGTTTTAACCCAGCAGATGGCCTAAGACTCGAACCTGTCAGGACTTTTTGGGTCCTCGCTGCTGACCAGTCATTACCAGGTGAGCGATAGATAGTTGGGGAAAGCTACAGGGGAAAACTTAAGGAAAAGAGAAAGAAAGAATTCATAATGTTGAATTAAAAGAAGGTTAACTTACACGAACCTTATTCGTGTTTCAGCCCTTCACCCCTTTTTACCCTTCACCCTTCACCTTTCACCCCGTGAGGTGGTTGAAGATGGCCATGGTGTGAGGAACACACCGGTAGGCAGCCCCAGGAATTAAGGACTCCAGGGAGGGGAAAGTCGGGAACTCGTCATCTCCCAGGGACAGGAAAGACGGGGGAGAGAGTTGGAACTCATCTCTCCAGTGACAAGAAGAGTCGAGGGGAGGAGTCGGAAGTCATATCTCCAGGACGGAGAAATCGAGGGGGCGAGATGATGTCTGAAGAGAGACAGGGAACCTGAAAGGATGAGCGAGTCGTAATTCGGATGCAGGCATAGCATCAAGGAGTGAGAGAATCATTTTTTTTCCTGGTCTGAATTTTGTGGGCCAATGTTGTGTGAAGGCCGTAAACTTATGAATCTTGAGTGAGTTAGAGTGCTCTCAGTGGAAAGAGAGCTTCATGTATAAAATTGTTTATAACGTGTTTGATGTGATTTAGTAAAGTGTTTTCCCGAAGGAGAGGGGAGAAAAAAAACATTCGGTATGCGCCTTTTGGTTGATTGGAAAGATTGCGTGTGCGTATGGAGAAAATGCTGCATGAATGCGCGTGTGCAAAAGTGACAGTGTGACAGTGGTGACCCCGACTCCAGTTTCACCGACGTAGCTGCCGTTTTGTTACCCTGGAAAAAAAAAAAAAAAAAGAAAGATTTCTATTTGTACCCTCAGGTTTGAGGAAGAGGAAAAAAAAGATTTCTATTTGTACCCCAAGGGGTTTGAGGAAGAAAAAAAAAGGAAAGATTTCTATTTGACCCTCAAGGGTTTGAGGGAAGGAAAAAAAAAGAAGAAAGTTTAATTATTTATTGTGTTAATTTTTGCAATTTTTTTTGTTCTATTTCTATGTGTGTTTAAGGTGGTTGAGATTTCTTTTGGTTGCTCTACTCCGTTAAGGTTTTTTTTTTTGGTGGGATTTCCTTTTTGACCCTTTTCCCCCCTCGGGAAACCGATAGCCTCAACCCCCTCTTGCTCGTACCTGGCAGAAAGGGGGGCAGGGCGTTGAGGAATCGCTGTCCTTCCCCTAGAGTATTAGATTTTTTTGCCCCCTTTCCCCCAGGACTGATAGCCCCAACCTCTTCCTGCGTTTAGCAGGGGGGCATGGCGTTGGGGAGTCGATAGTCTTTCCCTTCTCGTAATTATCTATTTTTTCCCCTTTTTCCTATTGTTTCATTTTGATTTTTCCCCTTGCCCTCAGAGTGTGGGATCAACTTCCTCCGTCACGCTAATAGTGAGGTGGTGGAGTTGATTACCGCTCAGCCCAAATAAACATGTTTTATCTTTTGATTTTTTTTTCGGGGTGTGGTGCGAGATTTTCTTTGATTTGGGGTGAATGGGCATTTATTAATTGATTGTTTATTATTTGCATTAATTGCTGTAGTGTTGTGTTATTGTGAGTGATTTTTTTTTTTTCCGTCTCCAGTTTCACGGGGACAGTGACCACTAGGGTGCTGTCAAAGGGGTTTTTCTTTTGCTGTTCTTGATTTCTGCTCACTATTCCGGTCCTGTGTATCCTTTTTTTTTCCTTTTCACCCCTTTTAAAAACCTCTTAAACCTTCTCCTCAATAAGCTCCTATCTAGTTTTCTTTTCAACATTTTCATCTTTTAGGTAGATTTTCCGCTAGTTTGTGTTTCTTCCCCCTTTTTAATTGTTTGTGCTTCCTTTTGTTTTGTAATTTATATTCATTTATCGTATAAGGCGGACATTTTGTTTTGTAAATTCATTGAAATCAAGTAAGAAAGAAAGCCCTGAAAACCCAAGAACATTTAAGAACTAAAACTTTATAAAGAATTTATTTTCAGAAAACTTTATTGTGTTTTTTCCTTTCTTGGGAAAAACAGTTTTGCATTGAACTTCATTTTTTTTTTTAAATTCCAAATTGATAGCAGTTTGCAAATTACTTTTGGAAAAATACTTTCCTTTTGGATTTCATATCTACCCTGTTTTAGTAAGCTGTTTTTCTGTTTACCCCGGGAAAATTGAATTCTTTATTTGTATATACTAAAATTACATTTTTTGTGAAATATACGCCCCAATCATAATCGCCTTATTTTTATTCATACTTAGAAATTTTTTTGGGTTGACGGTTCATTATGGATGATTTTGATAAATATGTTCAACAAGCGGAACGCTTGGGTTTTGATGGAGAAAAACTTACTAACTATGTGCAACAATGCACAGATAGGGCAGACAGGCTAAGAGAGAGGGAAGAAAATAGACTACAGAGGGAAGCTGAAGCTGAAGAAAATAGACTACAGAGGGAAGCTGAAGCTGAAAAAAAATAGACTACAGAGGGAAATTGAATTTTGAAGAAAAAAGACTACAGGGGGAAAGCTGAAATTGAAGAAAAAAGACTACAGAGGGAAGCTGAAGATAAAAAACGTCAATTTAAGTTGAGGCATTTTAGACTAGAGACTGATGCTGAAATTAAAAGAATACGGGCATCAAGAGAACCCCCACCATTCCACCAGTCAGTTCCGCAGCCGCGCCCCCAACCCAAAAAGCGGCATATATTCCAAAGTTACCACCTTTCGAGGAAAAAACGGATGACATAGATAGTTTTCTTTCGTTTTGAAAGTCACGCAACGTTCTTGTGGTTGGCCAAGGAAAAGTGGACATTGTATATTGCGTCGTTGTTTAAGGTAGCGCTTTGACACTGTACCACTCACTTGCAGCGAAACAAAATTAACTTGGGATCAGTTGAAAGAAGAACTCCTCAAAAAAATTTCAATGTTCTGCAGATCGTTTTCGCGAACGTTTCCGTTCTGTGCGCCCTGACAAAGGAGAATCGTTTCCGTCGTTTCTGATCCGTATGAGTCATTGTTTGGATCGATGGATCGTTTTTATCTAAAACGAACAAGACTTTTCAGTCACTGCGAGATCTCCTTCTTAAAAAACAACTTTTCCAGAGCGTGAGCAAAGATCTTGCCACTTTCCTTAAAAGAAAGGAAATTTGAAAACGTTGAGGAAAGTGTCAGATGGCTGATCAGTATTGTATCGCTCACCCAGATAAGGGCGTGGCTAGGAAAGGAGAATTTTCAATCTTTGAGTCTCATGCGTCATGTACTCCCATCAGGACAGGAAGTTAAGGAAGGAAATCGGGGTCGTTTCTGGGTCCTCAGGATATACCTATCCTAGGACGGACAGGGATTTTTCCGCGGTCGAGTGACTTTCGTCAATACCAGTACTCACCGCCGGAAAAACCCTTCTTCTCAAAAACGTTCCGGGGCGTGGACAACGACCACCACGTAACCTTTTGGGCCAGTTCGTGACAGAACAGAAGTTCACAAAATCAGTCAGCTGCCGTTTCAGACAATGCGATGTCTTTTGTGATGGCAAGTTCCCCTTTGAAAAAGAATTCCCCTTTTCAAACCTAATGATCAAAACCCGCATTAGTTCCCCACTGATTGTGAAGAAGCCTTTGTTTTGGCACCACATCAAGCTGTTGATGGACTGGTGTTAGAAAACGGAAAGCCATCAATGGATTGCAGGCTTTGGTTTTGCGAGACACTGGGCACCACCGCTGGTGACGGAAATCTTTCGTGCTTCAAAACCAGTATCTCAACACTGTCCAAAAGTGTAGGTCGTTTGGGGGCAAGATTGAAACGTTTCCGCTGGCGAAAATTTCAGTCGATACCCGAACTACTCCGGTTTTCTTACCGCCTGTGTCATTGATAACCCAGTCTGCGACTTGATCTTGGGCAATTTGCCAGGTGTCGCTACAGTTACATGGGGGTTGCTGGAGGATCGTTTTTTCCCTTGTCTTGTGGGTACCAGATCAGACATCGTAGAGCAGGAAAGGCTACAAAGCCGCTAAAAGTCTCAAAACTGGATGAACTCCAGATTACCCCCGATGATCTAAAAGAAATGCAGGAAAAAGACGGACGCTGACGACGGTAACTTGCTGCTGCTAAACAACTGTAACGGACAAACTAACGGACAAACCAACGTACATACTGGAATCTGACATTCCCCAACAGGTGTGTACCTGGACAGGAAAACAAACAAGTTGTCGTTCCAAAACCACTTAGAGAGACATGCTACACACGGCTCATGATGCATTGTTCGCTGGTCACTGTGGGATCAAAAAACATCAAAGAGAGTTCTTGATTCTTTTTATTGGCCAGGGTCACAAAGGAAGTAACAGAATACTGCCGTTCATGTGACATCTGCCAAAAGACATCTCAGAAAGGTCGCGTCCCATGTGCACCTTTGCACAAAATGCCTCTCATTTCCGTTCCATTTCGGAAGGTAGCTATTGATCTTGTTGGGCCTTACCACTGTCTTCTTCCGGATATCGCTATAAACTTGACTTTGGTGGATACAGCGACAAGGTATCCAGAAGCGATTCCACTGAAGAAAAATTGATACAGTGTCTGTCGCTGAAGCTTTACTTGCGATTTTTTTCCAGAGTGGGTCTTCCAGACGAAATTCTCTCGGATTGTGGAACGCTATTCATTTTGATCTCATGAGAGAAATTTACAGACGTTGTCAATCTCTTCCATTTCAACCACGCCATATCATCCCCAATCGAATGGCATGGTTGAACGTTTCAATGGAACGTTGAAGTCCATATTGAGAAAGGTTTCCCAAAGGGAGGAACCCCATGAATGGGATCGTTTCTACCGGCTTTGCTTTTTGCATTACAGGGAAATGCCGAACGAAACGCTGGGATTTTCACCATTCGAGCTTCTTTTCGGGCACCACCAAGGTCCTTTGGATCTACTGATGACACAATGGACGAAAAAGACGGACATAACCCCACAGTAAAACTGTTTTACCAATACGTTTATGAACTGCATAATCGTTTGAAGGATGCATGTGAGCGGCTCAAAAAGTCAGCTGATAGAAAAACAGATGTGTACAAGGGTCTTTGCAGACAGAAAAGCAAGGCACGTTCCTTCAGTGTAGGGGATAAAGTCTTGTACTACTCACTGATGAACATAACAAGCTTCGTGTTATGTGGGAAAGGGGCCTTTTCAGGTGGTCGAAAAAAATTTCTGCATTAATTATAAGATCAAAATGGCAAACACTGAGAAGGTATTTCATGTGAACATGTTGAAGAAGTATGTTGAACGTACAAATGTTGCCATCAACCGTCAGTTGAGTGTATAAAGTCCTGTGTCAGAAACTGATGTCAACATGACAGACATTATCATAATGAATTTGTACCCAATGTGACGTACAGGGACAGATCAAAGGTTGTGAAAACAGCAAATGTAGGAGTGTTAACATCTACCAGTGCAGATGATGTTGTACCCCTTCCTACTCTGTCTGTTAAAAGGGGAAACCCATGATGATGTGATTTTGTCGAATGATTTGTCTTCAAATCAAACAGAACAGCTCAAAGAAATTTTGATAGACTTTCAGGATGTGTTGACAGTACCCCAGGTTTCAGTTACTGGTATTGAACCCCCTAGTATCAGTTAACTTCTGAAATACCAGTGCGGACCAGACCATACCCCCCTCCCATTTGCAAAAAAAGAGGTGCTTGAGAGAGAAATCATGTAATGCTGGATTTAAAGGTAATAGAACCTTCTACATCTCCGTACAGCTCACCCGTTGTATGGGGGACAAACCTGATGGATCGGTGCGTTTCTGCATCGATTACAGAAAAGTAAATAAGATCACGTGTTCGATGCCGAGCCTATCCCAGACATTGAAGAACTTCTGTGTCAGCTCTCAGAGGAAACTATTTTGTGAAAGTAGACTTGACTAAAGGATACTGGCAGATTCCAATGGCTGAAGCTGACAAGGAAAAGACAGCATTTCAAACACCTTTTGGTTTTTCCAAAAGGACGAAAATGCCATTCGGTTTGCAAATCCCCAGCTTCTTTTTCTAGAATGATGCGAGCCCTGAAACTCCATGAATGTGGTGCAGTCAGTTTTTTTGATGACATTTTGTTGGCTGCAAAGTCATGGAGTGACCTCCTTCTAACTTGCGAGCAGTTTTTTTTCCCGACTCAGATTTTTGGGTTGACTGCAGACCATCCAAAATTCGTGCAGGTTTTTAAAAATCTCGAGTTTTTGGGTCACACTATTTCAGTGGGGAAAAAAGATGCCAGAAGGAAAGAAAGTGGAAAAGATTTTATCTTTACTTAAACCCACTACAAAGAAACAAATCAGGTCACTCATCGGGTTTTTGTCTTACTACGACGATATTACCCCACTTTGCGTCCCTGACGGCCCCTTTGACTGAACTGACGAAAGGGACGAAAACAAAAGTATTGTGTGGTCTGATGAGTGCCAGAAGGCCTTTTGGGGTGTGTTCAGAACACCCTCAACTCATTTCCTGTTCTTTTTTTACCCTCCCCTTTAGAGGACTTTATTTTGAGAACTGATGCCAGTTCCAAAGGATGGAGCGGGACTGTGCAGGAAAAAAGTGCTTTGTTACATCCATGCAATACGCCAGTAAGAAGTTCTCAAAGCACAGGAGAAATACTCCACTATTGAGAGAGAGTGCTTGGCTATTGTATGGGCAGTGAGAAGTTCGCCAGGGTTTTTGACTGGAAGAAAGTTTCGGTTTCAGACTGACCATAGCCACTGACGTTCTTAAAAAATCGTCAAAGACTAAGAACAGCAGATTATTAAGATGGTCTTTGGGATTGCAGGAATTCCAGTTTACTGTTGAACCAGTGCCTGGGACACAAAATGTCATGGCAGATTTATTTTCACGTGCATGAATATTCATGGACAAATGTAAACTGCTTCAAGGGAAAGACTATTCCTGTTTTGTCTTTCTTAATGATTACGGTGTGATCACTTTTGACAGTGCATTGTATGCTACTGACGATTTAAATCAAGTGGTATTTATGCATAATTTGCTTGTTGAAGTGACTATATGTTTTACAAGCAAAAACTACTTGATGTTGATGTATTACATATCATTCTTTGCTTATTCTTCGTAAACAATGAAAATTATCATGTACTATTTATGTCTAACTTGCTTGTGAAGATGAAATATATGTATGTGTGATGAGCAAATTACCCTTTAGAATGTATATACACATGTTTTGATTGGCAATGAGACAAACCAAATTTTTTTCATTTGTCACTGTCAACAATGGAAAGCATGTGACTTTTCAATGGACTATAACATTACATGTGGGAAAAAACTGTTTCAACTAGTTTATTTTGTTTACATGTCCCTTATTGAGAAACATTTACACTTGGAAATATTCTCATTTTCATGAGGGTTTTGAAACACAGGATTTGAGACAAAGATCAAGGGAAAATATGTGCTTCACATCTTAATTATGAACACATTTGTACTTTGAATTGTTAATATCCCTAATTGTTTTATCAATGAATTTGTGAAATGTATTTTGTGAGATATGGTGACAATTAAAGAATTTTTTTTAAAAAAAGACTGAAAGTTTGAAATATGCTATTTATGGTGGATTTATGATGATTGATTCTATACGTTGATTATTAATTTGGGGAATCATGTGTGATGGTTACACATTTTGAGATTCATGGGTGAAGATGTGTTAAGTGAAGTTGTAATCCTTTAAAAAATTTTCTGGAGAAAAATTTTTTCATCCCAGGATGGGGGGTGTCATGTGACGTAGCCCACATCAAGGCATGTGACGCTCCAAACACATGTAGTTAGTGATATGAATCATTTCCCCATTCCACTACTGAAAAGGAAGGATATTCATGTGGCTTGACTAGTGTACGGGCGTCCCCAAATAATTGTGAGTATGACTCAGTAAAGAACAAATTGGTCATTGGGTGAAAGTGACCACTGAGTGATAGTTTTAACAAGGGCTGGTAATGGTAAGGTGTGGTCATGTGTTTTGAACACTGAGTATGCACTCACTAGGAGGAAGGGGGAAAGAATCAGTTTTTAAAACCCCGCAGATGGCCTAGAGACTCGAACCTGTCAGGACGTTGGTCCTCGCTGCTGACCAGTCATTACCAGGTGAGCGATAGATAGTTGGGGAAAGCTACAGGGGAAAACTTAAGGAAAAGAGAAAGAAAGAATTCATATGTTGAAAATTAAGAAGGTTACTTCACGAACCTTAAATTTGTGTTTCAGCCCTTCACCCTTTTACCCTTCCCCTTCACCTTCCAACCCCGTGAGGTGGTTGAAG
Organism: Conus ventricosus; assembly: GCA_018398815.1. Classification (NCBI taxonomy): domain Eukaryota; kingdom Metazoa; phylum Mollusca; class Gastropoda; order Neogastropoda; family Conidae; genus Conus; species Conus ventricosus. The sequence continues at coordinate 96,214,658 of CM031600.1, forward strand.
ATGGCCATGGTTTTGAGGAACACACCGGTAGGCAGCCCCAGGAATTAAGGACTCCAGGAGAGGAGTCGGAAACTCGTCATCTCCCAGGGACAGGAGAAGACGAGGGAGAGGAGTTGGAAAATCATCTCTCCAGTGACAAGAAGAGTCAGGGAGAGGAGTCGGAAATCCTATCCCCCAGGACGGGAGAAATCAAGGGGGGGAGATGATGTCTGAGAGAGACAGGGGAAACCTGAAAGGATGAGGCGAGTCGTAATTCGGATGCAGGCAAAAGCATCAAGGAGTGAGAGAATCATTTATTTTCCTGGTCTGAATTTTGTGGGGCCAATGTTGTGTGAAGGCCGTGACTTTATGAAGTCTTGAGTGAGTTAGAGTGCCTCTCAGTGGAAAGAGAGCTTCATGTATAAAATTTGTTTATAACGTGTTTGATGTGATTTAGTAAAGTGTTTTCCCGAAGGAGAGGGGAGAAGAAAAAACATTCGGTAGTGCGCCTTTTGGTTGATTGGAAAGATTGCGTGTGGGGTATGGAGTAAATGCTGTCATGAATGCGCGTGTGCAAAAGTGACAGTGTGACAATTACTGTTATAAAATATATAAACAATGGCAGCCAAAACAAAAGCAATCAAAAAAATCTGAACCGCTAAATACAAAAAACAACAGCACGCCAGCACCGCCAATAACAAAAGATCATTTTGATCCATTTCAGATGGAATAATATTTTAAGAACTTAATTTAAATTTTTTAATAAAAATAGAACATGGCTATTATAAAATGATGGTGTCAATAAAATAAAGACATGGAGTCTATAAAAGACATTTCATAGACCAGAATTGTAATCATGCGGGTGCTTAGGATGTAAGAAAATTCATTAAGATCTATGCAGAGAACGCTGAGCAAGACATCCTCAACGATGACGCGTTTTTTGAGGCGTGTGTGTACTATATTTGACATCTGCTATTTAAGATAAAAACATAGATTTTATTTTTTTTGATAAAATAACTTTAAAAAAGAACTTTGGGTTGTACTTAAAGGATGACTTAAGGGTGACTAATCAAGAAATTTTTAAGAACTTGATGTAAATTAATTAAGAACTTAATTTTAAAAACTTAATTAAGAACTTGGGGTGATTTGATTAAAAACTTAATTAAGGACTTGGGGTAAACTTAATCAAGAACTTATTAAGAAAATTGTGTAACTTAATTAAGAACTTAATTAAGAACCTTTGGGGGAACTAATTAGG
>CM031600.1:96215994-96218494 GCA_018398815.1 Conus ventricosus
AATATTTTTTTTGGGTAGTTTATTAAGGTTGATTGTCCTTATTTAAAAGGGAATTTGTTTCATTAATCGAGAGGGATTTCGGGATCAATACATTTCCCTCATCAAAACTCGTCAGAACTCTGTAAAAATTTGTGCGATTCCCGACGGGTTTTTAGCCGACTTTTAGCTTTTATGAAATTTCCCTCGAACAGTATTGCCAGACTTTAAGGGCATGTCGTGGGGATTTTTCAGTTCAACATGTGTTTTTGATTGTGAAAAACGAAACCCTTTTTGAAGGGTTTTTTACCCGTGTGCATGGGCATTTTAAATTTGTGTTGACTTTTTGTTCTTCCCGTTGTTTCTCTTGAAAAATTAACGAGTAACCTTTGGGAAGTCCATTAAAGGACATTTTTTTAAACTAATGTAATTTAGATTTTTTTAGTTATTTTTTATTAATTTTTATAGTTATGTCCTGCAATTCATTACCCTTTTTTTTGCCCAGTAAGTAACCACATCGCCCTTTTTCTTTTATGATAATAGTCTACAATTGTAAACAATATTTTATTTGGGGACGTCTGCAACACAAAATTTGTGTGCCGAGCGTAAAACGTTTTCTTCCTTCCTTCCTACACACACACACCCACACAAACACACACACACACAAACACACACACACCACACCCCCCCCCTCCCCCCCCCCCCTAAACCCCGCCCTCGAGGGCCGGGAACTTGCGGTGGGGCCCCAGCGGTAGGTTGGGCTCCGTCAGGACGAAGGCTGGGCGCCCCCCCCTGAAAAACCCCATGGACGACAGCGTGCCTGGCGACGGCGGTGGAAGCGGGGGGGCGAACCTTTTGGGCCAAGCGCTTGGAGGCCAGCCCCCCAAACGCGAGGGGCCCCGGGGGCCGGGGGGTGGGGCGAGGGTGGGCCGTTCTGGGCCCGTCAGCCCCATAAAGGTGCGGGGGCGACAAAGCCCCCCCCTCCTCCACCTCCCCGTCCCCCGTGGCTGAGCCGCTGGGGGGGTTTTGGGCCCAGAAGGGAAGATCGTGGCCTTCCTCGTCTTGGTTTGGAGCTCTGCTGTTTAAAGAAGCGCCATCCGGGTGGGGTTTTGTTTAGAGGGTGACGGTGGGGGGTGTTGTGGGTGTTGGTGGGATGGGTGTTGGTGGGGTTTAGGGGGGTGGTTGGTGGGTGGGGGGGTGGGATGGGTTTTTGGGGGCTCAGGTGGTGATGGTGGGGGGTGGTGGGGGGACGGGGGCTTTCTAGTGGTGATTTTGTGGTAACGTGGAGGTGTGGGATGAAGTTTCTGTTACTGATTTGGAGCGAACGGGTTTGGATGAGTGTGAAAGTTTGAGGTTAGGACAATATAATGGGGAAGAGCTTTTAAAAAATTTATGGAAGGCCTAAGAAACCCGCGGTGGTATGGTGGCATTAGAAAAAGCGCCCAATGCAAGCGTGGTGGTGGTAGTAATAAGTCAGTGGTTGTGGAATTAAGGTTGGGAGTTTACCCTTGCTTTGGGAACAAAGGGTTAGAAATTGTGGGTGGAGTGAAAATAGGGTGTAAACGGATTGGGCAATTCTATTCGTGACGTATTTCTTTTTGGAAAAAAACACACGGGGTTTTTTTTTTTTGTTTGCTTTTTTGAAATAAATCCGTTTTATCTTGTCTGTATTTTGGCGTGGAAAACAGTTGTCAGATTATTCCCCGGAAATGCCGAAGTGTTAGCTTTCTCTCTCTCCTGTTGTTTGTTTTTGGATACGAAGTGTAATGTTTTTCTTTTTTTCGCATTTCGTGTCTCGATTTTCTGTGTTTTTTGCTTGTTTTACGTCTTTTTCCCACAGAAAGATTCCCCAATTCATGGAATCTCACTGCAATTTCTGGGTGGTGCTTTCAAGATTTCTCCCCGTTGTGTTGGCGGCCTAAAAACCCCCCGGGCAAGAGGTTTGTGGTAGTGGTTGGTGGGCGTATAAGAAACTTGGTTTTGGGCTTTGTCCACGTAAAAACAAAGGGGTTTCAGTTGTCGTTCTTGATTTGCAGATTTCTTTCCGATTGAAGGCGCAATGGGTGCGTTCTGTCCGGGGTTTCCCTTTGGTCTGTGTTGGTGGCGATGGATTTGGTTTTTTAAGCCGGGGCTTTGTGGTTGTTGAACCGGGGGAAAGGGCGTTTTACCGTTTCTGCCCCCGAGTGGAACACTGGATGGCTGTTACTCTTAATGAGTGATCTGGAGAAAAAAAAAGTTAGTTGCAATGATAATGATAATGATAATGATAGTGATATATAACTAAATTAACCGTGTTGTCCTGGTTAATGAACATTGCTAGCCTCTGTGTGTGTGTGTGTGTGTGTGTGTGTGTGTGTGTGTGTGTGTGTGTGTGTGTGTGTGTGCATATATATATATATATATATATTATATATATATATATATATATATATATATATATATATATATATATATATATATATATAATATATATATATATCTTCAAGCATAGGTTAAAGATTGTCCCCAACATTTTATACTATTT
>CM031600.1:96225994-96228494 GCA_018398815.1 Conus ventricosus
CAATGTTAACTGTATCTGTGGCGGAATTAACAATGTTAACTGTATCTGTGGCGGAATTAACAATGTAAACTGTATCTGTGGCGGAATTAACAATGTTAACTGTATCTGTGGCGGAATTAACAATGTTAACTGTATCTGTGGCGGAATTAACAATGCTAACTGTATCTGTGGCGGAATTAACAATGTTAACTGTATCTGTGGCGGAATTAACAATGTTAACTGTATCTGTGGCGGAATTAACAATGTTAACTGTATCTGTGGCGGAATTAACAATGTTAACTGTATCTGTGGCGGAATTAACAATGCTAACTGTATCTGTGGCGGAATTAACAATGTTAACGGTATCTGTGGCGGAATTAACAATGCTAACTGTATCTGTGGCGGAATTAACAATGCTAACTGTATCTGTGGCGGAATTAACAATGTTAACTGTATCTGTGGCGGAATTAACAATGCTAACTGTATCTGTGGCAGAATTAACAATGTTAACTGTATCTGTGGCGGAATTAACAATGTTAACTGTATCTGTGGCGGAATTAACAATGTAAACTGTATCTGTGGCGGAATTAACAATGTAAACTGTATCTGTGGCGGAATTCTACCCATTCAGCACATACTTACAGAATGTTCAGAGCTAAACCTACTACTTCAAAATGACGTTGGTGGTAATAGTTCCCGCCTTCAAGATAAACTAGTTGATATTTGTTTTTAACATAACAAGGTTTTAAACCTGTGTGATCTTGGACGACGCGTATTGCATAGTTCAGTTGGTTATCTCATGTAATTTCTTTGCTTTCACTTTAATATTTCATGTGTTACTTTGTTAATGATTGTACGAAAGTTGTTGTTTTTTTTCCATGTAATATCACATTTCTGTTTCGTGTAATACACCTGAGAAGAACAAATCCGTTAAATAAAAGATCCATTCTTTGAACAAGTCACCCCCAAAAAACAAACAAAAAAGAACAAGATGCGAAGCACACAAACGTACTCCCAGTTTATCTTCAATACGTGTGAGATATTCCATAAAGAGGAAAAACCGTTTTGGGCCGTTATAGCCGTTAGTAACGGCTATTCTGGTAAATATCGGCCATCACCTGTGACCCATAATGAACATACCTACAAATTTTCAGAAGGATAGGCCAAATACTTTCTGAGATATTCCATAAAAAAGAAAAACCGTAATGGGCCGTTATAGCCATTAGTAACGGCTATAACGGTGAAATAAAACATCAGCACAGTATAAGCCTAGGGCTTGTTGTTGCTCATTCGTCCTGTCAATAATGAAGGTATTCTGTTCATTTGTTTCTGAAATAAAGTTATTTAAACCAAATAAAACATCAGGCATCATTCGTGACCCATAATGAACATACCAACAAATTTTAAGAAAGATCGGCCCAGTAGTTTTGTCTGGAGCGAGTGGAACACATTTTGACCACGGACGGACAGACAGACAGACACACAGACAGCATTTCTTCGTTCTCATTGTAAAATACTCCTGTTCTATAAGAACTGAGAGTACAAAAATGAATAAATAAATAAATAAAATAAAAAAGGTTTAAAAGGAGATCGCCTCAAATTTTGAGGAACTATATCAAATAAACAAATATATTCAGTAACATGAAGTCAAGAACATGGGTACATTTATACTAACCAATCATAGACGTCCTGTGAACAGTACGAAAACAAGTTCCCTCTCTGCGATCTGTGATCCAGGAGACTTCAGACACCTTGTGCTTCACTGTGACCCGAACGTGACCCCACTCCTAGACAATCACAACCCTGACTTCAACAAGGCGTGGAATGGCTACCAAAAGACATGTCGACGTTCAATAAAACCGCCATTGAACACCCCACCCTCGCTCTGTACAAACTTCTCGGTCCATGTAGACCTAGTCCACTGTGAACACGAATAGCATGTGGACAATACACCACATACTTCAAAGCAACTTCCGCACTGTTTTTCAGACACCCCGCGAAACTCCACCCAAAGGCTGGTCACTACAGAACACGGGGGAGGGGAAAACATGCAATTCAGCCGACCATAACCCAAATGGCCTTTCAATCCAGCTCCCCACGGAAAGAGTGACAAGGAGGTCACGGTCAATGAATCCACCAACAACGTCCCCCCCCCCACACCTGACCTCGACCAGGGCCGAAGACACACTCGATTCTCCTCCCCCTCCAGTCCCCCTCTCTCTCTCCCCTCTCTCCTCTCCCTCCTCTCCTCTTCTCTCCTTTCCAGTCGCTGTCTGTTCCTTCAGCTGCGATTCCTCCCCCCTCTATTGATCAGTGTCTTGATCGATCCGGCCGCTCGATGGATGGCCCACTGACATCGATGATCGTAGTGACGGCCTGTGTGGGGGCTGGACTCGACAGACCTGGGACACGGCATGCTGTTGTGGTAACGTCACAACGCTGCGACACAGAGAGAGGGGAGAGAGAGAGAGAGAGAGAGAGAGAGGAGAGAGAGAGAGAGAGAGAGAGAGAGACGGGGGCC
>CM031600.1:96239142-96241642 GCA_018398815.1 Conus ventricosus
GCGTAGTGTAGTCTCAAAACTTAGCGGATGTGGTGTAGCGTATATGGACTAGTCCGCACGCAGTGACGCCTTCTTGATGAAACTGAAACTGAAACAGTAGCTCAATATATAGCCCTACATTAAATAGTCATAAATAAGAAGACGAAGTTTGAAGAAACTAGTTTGTGGTACAACTTTGTTCCCTTTATGGATAGAAGTCAAGTAAGATTTTTCATCTAAATATGTTCAGTCATTCTTTTTCATTTACCCAATTGTAGTATAAGGTAGGGTGGGACATAGCAAGGCATTCTTGCCCACAAGCACGAACACAGGTGCTTGTGTGTTCCACGGGTGCTCTCTCTCTCTCTCCTCTCTCTCTCTCTCTCTCTCTCTCTCTCTCTCTCTCTCTCTCTCTCTCTCTCTTCTCTCTTCTCTCTCTCTCGTTGTCTCTCATCTTGTCGACAGAAAAGTCAATTACTGGCAAAAATTGATTAAAACCGCCAGACATGTGCATCATTAAAAAGAATCCTTTTGAATATCAATAATGTGTACTAGTCTTGTAATAGTAGACAGCTCACTGTCTTGTAATGATTATGCTTGGCGCGCGCGCGCGCGCGCGCGCGCGCGCGCGCGCGTGTGTGTGTGTGTGTGTGTGTGTGTGTGTGTGTGTGTGTGTGTGTGTGTGTGTGTGTGTGTGTGTGTGTGTGTGTGTCGCACTTGCTTGCACACACTTAAATATGTATATATGTTATATGACAGGATTCACAACTGTAGATATGCACCAAATATGTATGCACAATCACAATCGCAAAGGTACGCTTGTATGAGATAGTGTAGGCTTGCTCTTCCAAACTGTCAGTTTCATAACCCTGCTACATACCTTAGCTACCACCTTAGCAACCAACCAGCTCACTTCGTCACACAGTCTAGGCATAGACAGCTATCAACAGCACCTTGCCAATATCTCTCAGACGATCGAACTACCTGCATGAAATCGGAGAACCCCCAAAAGTCATTTTTCTTACCAAGAGCAGAACAATATTGGCAATCAGTTCACGCGCTCGTGACGAACCTTCTCTAAAGGACACGTGGTAAGCTAGTCGATTTCTGTGTTAGCCGTCACTTTTGACAAAGAGGGATGTTATATCTACCACCCTTTCCTTTCCTTTCACCTGTCCCCTCCAACAGGGTGAAACTGATCAATGTTGGCACACCTCTTTGAGTTTGTGTGCTGCCTCGTAAAATGCTCAACACCGATTTCCAGACATCACGTGCTTCTCTCTCTCTCTCTCTCTCTCTCTCCTCTCTCTCTCCCATCTCCTCTCTCTCTCTCTCTCTCTCTCTCTCTCTCTCCTGCCCTCTCCTCTTCTCTCCTCTCTCTCTTTCTCTGCCTGTCTGCCTGCAGTTTGTCTCTCTCTCTCTCTCTCTCTCTCTCTCTCTCTCTCTCTCTCTCTCTCTCTCTCTCTCTCTCTCTCTCTCTGCCTGCCCTCTCTCTTCCTCTCTCTCTTTCTCTGCCTGTCTGCCTGCAGTCTGTCTGTCTGTCTGTCTCTCTCTCTCTCTCTCTCTCTCTCTCTCTCTCTCTCTCTCTCTCTCTCTCTCTCTCTCTCTCTCTCTCTGCCTGCCCTCTCTCTTCCTCTCTCTCTTCTCTGCCTGTCTGCCTGCAGTCTGTCTCTCTCTCTCTCTCTCTCTCCTCTCTCTCTCTCTCTCTCTCTCTCTCTCTCTGCCTGCCCTCTCTCTTCCTCTCTCTCTCTTTCTCTGCCTGTCTGCCTGCAGTCTGTCTGTCCTCTCTCCTCTCTCCTCTCTCTCTCTCTCTCTCTCTCCTCTCTCTCTCTCTCTCTCTCTCTCTCTCTCTCTCTCTCTCATCCCCCTTCGCTCCCAGTGGCGAGGTAATCTGGTTTTCAGCAAAAATATTCATGGGATGACCTTTAACAAAATATTCATGGGATGACCTTTAACAAAATATTCATGGGATGACCTTTAACAAAATATTCATGGGATGACCTTTAACAAAATATTCATGGGATGACCTTTAACAAAATATTCATGGGATGACCTTTAACAAAATATTCATGGGATGACCTTTAACAAAATATTCATGTGATAGCCTTAAACAACCTTGTTGATGACTGGCTAAACAACATTAACAACATACATGTGGTGTCCTATAATTCGATTTTAGACAGGTTTTCCATGCGACTGATCATAATCTTCCTCATAGAAAACTGGAATTATATGGCTTCTCCGCAGTTTTAAGCTCCTTCATTCATATCCAACAAATACCCTGGTAACAATGTGTAACGGTGAGCATAGATGCCACATTTTAAATGTCTTGACTATGGCGTTCCCCAAGGATCAACCCAAGGTTCTATATTCTTTTCAGTTTACATGCATACATGGTCTGCCGATGTACATAAAATACCCATGTAAGCTATCTGCAGATGATGCTACAATTCATACAAATCACGCTGACATCACAAACCTTGCAAAGACTTTACAAGAAAGTGCCAGTGTTTTAGTAAAA
>CM031600.1:96256642-96259142 GCA_018398815.1 Conus ventricosus
ACTGTTTACCACCACAGTTTTCATATCGACTGATCGAAGCACTGTTTACCTTTTTCATTTCCATTTTCGTTCCAATCTATCTTACTTTTTTTTCTGGTTTCTGTTCATCTTCTTTTCTTTTGTCTCTCTTTCCCTTTTCTTTTCTTGCATAATTATGAAGGGTGTTCAATATAAGCAGGTGCATGATTATCTGATTTTCTTCCCCCCCTCCCGCCCCTTTCTGTCTCTCTCTGTCTCTATGTCTCTGTCTATCTGTCTGTCTGTCTCTCTCTCTCCCCCGCTCTCTCTCTCTCTCTCTCTCTCTCCTCTCTCTCTCTCTCTCTCTCTCTCTCTCTCTCTCTCTCTCTCTCTCTCTCTCTCTCTCCTCCCTCCTCCTCTTATTTTTTACCCACCCTTTTGCCACTCTTTTCATTTCTTTATCCAATTCTTTCTTTCTTTCAATCTTTTCATCCTCTCTCCCTCTTTTTGTTTGCTAGTACTCAAAGGGAATAGAAATGAAGTAAGAGGCGGTATAACAGTTTTGATAAATTTGCACACATATTTCTCTCTTGACTGTGTGTGTGTGTGTGTGTGTGTGTGTGTGTGTGTGTGTGTGTGTGTGTGTGTGTGTGTGTGTGTGTGTGTGTGTGTGTGTGTGTGTGTGTGAGAGAGAGAGAGAGAGAGAGAGAGAGGACCAAGAGTGAAGGTTGGAAGGGTAGTGGAGTATGGTATTTTGGATATTCTGCAACGATCAAGAAGGTAATGTGGGATAGTGTCATATATTTCAACGTGTAATCATTCTCTCTCTCTCTCTCTCTCTCTCTCTCTCTCTCTCCTCTCTCTCTCTCTCTCTCTCTCTCTCTCTCTCTCTCTCTCGCTCGCTCTCTCGGAGCTGAGATTTGGGCGTTTGAAACAGGTCATGAAATTGAAAAATTGCACTGTTTTGCCATGAAACGATTTTTGTGTGTGGACAGACGTACCCCAAATGACTTGGTCTATGGTGAACTTGGTAGATTTCCCATTTACATCAATTCATACTTCAAAAGCATTAAATATTGGCTCAAACTGATACAGATGCATTGTGACAGACTACCTGCACAAGCATACAAAACGCTGTATGACTTAGATGCAAGAGGTAAAGTTACTTGGGCAACGAATATTCGAAAATGTTTATGTAGTTCTGGTTTTTCATTTGTATGGCTAAATCAAGGTGTGGGTTGCGTCCCAAGTTTTTTGGCCTGTTTTAAGCAACGCATGATAGACTGTAGGTGGCAAGATTGGGATTGTCATATCCAAAGTAGTGACAGATTCTTATGTACAGACAATTTAAAATGAACTATTCAGCAGAACCATACATTGGAATAGATATGAATAGATTTATAAAATGTGCTTTAACAAAGTTTAGATTAGGTGTCTCTGACATAACAGTGCATAGTCAGAGGTATAAAAAAGTTAACAGGTCTTTGCTGTGCCCTATGTGTGGATCCGGTGTAGAGGATGAAGTCCACTTTGCGTTGCGTTGCCCAGCACTAAATGATTTGAGAGCAAAATATATTCCTGCCAAGTATTATAGCAGACCATCATTATTTAGTTTAATCTTACTTTTGTCGTCGAGAAATGTAGCTACTATGAATAATTGTTCTATGTATCTGTATAAGTCGTTTAAAAACGGCGGAGCACTATAATATGATATAGCATGATGCTATTGTAACTGATATAAATATCAGGCATATGTTTTTATACTGTTTATGTACACTAAAGTGCGTGAAAAGTTCGCATTTAGTTTTGCATATTTCGCCTTCAAATGGGGCTTTGGCCTTTTCTTGAATAAAATATCGTTATCGTTATCGTTATCGTTATCTCTCGCTCGCTCGCTCGCTCGCTCGTTCTCTCTTACAGTCTCGCCTCTGTCTGTCTGTCTGTCTGTCTGTCTGTCTGTCTGTTTCTCTCTCCATCTCTCTCTCTTTCGCTCCTCTCTCTCTCTCTCCTCTCTCTCTCTCTCTCTCTCTCTCTCTCTCTCTCCATCTCTCTCTCATCTCTCTCTCTCTCTCTCTCTCTCCTCTCCCCTCCCTCTCTCTCTCTCTCTCTCTCTCTCTCTCTCTCTTTCGCTCTGTCTCTCTCTCTCTCTCTCTCTCTCTCTCTCTCTCTCTCTCTCTCCTCTTTCGCTCTCTCTCTCTCTCTCTCTCCTCTCTCCTCTCCTCTCTCTCTCTCTCTCTCTCTCTCTCTCTCTCTCTGGAGTACAGGAGTGGAGAAAGCCAAATATATATCAGCAGAGACCTATGAAATGTATTCTGCCCTGGGTGTGTAAACAAGTTCACTTGTACCTACTTTTTCTATGCGAATTGAGTTGTGCTGGCAGTCCCACGGTGGCAATCTCGTTTGATTTTATGACCTTTGTGACAGCAGAGGTTATCGGCCGGCCTGTTTCTGTGACAGATGTGGCCTTTATCACGTGCCTGCTGGGCAATAAAGGAGATGACTTGTCCTTTGATAGATGTGGCCTTTATCACGTGTCTGCCGG